>JARBWK010000004.1:69785680-70140923 GCA_030556195.1 Anolis apletophallus
AAATTAGACATTTCCCATTTTTAGGCACAGGCAGAAAGTCTTTTACCTATGCTTTTAGCCAACATTTGTTTTAAGAAATGTTTAATCTGTTGTTAATTTTACCCATCTGTGTGCCCAATCAACTGGTTGTTCTTTATCTCATTGCTTGCATACCTTGAGGGTGAAACAAGCCGGCACTTCTTGTAGTTTTTTACCCTTCTTGTTAGCCAACATGTATTTTAAGCAGCTTTTACTTTGCAATTTTATCCACTGGATTTTCTTTATTCTCATTACCTGTATAACTTGTATGCTACAGTGTAATAGGGTCTTTTGGACCATAATAAAAATTTTATCTTCTATTAAAGTTGATAAAATACATTATTTTAGACTTGGAAAAGACATTATTACCATGTATACCTCTGAGCTGTTGCATCATAAAGCTCTTGTACCAACAGTTTTGGGAAGGGGTGAAGCATAAACTATTTTCCCAGTCAAACCTCCTAGATTCAATCCCTGGTAAATCCAATTGGAACTAGGAAATCTTAGAGTGCCACTACTACCAAGCTAGATGGCCCAGTCATTGATATATTTATGATAGCAACCTATGTTCTGGAAACTACTTAATCAGCTAGCATCCTGTTAGTGACAAACAGTGAAATAAATCTATTTTATCACTGTATTTTCCTTTTTGGAAATTGTTGCAGAGGCGAGAATTTGCTGCCTCCCTTGTACAATGACCAAAACAACCTGAAAGCCCATCATTCTCATGCTAGCTCCTCCACCTCATTCCCAATGCAGGATCTCAATCTTCATTAAACTAATATCCGTGGCATTTTATTTTGTACAGGGGTCTATCAACAGAAATGTTTATTTTTATTGTTGTGTATCATTGTGCCACATCTGAATTATGACAACCATGTGGTGAAGCGTTTGAGCATTTTCTAAAATTAGTGCTAAAATTTGTTCAGAAGGGGTTTGCCGTTGCCCTCCTCTTGGACTGAGAGACTGTGTCTTGTCAAGATGAACCAATGGGTTTCAATGACTGAGCAAGGATTTGAATCCTGGTCTCCCTAGTGCCTTAGTCCAACTCTCAAACCACAACATACTTTACTTTACTTTCACAGAATTAGACTGTCAGTAAAGCTGTGATTATTCTTTCTCAATTATATATGCAGAAAATCCATTAATGTGTTAGATATGAAAGGCATTAACTTAATCCATATTTTTACCCAAAGTAAATTATCAACATAAATGTAACAGGAACCAGTTCTGATTGTATTTGTATGGCCTTTAAAAAATAACAGTAACATAGACATAATACATTTCTAGCATTGAAACCAATAAACAGCTTAATGTCATTAGCTTAGTATAAACATAATAAAACCTGTTATAATGCAAACAAATATGAGATATCACAGGAAACGTATTTTAATTGCAATAAAACTGTCATTTAGATGAATCAGCTAGTTATCATATTTATCTTGATGAATTCTAATGCGATTCTAATAAAATTAAGAAGAGATTTGACCCTTTCCTCTTCATGGATGTTTGTGACTGAGTACAAAACTCATTATGGGACGCAATCTGCAAGGAAGACAAAGGAATGGTTGATGTGAATATACAGTACGTATAACTTCTGAGTTCAGAAACAAGTGAAAGCAAAACTCCTGTTAATGGCACATCTAGAGAAAGCCTAGCTAACAATGGCTGCCACAGGTGAAGAATGAGGAACAAAAATTGAATAAACATGCCAATCTAAATTTGGGCTTCGACTGAATTTCCTATATGGTGTGATTTGTTTTGATGTAATTTTTTATAAGTTCTTTGTAGGCATTGAATGTTTGCCTTATGTGTTGGAAACTACCCTGAGTCCTTTCGAAGAGATAGGGTGGTCTGCAAATTATTATTATTATTATTATTATTATTATTATGGATATTGGTTAGTTGGCAAATGGAAGGGTGTAGATAACATTAAGCCTGAGACAAAACTATTACTGAGAATGAAAATGAGAGGTGAATAGTTCTAAATGGCATGGAAACAATTTTATGTGCACATGGCAACTTTCCTGTATCAGCATTCACTCTGTATCCAGGGGTGCTTGTGGTGCAATTTTTATTGCTCAGGGTACATAGTGAATTTAGGTACTAAGAAAATTTCTTGATTCCCCCCCCCAACTTCCCAAGCAATGTACTTTAATAGCCAGCAGTCAGGCCCGTAGCCAGAATTTTGATTTGGGGGTGGGGCTGAGTTTTATTGGGGGAGGGCTGAGTCTGAGTGAGAGAGGATCTACCCTAGCAAACCTTTTGTATTATTATCCCAATACCCCCATGCATATGGGATATATTGAGCATGGTGATCAGACCATGATATGAATAAACATAAGAGTTTAAATAATATACCAGTAATGCCTTCTCGCTGACCACCCTGAGAATTTGGGGCTGAAGCCTCTCAGCCCCCCGCTGCCTGCCATCAGCCAGATTGGATGAAGGAGTTCCATTCAAATGCATATTGAGCTGAAAGGAACATGATATTTACAAACTTGTTCCAAACTTGTTCCAATAGTGACTAAGGCTGCAACAAGGAATTGCTATAGAGATGTTGTTTCCACTTGCCATAGCCTTGTTGGTTGGTAGGAGGGAGTTTTGGATGCCATCCCCCTTGTGCCCCAATAGGCAGCTTAATAGACCTCTAATGCTCCAATTAAGCTGCTGCTGTTATGATGGGGTGGGAATTTCTGTAATCTCATTGTGAATGCTAAAGAAGTAGAGTGGTGAACTGGTTTGTGAGCTGGACTACAACACTAGAGACCAGGATTTGATTCCACTGGATGGCCTTGGGCTAGTCACACAATCTTAGCCCAATAAACCCCGTGATAGAGTAGCGATAATACAAAAATAACTTGAAGGCATAGAACAACAACAACAACTAAATGATAATCTTGCTACAGGTCTGTATTATAGATGATGAATCTGTGAATTAATATACTGAACGCCAGCCTATCTCAATATATTCTGCATTGTTACAGATGAGAAACCTCCGGTACCAGAGGCGAAAGAGTTCTGCTCTAAAATAATGCAAAGGGATGGGAAATTATCTTCATCTACTTGACCTTTGGAAAGTGAGTTTAATATACAACATTTATGAAGATGATCAAGTGCTTAGGTTGACAGCACAGTTGACAGTTTTTATTTTTAAAAACCTGTTAACAATACCAATCAATGGTTTTTAATAACAGGATGAATAAACCATTCTGATTTAGTTTTTAATATTCAGACTATGAGATAGCTTGCAATGTTTTTATAAGAAATATTGCTAGATGAGATCTGCAGACTTCTTGCTGTGCATTACATTACCTTATTATTAAAATGGGCATGTATGTGATACAAATTCTAATAGAAGACACTGTTTTCATTGTGTAACATTTGATATTTAAAAGAATTGGAGGAACAAGACTGTAATTTGGTGAGAGAATGTATGCCTGGATGTAAACATTACAGGTTGAAAAACATTTTCAGATGTGATCATTTCATGCCAATTAATTTATATAAAATCGGGGTGAACAGAACATAGCTAAAATCTCTCTTCATAATTTGGGTCCAATTTCAAGAGAAACATGGGTATAACTCAAATAAATAAATATTTTCAAATATTTGAAAAAGCTTTATTTTGCAGAATTAATAAAGAAATAGTGGGTTAAAATAGTTTAAACAAAGTACAGAAGGGCAGTAGACTGATGAAAGAAAAATAGTTTGAAAACCTTCATTTGTTTGCAAAGATTGTATCACTTCAGGTCTATATAGGAAACACACTTCATTGTAAAGGACATCTATTAAATGTCAAAAATCCCACATGATCACACACACACACACACACACACACATATATATATATATATAAAGAGAGAGAGAGAGAGAGAGAGAGAGCAGGCAGGCAGGCAGGCAGGCAGGCAGGCAGGCAGGCAGGCAGGCAGGCAGGCAGGCAGGCAGGCAGGCAGGTGCCTTCATAGAGTAATAGATAAAAACACTGCTACACTCTTATGAATTCGTATATAGAAACCCTTACTTACTCTGAGTTAATCATTACCTATTCAGTTTGCAAACAGAATGAAGGTGCCATTTTACAGGATAAAAATTGCCTTTCCATGTCATGTCAGCACAACCCCCTGGTTTAGAGTGGTTTGTTGGCACAATTAAAATCTCTGCAATTGTGTCATGGGCCATTTCACACAAATAGTTTCCCATATGGGAAGGCACGGGCCCATTTTTCAGTGGCTGCTACACTAACAAAAGTAACTTAAGAATTAGGCCTTTAGGAGCTGTGCCATATTAAAAATGGAGAACATTTTAAAAAAAGAATTTGGCAGATGGTTAAAGCATACCAAAGAGTGAAAGGAAGGATAAGAAGCTAAGTACAATACGAGTATTAAAAAATAAAATACCTAAAGGGTCTTTGTCATGCCAGCGCCTGTAAAGTATTCATGAAGACTGAAGCATTCATGATAACAAAATCCAGCAAAGTGAAACATGCCTAGGCTTCTTGATGAGGGCGGAAAAATATCAAAGCAAACACAGTTTTGAACTTTTGATGGATGGAAATGAATGCAGATTGAGACAAATTAACTCCACACATACATAGACACATTCGCAACGTTGGAGAGCAGCAGCAAAAATATACAGGAAACTAGCATGCATATCCTTCAACATTTCACAGGTGAGAACTGGGACATGTGTGGTTAGGATAGCAAAAATTATTTGTGAGGAAGCGCACATAAACTAGGAAAGGCTGCAGCAGTTTGCTCTTGCCTGAGTTGATTGGGAGAGAAATAATTTTGACACTCCTTTACCACTGAGTTAACTGTGTACAAACTACATTTGTTGTTTGAAGTCAGTTTCTAATAACTGAAGGAAGCCAAGGATAAAGATGAAAGGAGAAAGAGAGAGGCATCTAAATACTCCTGCTTTCTTATGTTTCAAGCTTATTTTTGTTCCAGGAAAGGGGTTCCCGTTTCATGCTCAAGTATGAAACTAAAGGAATGAAAGAATGGATGAAACAGGAGACACAGGTACCATGCACACCTCTAATGGAGAATAGTCATGTGGTAATTGTTAAGGAAAGTATACTGGTAGAAATCAAGTACTAAGCATGGAGAGCTACATCAAAAAAGTTGTCAAGCAGAGCTCCTATTCCCCAACAGCTAAGAAAAAGGCATGCCAAGCCAACACATTCTGTCTGTACCTAATTAATTTGTGGCCTTCTTTATTACATACTGTCATGTCTGTTTACAGCCTGATTCACCATGTGGCTGTAAAACTTGAGAGTTCTTGCATTTCGTTTGCTTTTGCTCAAGCTCAGACTACAACATACAAGCATAACAATGGTAGGTTACATACCTGTGACCATCTTTCTTCGAGTGAAGCTCTGTGAATCCACACTTATGAAGTTTGCGCGCCAGCGCGGGCTTCCAACGGAAACTTTCCCAGTTTGAAAGTTTTGGCGGTAGCTCCGCCCAGCCAGCCCGGAGGGCATAAAAGGCGCCTCCATGCGCGCCCACCCCATTCCTACGCCACAATTGCAACTAGGAAAGGGTGGTTTGAGAGAGTGGGGACGGCCGGGCGGGTTCGTGGGATTCACAGAGCTTCACTCGAAGAAAGATGGTCACAGGTATGTAACCTACCATTCTTCTTCGAGAGCTCTGTGAATGCACACTTATGAAGATTTACCGAGCTAAGGTAAAGGAGGTGGGAACAAACCAGCCAATTCTAGAACAAATGAACAGGTTTATTACAACCACAACACGAATAAATAACACATCAATCATATAAATATGAGTGGAAGGCATGCTCCCACTTGTAAACACAGTGCAACAAGCACCATTCATGTCAGGCACACAGGCCTCACCGCATAAGTGCAACAAGCACCATTCATGTCAGGCACACAGGCCTCATAACAGTGAGTGCAACAAGCACAACTGAGAACATAAGTGCACAACTGGTGCAACTTGAACCCGTGAGTGGGTAAAGCGCGCTTTACGGTAGACTGTGCCCTACCCGGGGCACGGCACACACTTAAACGTTAGCTAGTGCAACCGAAGGGGAAAAAGTTCGACCGACCGTAACTGTCGACCGAACTGTGCATAGAGGGGAGAGACAGGGCTGCCTACTCGGCACCACCCCGAGGGCCCTTGGGGTCGGTTGACGTGCTATCTGATAGCACAGTTCAACCAAGGAAGCCACCCACCACTGAGTCTTTGTGACGACACCGGCAAGCCCAGCTTGTCGGGTGGCGTAAGAAAACAAAAGTCTAGTCGACCGACGGTAGTCCGCCGATCGGTCCTTGTAGACCCAGAGGGCTCTCCTGACGTTGAGAGCTCTGAGCGTCGAGTCCGTGTCCCCGGGTTGGGGGACCCCATGTCCGGGAGCACAATGTCGGTGTTCACGTGGAACGGAGACACCACTTTAGGCAAAAAAGTGATGTCCGTCCGCAAGATGGCCCTATCTGCCAAAAACAGCAAGTAGGGCTCGTCGACCCGGAGCGCCGCCAGCTCGGAAGGCCTGCGGCGCCGAAGCAATGGCGACCAGGAAGGCCACCTTCCAGGAGAGAGGAGCCGCAGGTCGATGGACGACAACGGCTCAAACGGGCGGAGATGACAGGCAGGACAGCACCAGGTCGAGGTTCCAACCCGGTGTAGGTGGATGCACCGGGGGCGGGTGTTGTTGACACCCTCAGGAATCTCTTGACCATCGGGAACTGGAACAGCGAGGGACCATCCTCTGCTGGTTCTGCCAGGTGAGGGCCGCCAAGTGGGTCTTCACCGAGGACATGGACAGACCCCTGTCGACCAACTCCGCCAGGAATTCCAGGACCGCCGGGACCGACAGTGGGAAGACGGCGGCGGATCGAGAAGACTGGAACTTCGCGTAGCGGGCGATGCAAGCCGAATACGCCTTCGACGTAGCCGGCTTGTGGGCTGCTGCCAGGATCGCTGCTACTGCTGGAGAGACGTCTGGCGCCGGTGGATCCTCCATGCCGTTAAGTGCAAGGATGGAAGGTCCGGATGGAGGAGCATCCCTTTCTCCCGGGTCAGCAGGTCTGGCTGGTGAGGGAGTGGCATGTGGTCCTGGCCCGCTAGGTGGAGCAGGGTCGGGAACCAGACTTGTCTCGGCCAGTAGGGAGCGATGAGGATGCAATCGGTCCCCGAGAGCTGGATCTTCTCGACGATTCGGAGAAGAAGCGGGAACGGCGGGAAGAGGTAGAAGAAACCCGTCGTCCAGTCGAGCAGGAGTGCGTCCCCGAGGCACCCCCGGCGTGCATCCGGGGCAAGCCTGGCACCGAAAACTGGTAGTTGGTTGTTTTCCGGCGATGCGAAGAGATCTGCGTCTGGGAATCCCCACCGTGGAAAGACCCGGTGGAGCTCGTCCGGATGCAGCATCCATTCGTGGGACGACCAGCCGGTTCTGCTGAGGGAGTCCGCCTCCCCGTTCTCGACTCCCGGGAGATGAATGGCCCTGGGGGTCACTTGATGAAGGACGCACCACTCCCACAGGCTCTGGGCCAGGGCCAGGAGCTTCCTCGAGCCCGTTCCGCCCTGCTTGTTGACGTAGTACATGGCCACTATATTGTCCGTCCTGACCAGTACTACGTGCCCCCCCTGACTAGGGGGGCAAAGGCCCGAAGAGTCTTGGCTATGGCCAGGAGCTCGAGTAGTTGATGTGGTGGAGTCTCTCCACCGCCGACCATTGGCCGTTGATCGACAAGTTGTTCATGTGGCCTCCTCAGGCCAGCATTGAGGCGTCGGTCGTCAGCGTGGCGGACGGGGTCAACGTGTGGAAAGGCACCTCTTTGCAGACGTTGGCTTCGGACGTCCACCACCGGAGGGAGTCCTTGACCGCCTTCGGGAGAGAGAGTCTCTTCGAGTGGTGTTCTCTGACCGGATCGAAGTGGTCGAGAAACCAGAGCTGTAGAGGCCTGAATCGGAGCCTTGCCAGCGGAGTGACTGCCACCGTGGACGCCATGTGGCCCAGCGTGACCTGGATCTGCTTTGCCGTGATGCAGGGGCCGGTGCAGGTGTTCACCTCTCGTCGAAGTGCCTGGAATCTGACGTCTGGCAGATAGGCGAGCTGATCGACGGAGTCGAAAATCGTCCCGATGAACTTTATGGACTGGGACGGGGCGAGCTGGGATTTTTCCTCGTTGAGCCGCAGGCCTAATGACGAGAGTAATTGTAGTGCCGTCGAGACCTGGTGATGCAGCAGGTCTGGAGACTGGGCCGCAGCAGCCAGTCGCCCAGGTACGGGAAAATCCGGATTTTCTCCCTTCTCAAGTGCGCAGCCACGACTGACATGCACTTGGAGAATGTTCGGGAGCCGTCCCGAGGCCGAAGGGAAGGACGTTGAATTGGTACGCCCCTTCCTGCCACCTTGAAGCTGAGGAAGCGTCGATGGGCAGGCCTGATCGAGATGTGGAAGTACGCATACCGAAGGTCTATTGAGGCGAAGTGGTCGCCTGACCGCAGAAGCGGGAGAATGGACGACACTGACACCATCCTGAATTTCCTCGGCGAAACGTACGCGTTTAAGTCTCTGAGGTCCAGGATGGGTCGTAGGGAACCGTCTGGCTTCGCACGGTGAAATACCGTGAGAAGAATGCCCCTCTTTCCTTGCTCTGGGGAGCTGTGAAATCGCTCCCTTTTGAGCAATGCGTCGACCTCCTCCAAGATCACCCTGGACGGCTCTGTCTCGACGATGAACCCCGTTGGTGGAAGCTCGTCGAATTCCAAGGCATAGCCGTCTTTGACAATCCGGAGAACCCATGCATCTGAGGTGATGCGTCGCCAGGCATTGATGTAACGGGCCAGGCGGTCTCCGAATGGTGGGTGAGGTGGTGGAGGTCGAAGGTTTGGTGGAGGCATGGTGGTGGCAGCGGTACTTAGCGACGAGGCGGTGTCGTCCTTCGCCCGTCAAACGCGCGGCGGTTGATTGTCCATTGCCATTGTTATGGCGAGGCCTTGATTTATTACCCTGACGGGGTCGATTGGCCTGCTGCTGCTGTTGCTGCCTCGGTTGTTGTTGTTGCTGCTGTTGAGGGGCCGAGTAAGGCCGTGGAGCTTGGCGGTACTGTTGCCTGGGCTGAAACTTCGCCCGTTGGTAGTACCTAGGCTTTGGTTGTGGCTGGGGCCGATCCAGTTTGGCCGTCAGGACTCTAAAGTCGTGAGTGGCCTTTAGTTTATCGTCCGTGCCCGCAAAGAACAGTCCCTGGGCATCGAACGGAAGATCCTCGATGGTCTTCTTCGAATTTGAAGAGAGACCAGAAGACTTCAACCACGCGTGCCTTCGGATGGCGACACCATGGGCCAGCAGTTTTCCTGAGGTGTCTCCCGTATGGCGGGCCATCAAGATTTGGTGGTGTGCCAACGACTGCGCCTCTTGGGAGATGGAGAGAAGTGCAGCTTGTTGCTCTTGGGAGAGATCCTGGAAAAAGGGTTGAGCCCTTTCCCACAGGATCTGGTGATAAGCTCCCATGCACGCCCCATAGTTGGCCATCTTGGTCAGCAAGAGCCCGGCCTTGTAGATTTTTCGGCCGACTGTGTCGAACCACTTTCCCTCCTGGTCTGAGGGGGCTGCAGATTCTCGGCCCAAAGACTGGGAGGAGGTGACGATCATCGAGTTGGGGGTCGGGTGATCATGTAGCCAGCTCTTCTCCCTCTCATCTATCTTGTACCATGCCTCGATACGCCTGGACGTAGGAGGGATGGTTGATGGAGTCGTCCACGAGGCCTTCACCACCTCTTCCAGTGGCTCCAGCATGGGGAGGTGTGGTTGGGCCGCTTCCTCGACCTGCACCCTGCTGAAAACGGGGCAGGCGCTGGCTCTCGTGGGAACGTAGGCTTGCATCCCCAGAGACCTTGCCATCCGGCCGACCTGTTCACCGAAGGCTCTTGCGTTGTCGGTCGGTGAAGACGAAGGTTCCACTTCGCATCCTGTATGGGAAGGGGTCCTGTCTATGTTGAGGGACAGGATGGAGCCCGATCTCGTCGATCGAGGGACCTCGCCATCTTCCATCTCGTCACCCGACCAAGGCCGAACCGTGTCTTGGTTCGCCGGAGGCTGTGACTGAGGCGGCGACCTCGAGGTTGAAGGGGCCGCAGTCGTCACAGGAGGGAGGTTTCGCCGGGGCCAAGGCGAGCCTCGTGGTTTGTCTGCCCTTGTCCGGCGAGGTGACAAACAGTTGTCGGACCGAGGTCTGTCCGGGTGGGACTCGGACGACGGTCTGTACTGAGTCCTCCGGTGACACGTGGCGCTCTACCCCTGTCTCCACAGCGAGAACAGGGATAGGCGAGGAGTCGGGGCAGGAGACTGAAGACGATGACGTCAGAGTCCTGCGCCTCTTTGGCGATGGAGGTCTCGAGGCTGCGGCCTCCAGAGACTTGCCCGGAGTCACAGGAACCAGGCCTCTGGTCTGGGCTCTACGGGCTTCTGCACTGACCTCCGGAAGCTATCTCCATAGCCCGATCAGAGGGAGTCCTCGAGATGGCCGACCTCTGGGAGAGACCCGACGCCATCGAGCTTGTCGGGCTCTACGAGGGGAGGCAGCTGGACCGTTTCGGTGGTTACGGTGCAGGGCCTCTTCGACGCCGAAGTCTTCGAGGAGACAGAGGCGTTCTTCTCCTTCCGTGGACGCTTCTTCCCGGCCGGGTGAGCGGTCGACACGGTGGGGGCCGAAGCAGCCGCCTCGGACCCCAAGGAGGCAGATGGGACAGCCGTCGCCATCTCCGGAGGGCAGAGAGCACACGCTCCGTCAGGTAGGCCTGAAGCTTGCGGGCTCTCGCCGTCTGGTGTTCGATGAGAAGGCCTGGCAGTGTCGACAGGTCGAGACGACGTGTCCCTCCCGAGACACCGAAGGCACTTCGAGTGACCGTCGCAATCCGGGATCTTGCTACCGCAGGATAAGCACCTTTTGAAACTGGTTGTGGACATGCTATGCTCACACAACCAGCCGTATTCGATGTTGCCCAAGTGGCGGAAAACAAAGGAATGGGGTGGGCGCGCATGGAGGCGCCTTTTATGCCCTCCGGGCCGGCTGGGCGGAGCTACCGCCAAAACTTTCAAACTGGGAAAGTTTCCGTTGGAAGCCCGCGCTGGCGCGCAAACTTCATAAATGTGCATTCACAGAGCTCTCGAAGAAGAAATTCTGTCTGTACCTAATTAATTTGTGGCCTTCTTTATTACATACTGTCATGTCTGTTTACAGCCTGATTCACCATGTGGCTGTAAAACTTGAGAGTTCTTGCATTTCGTTTGCTTTTGCTCAAGCTCAGACTACAACATACAAGCATAACAAACATATATTTCCAGCTTGAGGAATTTGTGTTTTCCTCTGAATTGTCCCTCCTCCTCTGTCCTTTTCTTTATCCCTGGAAGAAGATTAACTCTTCAGGATGCCTCTCATCAAATTGCATTGGTCCAAAGGGGATTCTTATGCTCCCAGGCATCTGGCATCATCAGAGAGTTTAATCTCTGTGCATTGATTGTCACGCTAGCTCTGGAAAGAGGGCTCCAGACTTCAAGCAGAGCTTCCCTGGTTTGAAAAAACTCACTGTCTGTCATTGGTAATTTTGAAATTGTCCCAATAGCGATAACCTTCCTGGTATTGACAGACAGCACTAAAACAATGCTTTGTAAGGCAAAGAAGTGGTCAGTGAGAAACGGTTTGCAGAAAAATAAGGGGTATTTTTACACAAATGAAAATGCTCCTGTGAAGAATACTCTGCTCTGAAGACAGTAGCCGTTTTGTAAATATTGTTTTTATTGGAATCGTGCAAACATGATTGGCTCTAGATGTATTTGATGTATTTCCTGAAGTTGGAATCAGAATGTTGGCAGCATTTATGTAGCTGGTATCAGAAGGGTGTCAGCACTGAAACAAGGCCTATATTCAGCAAATAGGATGCTAGAAAACAATTTCTTGTCTAGCTTTCACAGTTATGCTGTTATCAGGGCATTGGCTTAATACCTTGTCATTATCATTCAAGGGATCAATCTGATTCCTGAGAATCATTAACTGCTTTCAAGTCAACTTCAACTTACGGCAACCCTATGAAAGCAAGATCTCCAGGTCACCTTATCCTCAACAACTCTGCTCAGGTCTTGCTGACTCAGGGCTTTGGCTACCTTGATTGAGTTTTACCATCTGGAATTCAGTCTTCCACTTTTCCTACTGCCTTCTAGTTTATCAAGCATTATTGTCTTTTCTAGTACCATAAGCCATCTGTTCTCATGATATGGTCAAGCAGCTTAAGTTAGCTTGGACTTCTAAGGAGAGTTCAGGCTTGATTTACTCTAGGACTTATTTATTTGTCTTTTCAGCAGTCCACCATATCTGTACAACTCGTTTCCATTTTAAATAAGTGAATTTTCTTCCTATCAGCTTTTTTACTGTCTAACTTTTACATAGAAATGGAGTATATAATTGTATTGACTATCCTAACCAATATTCAATTATATATCTTTACACTTCCAGATCGTTTTTTCTTTGCTCCCCTTCCGAGTCTTAGTTTTCTAGGTTTTTTACTGCAGTTTCTTAGTGAGAAAAAGGCAAGGAATCGATAGAATTAAATAACTGACTACTCTCCTAATTATTTACTTCAGGTAAATTATATACAAATGAATGACCCTTTGATAAAGGGGGCATTCCCTCCCACACACACATTTCAGAATGAAGCAGGCTTTGCTTGATCCATGAGTTGCCACTCGTTGTGTGTGTCTTTGAGAATGTACATTTTGTTACCCAACATTTAAAACAAAAGACGTTTATAGCCATTGAACCTCCTCCCACTTCTGCGGTTGTCACTCGTGTCAATGAAGAAGACCTACTAAACATACTTCTTGAACATTTCCTCTCTTTCCTTCTATGGTCCTTCCATCATTCTTCTCTTCTTTAAGAAACCTAATGGTTTTAGTTCCAACCATAGCTAATGCCCTCAGACAAATATATTACAGCCCCAGTAGGCCCTGTTAGTAACACACTGATGAAAACTAACTTTTTGAATAGAACTGCCTTATTTGGAAAAGATAAACATCCTCATTAAAGTGGAATGCAGTAGCAAAAAATGAGGACCACATTTCACAGGGAATGATATAATCAAAAAGCCATCGCCCTAAGCTTTTAACATAGTCTGTTGATGGCTACAGGCTTCTTGGAGGTTGCTCATTCCCATAAGTTTAGACTGACTTGACAGAAAATGACAACAATGTTCCTAAAGTCAACTTCTGTTATGTTTCATGTTATTTTCTAACTGAATAGTTCTTATAAATGGCCATTTTCCAAAAGAGAGATAATTCCATGCATTCTTTAATAACATTATGCATTAAACTGAAATCCATTAAAATATAAATGTCATGAGTGTGAAATACTGGCAGCAATTGGCAAAGCATATTATTATCAAGGTTAAAGCTCCCATATAGGCCTTTATATCAGAATGTGTGTTGGTTTACCTGCATATCAAGGGAGGACACTTGATAATAGTTTACACTTAATAATGAAAGCCTCCGACAACACACTTGATAATAGTTGAGCACTGCTGCCTTCAGTGATATAAAAGTGATCTGGCTAATACTGAATACTACGGGAGTCAGTTTGTACCTCTGCACATTGGTTTGTATGTGTAACACTGAATAGTATAAAGGTTAGTCTGTGTGTGTGTGTGTGTGTGTGTGTGTCTTCAATTTGTGGTGGCCCCATGAGATTCCTAGGATGTTCTAAAACAAGGAATACTCAGAAATATTTTTTTCAGAGAATTTCCTTCCTCTGAAATATAGCCTATATAGGCAGTCTCCTAACCCATTACTAACCAATGGGAATCGTAAGTGCCATCCCATGTCTCTGGACTGCCTAACCTTGAGGAAAGCAGGATGGCTGTGTAACTGAATCATCTCCAATTCCGAATCAGACCCGACCCAACACTTTATACATGGCCAAATTTTGGACCATGACCTTGAAGCTCCAGGTCATCCCTTAAGTGGTCTTGCTGGACATTAGGCTTCATACATCATGTGGACAGCTTGGACATTCACCTTGAACCTGCCTCATTTGGCCCATGTAGCCC
This sequence comes from Anolis apletophallus, assembly GCA_030556195.1. Classification (NCBI taxonomy): domain Eukaryota; kingdom Metazoa; phylum Chordata; class Lepidosauria; order Squamata; family Anolidae; genus Anolis; species Anolis apletophallus. Next base: position 69,799,762 of record JARBWK010000004.1, read on the forward strand.
TTGCATGGCATTTTCCAACTTAGAATAAAATAATCTAGAAATTTTACAGTGTAGTCTATCATTTTTATTTTATGGATAATAGGAAGAATCATTTATAATGAGTAGGAGGAATCATTTATAATGAGAGATAATGCGGTGCAGGGGTCTGAGCATTGGGTTATGACTCTGGAGGCCATGGTTTGAATCTAGATTTGGCTATGAAAACTCATTTGGGCAAGGCACACTCTCCCAGGTTTATAGAGAGGTAAAAGCAAATCCCCTCTGAATAAATGTTGTTTGCCTTAAGGTCTCCATAAGTCAGAGAAATTACTTGTAAAAACAGAAAAACAACAGTTTCTTTATCCAGGATGCCCTGGAGCTTCAAGAACACAATCTTTTTATAACCAACCACAACTGTTCCATTTACCATTAAAACAAGTATAGCAGAGTAAAACCAGTTAAGCATCAAAGATGACTGGGAAGATTCTCTTTGCCGTACATATGAAAGCACAATAAAATGTCCTTTGGAGAAAGCATTAATTTTCCCTTTTGTCTTGGTGGTAAACATTTTAAATTGTTAAATGTTTAAATGAAAGCATTTAGAACCCAGTGATTCCGGCCATGAAAGCCTTTGGCAATTTAAAATTGATTTTATATAGGGCATGCAGCATCCAAATGAAGCAGAAGACCTTTGGGACAGCTGGATTTCAGTCTATTTATATTCTAGTTACTATCTCTAAAGTGATCTGCAAGCAAAGTTTGTTGTTGACCAAGAAAAGGATTCTTACACCTACTTCTTGAATATTTGGAGCTGAATCAAAATGTTCCAGTGAGGCAGACAAAGGTTTCCTGCTTTTATAACACAAGGCATTGGTAGATTGCAGACCTAGAGTTGGTGTTCAGAATTGTTTCTGCTGAGCCCCCTAAGAGTGATGAGTTGAATGCCTTCTATCAGCTCATATCAGTTTAACTTGAAGATACTGGATGGGAGACAGCAGGTGGTATCTCAAGTCAGTGGAACAGTTAATTTATTCTGGGTTTTACACCAAACTTCAGGAAAACTCTGCAGGAAGCTGAGCTTATGCTGGGGCTAGGGTTTAGTATTTTGGATAGTTTCTTTAAAATGTGGACAAAAACCAGAGTTTTATTTATTTCATATCAAAAGCATTGCATAAATTAGTATAAAACTGATAAAAGTAGAAGGAGTGCAAGTGGCTAAATATGTTTTGATGGGAAACAGAAATGACATTGTCTGTAGCCTCCACCAATTTGTCCTCCGTACATGAGGCAGGGCATAGTGGACAAGCATACAGGTGCAAAGTTGTCTGTTCTGCTCCACAGTCACACAAGGTGTGCCATTTTGCCGGGTTGTCTTTTGATCTGCCCACTCCATTTCTGAGTATGTTCAGGGACTTCCAAGTTGCCCATTCTTGGTTTGCTCCTGGAGGAAGACCCTCACAGGGGCCCATCCAGTTGGGATTTCCTGGTTTAGCTGCCCAGAGGGATAGCCTTGCTATTGCTGGGGAGTGGGAGTGCTGGGGAGTTCCAAGAGGAGTGGTAGTTCTCATAAAGCTTTTCCTTGATTTGAGTCTACTGGGAGGAGGCTGGTAGCCATGTAGTGCATGGCTTTCACTGTGTTCAACCTTATTTCACATTTAGCAGAAACTTTCCGTCACACTTGGGGGGGGCAATGCCTGCTAGTTTGTAAACTTTATCAACAGGTGTAGGTTTAAGACATCCTGCAATTATTCTGCATGTTTCATTCAATGTTCACCTATGTTCACCTGCTTTGTGTGGCCAGACTTATGCCAAACAGGGCAGGCATACTCGGCAGTTGAAACCAGAGTGAGCTCATTTCATCACCTCATTGAGATGGAAACCAATTTCGCAGGCATCCTAAGGCATTCTTTGGGTTTTGCTATGCGTGTTCTCTACTATAATGCTTTTGGATGAGCATACAGATCTTTGCAAACATAGCAACAAAAGGCAGTGGATGCATGCAGTTTGCTGTGGAATAGCTGTGTACTATTCCGGTGGGTTATTGTTATATAAGAAAAGTACTGACCAAACTCAAAACATTAAAGAAGCACTAGACAAGGTTAATGCTTTCTCCTTAGATGAAAGACCAAACCAAGATGAGAGATTTCTTTATTTCAGTAAGGAGGCCATGGCTACTTTACGCCGGGAATATTTTTCATCAACATCATTTGCTTACACTTTATAACAAACAATAGCTTCCTCAAAGCCCTTCCTGAGCCACAGATATAGGAAATGGCACCTATTTCACACAAAAACCCTGCCAAAACAATTGGGCTGAAAATTCAGATGCTATAAATACTTTTTAAAAAATGGGGGGTGGGGGGTTGGACTCATATTGCTAACTTTTCAATGACCTTACCCATGTTCCTATGTGCCTTTATGTTATTTACAATGTGTAGCAACCCTAAAGTAACCTATTTGGCTTAAATACCCTAAGGGCACCAGAACCTATCTTGGAAGCTAAGCAGAATGAGCTCTGATTAATACTTGGATGGGAGATCACCAAAGTATACCAGGTGCTATTTATGTATTTTAGAAGAAGGAAATCACTTCTGACTATCCCTAGCCTGAGAAAATCTTATAAACTTCATGAGTTCACCATAAAACCTTAGATGTGGTGACCTTATGGGATATTTTTTGGCATGATCTCTGCAAAGGAGGGGGGGGTGCTATTTCCTTCCAAGATTCCTAGTCCAACACTCAGATGACTGCTATACCGCACTGGCTCTCCTTTTTATACTCACACTAAGACAGAAAACATTATAGCCAAAAGTAATTTGTAATTACAACTTTAAATTTCTAATGGTTGATAAAAAACAGCTGTTAACATATCATTTCTCCGAAGTTGGATGTGTGTATGTGTTTGCCTACATGACTAATAACAGGACTACAGAAAAGTATACTGAGTATTTGAATGCCATCTAGTGGACTTGCACAGCAAAGTTAATGCGTACTGTCAGCTCACTAATAAAAACAGCTGATTATCATCACTCTATATTACAGCTCGGAATGAGTTAGAATATAACAGAGATTTCAATAAAAATGAAATGTTCCAATGACAGTTACTTTAATTACATATAATTTCCATAAGATGCTTAATGGTGAAATGCATATTTATCATGTATGTATATAAATGCAGAACTACAGTCGACCCTCCATATTTGCAGATTTGACATTTGCAGATTTGATTATTCATAGATCTCATTAAAATGTTCTCTGTAGGAACCTATAGGTTATCCAGTACAAACCAGAGGTTGTTTAGAAGTTGACTATATAATCATGGTAGAGGGCTTAGATGTTCCTAGAGAACTGTACACTCAAGAAAAAAAAATACAATTTTATCATTGGTGATTTTTCACTTTCACAGAAGTCTTGTGTCCTGACCCAGTAAAGGTAGAGAGCTGATTAATTACTAGTAGTAGTGCCAGATTTTCAATAATTCTTCCCGCTTTGAAATGGCAAAGTTGGCTTTATCATTTGAGTCTATTTGGATCCATTGTTTCCTATTTCACTATAAACTCAAAAATCCTAAAGTTATTGTAACCATATTAATCTGTTACTCGTGTGAAAAGGATTTTGTTGCAAAAGGTGTGATCAGTTACACATTTTATGCTGTAAGTCAGAAAAGTTCTTCTTTGGCTTATCCAAAAAGTATTTTTCCCAAGATCTGGTCTATAGTCTGACCGTAGATTCATATGCCTACTTCTAGCATTGTCATCCCTGTCTCTATGTGAGAATAATGTCTGAAGTAGGACTTTTCAGTACCTATGGAAACTTTTTCTTCCATAGAAAGCCTACAGGACCAAACATCAAGCAGTAGCTTCCAGAAATACCAAACATAGGGCCTCATCACATTGAGGTCAAATATGTGAGCAAAAACAACATGACAAATCTGAGCTGCAGTGGGGAAAACCATCATCCTGCGTTGCTGCATTACATGGGGGAAAGTGTTGTCGCCCAGCTTCCTCTCATGCTGGCCCCATTCTAAGTAATGTGAATATGGGAGGCCTCCGTCTAAAGACAGAGGCTTCCTATGAAAGTCCCGGGTCTAAAGCAGCATGGGCCCTGTGGGAACTGGCCCATCAGTAGTTCTGGCACTACAGATGGGTCAGTCCACTCAGTCCTTTTGGGTTTTCTGGGCTGAATCAGCTCTTAAAACCCTGAGGATGCCAACCCACCATCCACCCCAAAAACTTTGAGAAATAAATTTATTTACCTGGCTGCCATTAAACTTGTGCTGGAGTTTTCTTGGCATATCGAAATGACACACCAGGAGAAGGAGGCTGGTGAAGAGTGATTTTCCTCAACTCTCCGCTTCTCCTGGTGCATCATTTCTACACTCCAGGAAAGCTCCAGCAGCAGTTTAATGGTGACTGGGTAAATATATTTTTAAGTTTTGGGGAGGGGGTGTGGTTTGGTTGTCTGGGTGTTCTCCCAGAAGGTACTGGAAGGACATCTAGACACCTCCACCCTCACCCCTGTGGAAAGTGTGGGCTTTTCGGGCTGGTGTGCAAACTGAAGTCTGCCACAACCCAGGTTTTTTTAAAAACTGGTTTGGCACTGACTTTTCTGCTGTGTGGAACTGGCCTAGGAAATCAGAGTTCTAATCTTTACTCAATCTAGGAAACCCACTGAGTGATCTCAGGCAAGTTATATTATCTGAGACTTAGCAGAAGGCAATGACAAATATCTCAAATATCTGAAATAAATATTGCCAAGAAAGTTGTATAAGTCAGAGCCAACTTTAAGCCATGTAACAACAAAATGTTGTCAAGACTTTTACTGAACTCATCCTCCTTTCCTCCCTCTCTCTATCTGGTTTTGTTTTTTGTTTTTTTTTTACTACTCAGGACAAAAATTTTAGAAACAGAATACACTTCTTTTCTGTTGTGATTTTAAGCAGGTCATAAAATCAACAAATGCTGTCCTCACATTTCTTTGTACTCCTGTACAAGACAAAGACAAAGGGTCATTACAGCTGGTTCTCACAAAAGTTTGTTTTCACTTGTATTCAGGGCCAGCAATACATTGCTAGCAGCAATGTGAGTTAAGGTAGCTTGTGAATATGAGTGGGAATAAATGAACAACTGTTTCTGACCCAGCTGTATTTGTCCATGTAGCAACACCCTGTGAGTCACTGCCTTGCTATGTTGTCACTGGAATGCTATTGTTAGATGAATGTATTCAGAATACCATTGAATGCATTCTGCTCTGCAATACTGCCCTTTATGGCAGGATGTGAAATAGGCAATGATCACTATGTACATGTTTACTCCAATGGCCTGATCCCCTCCCTCCTTACTACCGAATGAACCTTGAACAATGATATTGACTGTAGATAGGAGGATTACATGGAATCGTGTATTGCATTCAGACTTGGAATCAAAATAATATCTGGGGGATTTTGTGAAACTAAGGGGTGAGATAACATAGACTGCTGATATAAGCTTAGCTATCTCACTATTCCAGCAACTGATGGATTGATTTAAGCCTTTAGTTTTAGAAACACTCTCTGCTTCCAAAAAAATATGCCTCCAATTGTGAAAATGCTTGGTTTGAAGAGGAGTGTAAAAGGTCAAAAATAGATGACAAAATATTGAAGTAATACCATGATAACAATTCCCTAAGTATTAATTCCTCCTTACTGTTATGAGCTGCAAAGATCTGATAAGAAATCAATTAATCAAAAAAAGAGGAACTTATGCACAAAGGAGGAACATGGGCTTGGCCATCTTACAAGAAAAAATCTAGAAAGTTTTTGGCTTCGATATCATAGACTATAGTGAGACCAACACTTGCAGGATCTATACCCTTCACTAAAAGTTACTTTAAATGGGTGTTAAATGATTTGAGCAATTAAGGATTGGTCCCAATTATTGTCCCTTATTTTAAATGGGTCCCTGATTGGAATTCACTTAGGATAGAACATTCCAGAGCATGAACTTCAGGTTTACAAAATAGGTAGGCTTCTGGGGAAAAATTAAATTAAAATGAGTTTGGCTTTTGCATGGCAAGGCGAAATGACCTTCTGACAGAAATTACTAGGCATGTCTAGGTCTGCTTTTTAACTACTTAATTATGGAGAAATTTTTGCTTTAGAGTGTAGTGATTATTCTGATATTAGGGAAAGATACATCTTCCCACTGTTGACTAGAGTGACAGGATGGTCAAAACTATGCTTCTTTTTGGGAGATGTAACAAATATGTAATTTTTAGAACATATTCTTTCTTGATTTTGCCTCTATGTTTGCATGCAAATGAGATGTTTGTGATATATTTTTATAGTGGCTATTTGCTTGTTACAATAAAATTTTGATTGACGTTGTATTACTCAAATGAAATTTTGTTGTTGTTTACGGTCATCAAGTCAGATTCAACTTATGGCAATCCTAAGAATGAGAGATCTTTAGATGGGTAGAGTCAATCAAAGAAGCAATAGCCCTTGAAGACTTGAGAATGCTGTATTCCTCTTTTCCTACTGCCCTCAATCCTTCAAAGGTAGAACTGTGTCATAGATATATGCATATTCTGGATGAGTAACATGATTTTTGAAAGTAGATAATGCATTCTGCTATCATAACCAGAGGATATTTTAGTCTCCCATGCAAGCAATATTGTACTGTTCTTGGGCCAGTAATCTCATCTGGTTTGGCAGTTTCAGAAGCGCTACCTTTTTATTGCCTCAATTGCAAAGCATTGAATATTTCAGAAAACAAGTAATGTTGCTCTGGCCCTATCATGTGATCCCGAGCTGCCCAGGATTTTGAAATCCCACTATGATGTTCCATGGAGAAACATTCCTTCTAAAGTAATTTGCCAGAAAACAATGTAAACATGAGATGCTCCTGTAGCGTGTCATCGGCATTTGGACAATGGCAAAGATGCTTCACAGAAGAAAGTGATTGTCCATCGCCCTTACTGGAACTGACTGCATCCTTATTAATCATCCAGAGCAGGGGTGCTCAGAATGGTGATCGGGATCACCAGGGTGATCTTTGGGCCTCATCCTGGTGATCTTGAGGCCTCTGACCAGGTTTTTTGCAGTTGGTCCTCTTCACGCGCCCTGCACGCTGCAAAGAAGTCCTCCGTTGTTGCTCCTCTCCGCTCCCTGCTCGTGTGCCGCCTCCAAAAGCTCCAGAGTCCAAGAGGCAGAATGGGCCCCCTCTTTTGGATTCCTCCTCCTCCCCCCGTCCTTCTCCAGCCACTCAGAGTCGTAGGAGACCACAGGGGGCGAGCCGGGATGACGCGAAGCAGGGCTGGCCCCGCGCGCATGCGCAGAAGCGCCCATTCTGCCTCTCGGACTTCTCGTGAGCTCTTGGAGGCGGCACGCATGCTGGCGGCGTGGAAATAGGAGCAATGACGGAGGTGGAGAAGAAGGACGCTTTGGGGTCATTTTCTTACCGCATCTCAAAGGTTGGTCTTTTTACTTGGGGGTGGGTGCTTGATTGTTCTGTGGCATGTCTCTTTGTTAATTTTTAATGTTTAAAAATGGCCTTTTAGCTCCAAAGCCTCTCTGCTTGCTTTGTTCCTTGAGAAATATATGTTGGGGAATATGGAAATGTGGGAGAAATGGGGTGGTTGGATGTATTTTTGCATGTCCCTTTGTTTACCTTGCTGAGTATTAAATGGCCTTGCAGTTCAAAAGCCTCTCTTCTTACTTTCTGGCTGATAATATGTGTGGTAATATGGCAGTGTGGGAGAAATGGGGTGGTTGGATGTATTTTTATGCTCTGTTTTATATTGTTATTAAATTGAAATGTGATGTTTTATAACTTCATTTTATGTAAACTGCCCTGAGCCTGCTGGAAGGAGCGGTACATAAAAATGAATAATAAATATAAATAAATAAATAAGAAAATAGTTATACGTTTTACATTTCTGGGTAGGTGATCTTTGGGACTTGGTTTTTTAATCAGTAGCTCCCATGCTGAAAAAGTGTGAGCACCCCTGATCCAGAGGGATGACTGGGTTTGTATTCTTCCCCATCCACCTCTGCCCAACCATCCCCCGAGCTTTTAACCAACTCTGTTTGGATTAAGTGGGCTACTTAATCTTTAAAATATGTGTTTCCATAACAAAGGATGGATCATGCATAAATTCTACATATGTGCTGTGCAAGCCAGATATTTTTTGGAAATCCCCTGCAAGGTGCTGCCTTTCTCTGCAAACATGATTTCCTTCTTCAGAATTTCTTTTTCTCCCCCACGGTGAAATGCAGCCATTAACCAGAATACCATGAAAAGCTACTGTGTTAACCTCTTCCAGTCCGGAAAGGACTGAAACTGCTTTATGATTTTTTTCTCTCTGCCTTTATTTGCTTTCAGTCATGGTTGGACTTTGTGAACTCCCAAAGAGGTGAGGGTGACACAGAGAGGGCAGGGGTAGAAATATAAGGAAGAACAAGTAAACAATATATATATATATATATATATATATATATATATATATCCCCACCCCACATAGAATGGTTTTTATATTCATTGGTAATGCACTCAAAATTCAGAACTAAAGACATTATGTATCTCAGAGATGTCGCAATCATATTCTTGTTCCTGCATTTGGATTGCTAGGAAAATAAGTACAGTAGAGTCTCGCTTATCCAACCTTCGCTCATTCAATGTTCTGTATTATCCAACACAGTCTGCCTCTCACCCAGATCCACAGCTGTTTCAATACATTGTGATGTTTTGGTGCTAAATTTGTCAATACAGTAATTTCTACATAATGTTAGCATGTATTAAACTGCTTTTTCTGTTGATTTGTTGTAAAACATGATCTTTTGGTGCATAATTTGCAAAATCATAATGTAATTTGATATTTAATAGGTTTTTCCTTAATCCCTCCTTATTATCCAACATTTTCACTTATCCAACATTCTGCTGGCCCATTTATGATGGATAAGTGAGACTCTACTGTACATGTACACCAGCAATTAAGAATTTGAAGGGTCTCCTTTGTTTTTTGTTGTTGTTGTAGTTGTTTTGGGTTTTTTTATACTACCTTCCTGCGCAAAGATGAAAATCAATAGCAATGAGCAGAAGTCAGAGGTTTTTTGAAAGCTGGATTGGTATGGCCACCCCTTGCTCAAAGCAAACATTTACAGTACAAAGATATGATGTCCTGTAGCACACAGGCTGCTAGAGGCATTATTGACTTTAACTAGTTTCCATTGTTGTCACAAATCTCCCAGTATCAAAACATTTAGGAAATACATACTTCCAAGTTAATTATTAGTTTTTTCTATGGGCAATGGGACAGGGGAAGACCTAAGCATCTGACTAGATAGGGGATCAATTGCAGCAGTTATGAATGAATTTACCATGTGTTAGGGAAGTACACATAGATCACTCCTAGTCAAAATCACAATTCACTTCACACTTCTGCAAGTTGCCTGGTCTGGAAGGCATTATAAGTATTGATGTCTTCTCATAGGGTCTTCAGCCTTGCTAGATTAGGATATGGTTTCTAAAGAAGAAGCAAGGCTTGATCCAGGCCAAGCCAGAAGCAATTGCCAGAAGAGGCAGTTGAGTACTGTTTTGTTATTAGAAACATGTACATAGCGACAGTCCACATGCTCTTTCCAAACCTCTACCCCAAGTTAGTATTTCTCCACAAAACAAATAGATGCTGAAGTCTCTCACTCCTCATGAAATCTGACGCACCCAATTTCTTTGCACCCATTTGGAGAGGAAACATGCGCTTGAGTCAACAAAGAGCATTCCATGTGCTGAACTCACAGTAACTAGCGTTAAACTCATTATTTTCCAAAAGGAGATTTTTTTTTTTTAGAATAAATCCTGTAAAAATCCTGTTCTATTTAACTTTATAAATTTGGGGTTGGTTTTCAAAAATATTTCTACAAAAATGCATAATTTTTATGATATAATTTTATTTTTTACTAAACAAATCTGGGTATTAAGTAATTCATGCGTATGCAGTCTGTTTCATCACCCCAAAATAAAATCTTACACTTTCTAAGTTACACATCCAAAACATATGCATAACATAAAACTTCACACTAGGTTTTTGTTTCGTCAGTTGTTATCAAATGTTTATTCACCCGTCTGGTCTGACATCATCTAATTTCCATACATTAAAATCATTTAATGCATTGTATTGGCATAAAATAAATATTACATTTTATTTGAACAACCTCATTCTTCAGTCAACCACATTCTGCAAAAAAAATTAAAAAATTGTTCTACTGACTCAATTAAATATACTGAATGAAGTTTTGATCTCTATCTTCTGGAATCCTTCCAATAATTCTGAGGTCTGCATTGGAATAATATATCATTTAAAAAGAAACACTAGCTGGTAACTGTGGAAAGAACATCTGCAAAAGGATTTTCTTAACCTTTTCAAATATTCCACTGAACTGTATGTCAATTGTTGACAATTTTTAAGGGTCACTTAGCAATCTTATGTTTACATGCAAAAATGGTGGTAGGAGCGTAGAGGTAAGTTTCATTCATGCTTTTGGCATTTCCATATTTTGTCTGTGTGAGGCAATGTCTGAAGCAAGAAAAGCCACTAGATCAGGCATGGGCAAACTTTTTTGCCTCGGGGCTGCATTGTAGGCCTGACCAGGATGGCTGGGCTGGAAGGGAGGGCGGCTGGACACATGCTGAGTGGGGTGAGCCCAGGAGAGGGAGGGGTCCAGAGAAGGCGGGCCCAAGAGGGGGCAGGGCAGGTGTGGGAGGAAAGTGGGTCATGCAGTGACTGCTCAGATCCTCCCCCTTCCTAATCCTTCCCCCTCACTGATCCTCCTTCCCATCCTCGAATTGTTCTCTTGGCATTATGCCGGGAGGAGGGCGAGACAGGTGGCAACTGAGAGTGTTCCAGTGGGCGCTCAGCCACTATGTACCTTCCTCGAGTCATTCTGCCAGCATTAGGATGGGGCCACTTGCACTGTCCTTATGCCGGGAGAAGGAGGAGTGCGAGATACACAATGGATAAGAGTGCTCCAGAGGGTTCTCAGTTGCTGTGTGCCTTTCTCCCTTGTCTTTTTGGTGGGCTGCCATGTCCTTATGCCAAGCGGACAGGGAAAATGAGGAGGGCCTGAGGTAAGTGCCCAGGGGAACGCATCTGGTCCCTGAGCCTTAGTTTGCCCATGCCTGCACTAAATTGACAAGCATCTGAATTATACCCCATGTGTGAACCAATAAAATATTATTCCAATTTGCAAGATAAACCACTCCAAAGAAAGCAAAACACATTCATCTGTTTCTTGGAAAATAAATCAGATGCTTAAATCCAACTGTTCACCAGCATTAAAGCAGACTTAGTGAATCAATGTCAATTTGACAAGTCAACACTAATGAGTCGATGAATCTGCTGTAGTAGTACTAACAATTAAATTAAGGCTATATTATCAATCCAAATATTAATTTTGTCTGCATATACTAGATCTGATTTCTCCCATCTCAGAAGAAATCTCTTTTATGAACCTTTGTGTCAAATGTTCCATTTGATTATATGACAAACAAAAAATACTTTATTTCAATATATATCCGACAATTTTTTATTTAAACTTCTCTTCCAGAATGTGAAAGGCTGGAAAATTCCATGTATTTTAAATACATAATGCTTATTTCAATTATGTATGCAGAATTCTGCCCATGAAAAAAGGAAAAATAACTATAGGCCAAAAGATGGTAAACCATCTTTCTTTACACTTTTATTTCTATTGAACTTTCTTCCTTACTGGATTAAACTTGCATCCCAAATGTAACTGTGTTCATTTTCCTCCACAAATGTCAAATATAGTACATATTTTAGATCTATATTTTTGCATCCAGAACACAATTTATATATAAATTTACAGAGGAAATAGAATAGTTACTCTTCTGTAAAATTCAGTGGCCAATAAAAATGGTAAAACATAAGATTTCCAATATACAGTCCAACTGCTATTGCGAGGTGGGAGTGCAGTGACTTTTTTTTGTATTAGCCATTTTATTTTTTATTTCTCTGCAATTGTAAATAAAATTAAAATATTATAATCTTTGCTATAATGTAGAGCTTTTTTTTAGCTTCAAAGCTATATTAACTCATGTTAGGAACCAAGTAAATGTACAACTTTTTCTTACTGAGTACATCCCAAATATCTGTCTAGTGTGTGTAAGATTTACCAGCAGTCCTACCCAATTTTAAACTATGAATTTTTAATTGACATGTTTTATGTACAGATTATTTTAATCTGTAATGGTTTATGAATTAATCCTATGTTTATAAATTTTAATCTAACATATCTATGTTTCAAATGATATATCTTTTTAGTTATATATTGTATTTTAATTTATGTTGCACCCAGCCTTGGGTCATGGGAACAGGAGGGTAAGAAATTAAATTGATGAGATAATGAGGATGTAAATTGATAACTATGAGCCAACTAGAGCCTTAAGAACTGCGGAGGAGGCCCTGCTCTCAGCCCCACCTGTTTGCAAGTGTGACTGGTGGGGACGAGAGACAGGGATTTCACAGTGGAACTCCCTCCCCAGTGACATCAGACTGGCCCCATCCCTCCTGGTGTTCAGGAAAAATTTAAAGACCTGGAAAAAGTTAAAGATCTTCAGTGTAGCAACTCGAATAAGGACTACGGGAAAGTAAAGGAATATGGAAATTAAGAATCAGCACTTTGTACGTTGCAATCTGTCTTAATTTTTGTAAATTGAGATGTTATATTTTTATTGTGTGTGTTATGCAGCATTGAATTTTTGCCATGCTCTGTGAGCCCTTTGGGGTGAGAAGGGCAGGGTATATATAGTATATAAATAAATAGCCTTCTTTTATGTCAGGATCAGGCAACTAAGTGAGAAGTGGGGGCCATTTCCTCCATAAGACCCAGTGTGCCTGTTTTGGTATAACCATTAATATATAACATCATGTCTCATTTAGGTTTTTGGATGCTAATATCTCTTTTTAAAATTCCACATAGAGAAGTGCAAACTACCATGTTTTTGTGGTGGTTTGTGCTTTCATGATAAATGTGCTGAAAATCAGCTGATTCCCCTCCCCATCAGAAGTCAGGAAGATTAGGGGAAAGGTGCAAAATAAGGGCCAGGAGCTAAGTACATTAACACCTTCTCCAATTTGCACCCTTACTATCCCAATTTCATATGTGCAGAAGTGGGAAAAACATGTTTAAGCAATAGCATGGGATTGGTGAGTTCGCTCCATGTTTTATCCTGAACATCAAATGAGCTGTTCATGGTGCTGAACCAATCTTGGGGTTTAAAAATGAGAATTTAATCCATGTGGGTTTCCCACCTTTTCAACATGGAAATACGATGGCACTGTAATAATTTCTCACCATGCAGAAAAATTAAGAAGCCAAATTACTTTCAGCTTTGATGGTGATATAACAGCATAATAACAGATGAAATCCAAATCTCTAATGTTTCTTTCATAGCTATTCTAGGGGCCCTTCTGAAATGGCAAGAAGAATATAAATATATGTAAACAAATAGCTGATGTTGTGCTTTTTTGTAATATAACTGGTGCAAAATGAAAACTTTTAAAGGAACCCACACATCAACACTTTCTTGATTATTGTATCATACTTCACTCCCACAAGCTGCCTTAGGAACATTTATCAGATTAATCTCAGTTTCAGATTTCCTCTTCCTGTACTTAATGTCTGGAGCTATTATGCCATATGTTATTATTTAATTATATTCAGTCCTACATGTGATACAGAATGATCTATCTGGCTTTCAGAAAATTTTACCTAGAGAAATGAAAAAGGGTATAAAACGGAGATACGGACAAAATAATGTTATGGAAATTGTTGCATTGTGGCATAGCCAAGAAAACCTTCTCTTTCTAATTTTCACAGGACATTTACAGGAAACTACAGGAGAGGAAATTCCACCTGAACATTAGGTAGAACTTCCTGACTGTGAGAGCTGTTCAGCAGTGGAACTCTCTGCCCCAGAGTGTGGTGGAGGCTCTTTCTTTGGAAGCTTTTAAGCAGAGGCTGGGTGGCTATCTGTCGGGAGTGCTTTGAATGTGATTTTTCCTGCTTTTTGGCAGGGGGTTGGTCTGAATGGCCCACAAGGTCTCTTCCAACTCAATGGTTCTATGATTCTATTATTTATATCCTGTGGAAGGGGATAGAGGGTTAGCCAATTTTTGATGATGCCGAGAGGCAGGGCCATAGCAATTAGAGATAACTTCAATTGAGCTGTAATGTTATAAATTAGGAAGAAGACACAACACTGCTGATAGTAGTGGCTACATTATCAAGGTAGTAGATAATCTTGGGTTTCATACAGGGGAAGGGGGCCCAATTCTAAAAATCAATAAAAAGAACTATGGATAGAATATTTTGGTCTTATGTGTCCTGAAGATGATCTTCATGACTAACATGCACAGATGTCATGGATATTGCTGTAATCGTTTGGCACAGTATGCAGCTCATCCACAATGGCAACAGATAGCATATAAGTGCATCTGCAAGCAAATTCGCCCACAAACATTTTAAACTGGAGTGTGCATCAGTTGTATTGGGACTCCATTTAAACCCAAATGTTCTATATTAGTAATTTGCAAAGCTATCTAATATCTCCAAGTGCTTCTATTATCTCAAGCACAAGGTAGTTATACCTGAGCATATCTTTTTGTCTCATATTCTTCTACAAATAAATTATAAGAACTGAATGAAATAAATAATTTTTTAAAAACCTTCTATTTTTCTATAGAGACACTAGATTCTCATATAACTCATGTCCCTCATAGAAACAATAAAAAGATTATCTCTTGCTTGAACATAAATATCACATTTTTCATATCAGTGTTAGAGGACTTTCAAGCCAGTGCAAACCATTTCCAACTCGTGGAATAGAAATTATCAAGAATTAATACAGTAGTGCATCCAATCTACAGAAAATGTGATTTAAGCAATGTTTTTATACTGAAAAACACATTTGACATTAAACCAAATATAATGCAACACTTGCATAGAGAAGGAATAAACGCTAGTACTTTGCTGCACATTAGTAAGATCATGGGGAGAAAAACTCAAGCTGATGTACAAAACTACTCAAGGTCATTTTTCACACAATAACGTGGCCATAGTTCATTTTTTCCAAGTCATTTGTAAATAGTCACTGTGACACCATGCAATAAATCTCCACAATTTAGTGTAATTCAGATCTTACCGCAGTGAGAGTCACACTAAAAAGAAATGTTCACCATGAAAAAAAAATTGCATACATCACAGCATGGTGAATTTATCATGTGAAAAATGATCTTGAGAACTGTAGTTAGAGAAACTGAACATCCAAAAGCAAAATTACAACTTTTCTCAATATGGAAGTTAACTGACACATAGCTTTGATTCTACGTTGTCTCTTAACTCCTACAAAAATAGTCAAAAGCAACACATTTCTTAAAAAAACAAACAACATATACGTCTTGAAAATACTTTAGGCATAATCCAGTAAATAAATAAACATGAACTCACAAAAACATGGCTGGTAACCTGTTGTTTTGAACACAATTTTTTACACTTACTAGTGAACTGTATTTATAAATATGTTTCCTGTTTTCCCATGCCTTCTGGTCAAGTTCGTGATGATTCCCACATGCTTCCAAGTCTTAGTTTACACAAACCTTTCTACATCTATGCATGCACCAGCCAAGCAGGCAATTAGCCTGCTCAATATAGATATGCCTCTGTTAGGATCAATCCCCTTGATGAGTTTCCTGCTCTTCAAACAGTATCATTTTTATTCTGGGCTGTCACGTGGTGAAGTTGCTCTTACTTATCAGTTTTCCAGTGACCCAAGGAAAGAAAATAGCAATGTGACAATACCCCTAATTCAGGAACAAGTTGCTGCTTAATGCTACCACAAATGGAGCACGAGGATAGGGAGACTGATGGAAAATTTACCAAGCGTCTGTGTCAAAAGTAATACATAGACAAAAGCCTCACTCAGGAGCAATGATGTCTCATCTGCTGCTTGATTCTTCACTCTTCTGCCCATCTTCACTGTACTCTTGCATTCTGTCACAATTTTCCTTTGGTTATGTCCATGATATGGTTCTCTTTATGTAAACCTCTGCTTTTCCGCAAAAACAAATGGAGTATTGTACAAAACCCCCTTCTATTAGTCCAGAAAAGATCCCTCCAAAGTTTCTTGCCCTATCCTCTGGGACCAGTCTAGTTAAACATGATGGATTCAGGATCTTGATTTGCCATTTGAGCCATGTGCCTTAACACGTCCTTTTTGGTTATAATGCCCAGAAGCCTCCTGGAGAAGAAGGAAAGGAAAGAAAAGGTCATCAATCATAAGTCTGTCTCATCTATTTTTCAAGTTCTGCTCCAGGCAGAACTTTGCTGCAAAGAAAAGAATAATCTTTAAAAGGAGCTTTCCCCATCTCTTCTAACAACCAGGAAAAGGGAATTTTAGAGTCATATTCCCACTAATGAATATGTAGGTTGCTGCAGCAAATTCAGCACAGTACATTTCTAATTATAACCACTGTGTTTTCATTTTAGCCTTTTCCCTTCATCTTTGCAAAAATAATAAAAACATACATTTCCTCTGATCACATTCCTGAACACTGTCAGTCAAGGCTGGCTCTTGAATAGGAAGTGACTTTTGCCATTTGATGTCATCTCTTCAAAACCATTACAGGAACAAATTGGGTCCTCCTGGCCAAAACCATGCCATAGAAGACTAATACAATTGTAGCTGAAAGCCTGCAAACTGTGACCCGAATACTTATGGGTCATTTTAAATGATTTTTTTAAGTCAACTGAATTATATATCTCCTTGCTCAGTAATTCATCCAATTTTCCTGTCCAGTTATCCTATTAACTGTTTTAGTCTTCGGATGTCAAACAGAACAAACATGTTTGTAAATATGGCCACATAGAACGCCACTAAGTGCTTCCTTTATCGGATTAATGTATTGAAAATGATTTTCCAGCTGTGGTACCAAAGCCTATTAAAAAGCCACTTTATAGTATTTTTAGGGACAAAAGAAAATTGCTTTAAAAATCTGTTGTAAATTGATGTTTTATGAGTATTTACTGATGGTTTTTGTACTATAATGCTTCAATTATGCATTATACACTACCCAGCAATTGAAAAAGGATTAAAATCTTCTTAATAAGCAACTTTACATGCCTCCCTTGACAATATGATCATAACAAGACTTCGTTTTATTCTGCATTCCACTACAAGTTCACTGGCACTGGAAAAACAAACCCTAGGAATATAGCATGAGACACAATTAAATGTATTTTAAGTGGGGGGGGGGGGTATGGGGGACATGAGCTCTTTCATTGTTCAAAAGACCTCATAGGCTTATGCATCTCCCCCATTGATTCTTCTCAAACTAAAGAAGATGCTTCCAGCATTTTCATCCTCACAGCATAATTTTGTGATTGGGATCATAGAGACTAAACTATAAATCCAAGTTTTTCTAGTATTAGATAAGTAGTAAAAGGAGAAGAACTCCATCTCACTCTCCTACCTTTGATCTGATGGCAGAACCTCCACTGCCTGCTCTCCTATTCTGCCTCTATGTCAAATAAGCTGTTTCCTTTTCGAGACCAGGTGGTGTGTATTGAACTAAGGTCTGGGTTCTGCTATGGATGAGCTATGCCACTTGTCCTAATTTGCTGGTAGACATTAAGCAAGTATGCATGTTTCACATGTGCTACTCTTTGGCTGCAATTCCTTGTAACTCAATGAATTATGGGGTTGCTATTTTTTAAAAGTTTTATCAACATTAATTGATATTCTAAATATCTCACTGATCAAGCAAATGTATTATATAACAGTGTTAGAGCATAGGTTTTTTTTAAATTTCCAGTATTTATACACCACCCTTCTCAACCCTGAAGGGAATTTAGAGCCACCTTCCAAAGTCAAAGATACAATGCCATATACACAACAGATGAAAAATAAACATATACATTAAAACATGAATTAAAATAATATAAAGATTTTACATATTATTAAAACCACGTAATATGAGATCATAGTCAGAAATCCATTCAAATTGTCATTGCACATTTTCCATCATCATTTATTGGACTGCACTATTGTCCAAAGGCTTAGTCCCAAAGCCATGTTTTTACATACTTTCTGAAGGTTGGGAGAGAGGGAGCTGACCTGATTTTGCTAGGAGGGAGTTCCATAGCTGAGGGGCTGCCACTGAGAAGATCCTGTCTCTCGTCCTCACCAGTTGTGCCTACAAAAGAGGTGGGACGGGGAGCAGGGCCTCCCCAGACAATCTTAACCTCCAAGTTGGTTTGCAGAGGGAGATGCATTGGGACAGGTAAGCTGTGCCAGAACCATTTAGTTTTTGTTCTGAGTAATGATATATGGATGTGTGTGTTTGTGCCGGTACATGCATACATTCATGTACATATTATGTATATATGTATGTATGTTTTTAATTTAGGGCTGGTTTTTGGCTTCCTTTGTGGCTGAAAAAGCAGATAAGAGTCTGGTTTCGGATAACAAAAGTTCAAAAACACTGATGGTTTTAAGTTGAAAACTTCAAGAATCTCTCAACAGCCAATCTCTCCCTGGTATCAGTATAAGCTATTCGATTAAGATATTACTCTTTAATACCATCCTGCTTTCCACTTCAACTGTGAAATAACCACTGAAAGCACCCAACCTTGAAAATATTCTTTCTAACAAGGTACTTTGGTGGTTACACCACTGAAGCTTGGCCTGAATCGTGCCTTCAGTCTGTTTAGAATCCAATTTGAGCTTCTGAGGGACATACTCTGCATTCCTCACAAGGTCACTGTTTCACTTGAGTTAACTTCTGTCTCTTATTTTTAATTCCTCACCTTCCTGCAGACTCCCAAGTCATAAGCACTTTGAGTTTGTAGAAGAATAAACTGCAGCTGGTTAATTCCCTTCATGTGTCATTCACTTCAGGATTTTCATAAGCACTTTTAGTGCATTTAAATCTAGCTAGAAGCTCAAAACACAGCAAAACATTTGCTAACAGTGACAGTCGGGTGGCACTCCTAATGCAAAATGCATTAGGAAGTGATAAATACATATTTTGCTGTTTGCACAGTTTCATTCCATACATTATGCGTCTTACCTCAGACCTGTGGGTTAAAAACAAAACTCCATGGCCTTCAATTTGAAAGAAGCGGGGACATTTTTTTAAAAAACCCTGACCTTTGCCAATCTTTTTACAAATAGTACATCGGCCTTTCCTTATTCCCCTGTCATAATGGAATTAGGAACTACACGGTAAAATGATTACCCTTCTTCTTTAAAAAAGGGGGCGGAGAGAGAAATGAATAAATGTAAGAAGAGCACCCAATGGGTTAATCATGTAAAGATCAATACACTGGATGTGTCAGTACAATGGTTATACCTTCCTGGAGTATCTTATTATATAGCGGGGGGGGGGGAATTACCAGCCCTCCAGGTGTTTTGGACTTCAACTCCCAGAAATCCTAAGAGCTGGTAAACTGGCTAGGATTTCTGGGAGTTGAAGTCCAAAACACCTGGAGGGCTGGTAATTGCCCACCCCTGTTATATAGGAACAAATTATCTCATGAGGCTTCTGGTCAGAAGATAGAAATGATCAGGTGCTAGAAGTCTGGACAATCTGCCATAGATCTCAAAATGTTTCCGGCTCCCTAACAGTAACAAATGAAAGCTACCCACTTCTGTGTTAGGTTGATGGAAAAACGGGAGTGGAGTTAAGGACACATGGGCTTCATTTTGTTACTGATTCAAATTTATGGACTGACTCTTTTCCTTAATTGTTAGTGTATGTCCAAAATACCAAGTCCTATGCTTATGATTCAAGTTGGTGGTTCCCCAAAGTTAGGATAATAGATCCTTGAGGTTTGTTCACCTATTTCTCCCCAAATATTTTGATGCTGAAAACATTCCAAACTTGGATTCAACTGCTGCCAATATCGTCTGTGTTCCAAATCTAGTTCTAACACTGTAGCCCATTTTATATTGATTGATTCATAACTATAGCATAATTTTAGAAAGCACATCCTAAGAATTCATCAATGAGGAGCAACACATATATCCTCTCTCTTTCCAGATCAAAGCATTCAATCCTTCATCCCTGTATGTCCTAACGGTTGTCTTCCTCCAACTCTCTCCTGAAAGTAGATTGGCCTGTAAAAAATTAAACATATTTTCTTTTTGTCTCATAGGTCTTCCCATTAGACAGCCGTATGGACACGAAGCAGCCAAAGTTAAGCACCATTAAGCCCAAAGAATTTATGTGGGAAACATTTAAAATGTATACTTGACTCTATCCCACTGGAAACAGGAATGGTAAAACATTAGACTTTGGCTGGATCATATCTGATATCGGAAGAGAGGTTATCAGACAGAGTGCTCTGGAAGGTGTTTCTGTTTATATAAGAAAAAGCGCCCAGGAAAAGGGGGGGGGGGGACCCTTACATTTTACAAATAAAAATCCAATCTGGCTAACATCTATGGAGGAAGAGAAACTGAGGCTTGTTTCTTGAAAATTAAGGACTTTGCAGTTGTATGCATGAAATTGACAATTTAAAGAAAGGCCAAGCAGTCTTTTTTTGTTATTCAGGCACTTAGCTATTTTCCAAGGAACAAGAAAGAGATTGTTTCATCTATCAAAGTAATATGAATCAGACTACATTGTCTACAGTAGAATCTAAAACAAATGCTGATTGAAAATACTATGAAAAACCAATTTACCCAATGAACATACATGGTGGTATACTAGCATCCTGGTTAGAGGTTGCTTTAGTCTCTCTGGGACCACAGCAAACCACTTACCCACTCCGTGTGACAAGACACTGCCTGAGTCCAAGTTTTCGGAAAATATCTACCACTGTTTCCATGGGTGTGTGGTCTGTGACAGTGAAGGGACTCAGATTGAGAATGCGTCGGAGCTTCAGTGGATGAGGGCTATTAGCTGGGACTTCCGGAGGCTCTTCAGTGAAATATATAACAGAATTGCTGACTACACCATCCTGGCGTTGCCTTGCATTTTCTGTGCGCCAAAAGAAGAAGAATGAGAGATGTTTATTTTTTAGATCATATTAAACTATTCAGAACATCAGCATTGTTACTGTAATTTTATGTTTTTATCATTTTTACGTCAATGTATTGTTTATGGACAGCACTTTGAAGTGCTTTGTGAGCCACCCTGAGCCCCTTCGAGGAGATGGTGGTGGGTTACAAATAAAATGTGTTGTTGTTGTTGTTGTTGTTATGGCATAGGGCACATTCCAGAGGTTTATAATGTTAATAGAGGAATCATTGCTTATCTGATGAATGTCACAAGTTCAAAAATGTAGGACAACCAGTAATTAATAGAAATAGGATAATGTGAAAAACATCTAAATTAATATGCAAAATTAATCCAAGCTGCATTGTGGTTCAAGGCATTGCTAGCAGTACTATACATTAAAATAAGTTATTGCTTTACATAAAACATACAATTGAAGGTAACAGCCAAACCAAAGCTAATACATTCCACTGTCACCCAAATTCTTTTTCTCTCTTATTTCTTGATTAGGACAAAACATTGTTTGTTGTGAGGCCTGAATTCAACAAACCACTGTTTCCAGTTCACCTTTGGATGCTAATTATAGATTTTTAAATTTGACTACCAACTACTCTTTATCTGAACAAAGAAGGGAAAGAGGAACCATAAAGCATAGGAATCAATGAAGAGTCCATGGAAATAGTAATGCACAACTCTGAGGCTCACCCTTTTAACTAAATAATGGTTTTACCATGCCACGTAAATTATTCCTATGTCTATATCTTGTGGTTATCAATATGTAGAATACTAATTTTTCAGTGTTGAATAGGATGCACAACCTCGATTACTGGTTTGAATTCACAGTAATTGCAGTGACATTTAAAAGCTTTAAATGCCTCCTGATCTTAATACTTGAGGGAGAATCTGTCTTCATGAGCATTAAATTCTTCTAGTGGGGAGGATTTCCTCCATGTCCTACCAGATAGGTAAATAATGCTGTATCGGAATATTATCATTATTATTATTATTTATACATCAGCTATCAATCCCACACAAAAAGCCCAATACAATTTTTTAAAAAAACAGTTATATAATACAGTGTGGATTAATGTAAAAAAACCGATTAAAATACACTAAATACACTTAAAATAGCCTTTAAAACTCATATACTCCTCCCCACCCCCCAAATTTCTCCACCCTTTCCCAAATGCCTGCTGGCGGAAGATCTTAACCTGCCTGTGGAAGGCCAGCAGGGATGGGGCTATCCTGGTTTCTCTTGGGAGGGAGTTCCACAGTCTGGGAGCAGCCACTAAAAGGTGTTCCCAACGAACACTCTTGAGTGGGTGGTGGGACTGAAAGAAGGGCCTTCCCAGTAGATTGTAGATGTCTACCAGGTTCGCAGAAAGAGATACGGTGCTTCGGATAACCTAGTCAAGAGCCATATAGGACTTTGTGGTCAAAACCAGCACTTTGAATTTTGCACGGAAACATGTTGGCAGCCAGTGGAGCTGTCGCAACAGAGGAGTTGTCTCCTTCCTTTAGCCAGCCTGTTAGCAGTCTGGCTGCTGCTGTTTGAACCAACTGACATTTCTCAGCACTTTTAAAAGGCAGCTCCATATAGAGTGCATTACATTTGAGGCAGTCATGGAGTTACAAACATCTAACTTACAAACAACTCATTGTTACAAACAGGGTTGAGATAAGAGGAAGTGAGAGAAATCTCATGGGGAGTTATCAAGGGGAAAAAGGTGTCTCAACTGAAGCTTTAGCCCCAGTCCTTGTTTCTACAAGCCAATTTTTCGAAATCCAATTATCACAGGGACAGAAAGTGTGATGAAATCCTCGGAACACTAGCACACACAGAAAAACAAACACCACAGGGGTGTTAACCTTTCACTATGCTATATGAAATGTGTGTGTGTGTGTGTGTGTCTAGAGTTACACTTAAAAATGTACCTGTTCTGATGTATATACAAATTCAACTTAAGAACAAACCTACAGAACATATCTTATTCATAACTTGGGGACTGCCTAAAATCCAACAGGAATGTAACCAAGGCATGTACCACTATGCCTAGATCTGACTTCTCCAGGAAACTGCGCAGTTGGAGCACCAGCTTTAAAGGTGTAAAAGCACTCCTGATCACTGCTGATACCTGGGCCTCCAGGTTCAGACCAGAATCCAAGAGTGCCCCCAAACTGTGAACCTACATTTTCAGGGGGAGTATGACCCCATCTAACACAAGCTGACCAGATCTGTCTTATGACTGACCAGAAGCACATCTGTCTTGTCTGGATTAAGGACATGGCAGAAAGACTTCTCAGCAATGGTACTCCAATTTCTTTAATGCATTTTCATATTTTTAACATTGAAAGTTTTGATTTACAAATGGTTTAATTGTTTTTAATAATATATTTATATTTATATTCTGATATATGCATTGTTTTGAATATGTTGTTAACCTCCTTGAGTTCCATTATTGAGGTGGTCGAAAATAGGCTGTAAATGAATCAAACAACATTGTTCTCCTTTCTTACAAGATGGTATTCAATGCAGAATGCTTTATCCCTGGAAACCTGACTGGTACCAATACTCAGGTCATTTATGCCCTAAGTTAAAACTTAATTTTGAAAATCTGTTTTAAACTAATCATATTGTTTCTAATATTTTAAGCTTATTTGAACGATCTTACTGTTTTATAATCTGTTTAATCAGATTTAGAGTTATTTGTAATCCACACTGAACTCCTGATAAAAGAGGAGGTATAATTTTTTAAAAAAATAATTATATAAATAATGAAAAACCACCTTGGAAGCCCCTGGCCCACAAATCACACTATTTGCTCCTTGTGTAGAGCCTCCAACATGGTTCTCAGAAATACATTGAACTATTTCAGAAGCTTCAAATATTTTTGCAACAGCACTTGTTTAAGTTCTGAAGAATCTTCTTTATGAAACTATATCTTAAAATGTGTAAAATAGCTTATGACCTTCCCATTTTAATAATTGAATAGAAATCTTCTGAACAATTATTCCTGAAGGGTGCACCAAGAGAAGGTGAAGCCCTTAACCCCGACTTTCCCTTTTCCTCCCTTTCTAATGTGTCTTGTATGTGTTGAAAGCTTAACAATGTTGACAGATGCTTCAAAAATACCTTGTGTTCAGAAACAAAACCTAAATAATGTTAATGATTTTTCTCCCTCATTTATTTAGCTTGTTACTGGTTTTGAGAGAGGGCCTTCAGCACAAATATCTTTATTTTTGGAGTTTATGCCCATCACTTATTGGACAGAGTTTCAGTATCAACAAAGAAACCATTTCCAACATATTTCAGCTACATTATTTTTCTCTTAAGACTCCACTCTTGGAATATTGGGATAATTCAAATTGCCAAGCCTAAAGCTACATTTCCAACCAGCCTTCAAGCCCATATGTTGTAAATTTATTGCAATTTACAGAGACATTATTAACTTTTGTCCTGTCATCCCATGATAAATATGCCGTTCTGCAATTGCAATGTGCTTGCTCTCGTTTATGCCACCATTTTTGGTCCATACATTTGGCACAGTTCATATTAATCTTATTGAGAATTGTTTGGCTGACTCATATTAGAAAAAGATGTCTACCTGAACGTGTGTGGGGGAAAGTAGAAGAAAAGAAGCTCATATAGGGAATGTATTTCTCTCTTTGATCTAGGCTGTTCTTGAAATATTTCACTACACCTTTCTTACTACAAGTTAACACAGGAGAAGCCCATGCTGTGCAGTTATTTCTGAAAAAATCAAACATACTCAAGTGCAAAGCTTCAAAGAGAGACAGGGGCATGTGGATTCAAGATGGCACATTTGGATAGGGAATTTTAAAAAACGTATTTCATACACAATTAACTTCTTAATATATCATATACTTCTATGCTACTTACAAAAAAAACCATAACCATAGACATATAGCATACTCAAACACACCAGCTTGGATTAGCTATACACATATAAAAATAGCCACATATTTGAATCAGAAGGAGAAGGAAGGAAGAAGTATACCTATGAACTTAATACTCACTTATTGCAAGAATCAACTCCCGCCTTTGTGCAAACCCAATAAGACGCTCAGAATCTTTAGAAACCACTACTGGGAAGCCATTATAATCGGTCTCCTTGATTAGTGTCTCCACATCTTCCACTGTCATGCTGTCTTGGGTCAGGACAGAGAGGGGGGCCTCCCCACGCCTCGGTCTCATGACATCAGTAGCCAGCGTTCTGTGAGTAAATTCATCTTTCACATCCAAAAAGGGATAGCCATTCAAATGGATGTGTGCCTCATAGATCCCTTCTTTGCCAAAAGCATCAGCAACCCATTTGCTAGTTACAGCTGCAGCCATCAGAGGCACAATGTATTCTAGTCCACCCGTTAACTCAAACATGATCACGACAAGAGACACCGTCATTCTGGTTACTCCTCCTGCCAAGAGAAAGAAACACTTCCAATTAGTTGTTTGGCATATATGAAGATATTGATTATCTTTTTTTCTTTCTCACATGTTTGGACTTGGGCTGTATTCTTCATTTCAATTGCAGTCACAATAATACTTTTCTATAACCATTGTTTTTTTCGGGGGAGAAACAACTATTTTACAGGATCTCAAAAGTGTTCCTATAGTATAGGCTATATATGTGTGTTAGAACACAAGGAACATTTCTTGATTTTCGAGCAGACCTACATCTACTTATTTCATGGGCAGTAAAAAAAAGTAAAAAAGCCCCCGGTGGCACAGTGGGTTAAAGCGCTGAGCTACGGAACTTGTTGACCTAAAGGTCACAGGTTCAAATTTGGGGAGTGGCGGAAGCTACCGCTGTCAGCCCCAGCTTCTGCCAACCTAGCTGTTTGAAAACATGCAAAGGTGAGTAGACCAATAGGTACCGCTCCGGTGGGAAGGTAACAGCACTCCATGTAGTCATGCCGGCCACATGACCTTGGAGGTATCTACGGACAACGGCGGCTCTTCAGCTTGGAAATGGAGATGAGCACCACACCCCAGAATTGGACATGACTGGATTTAATGTCAGGGGAAAACCTTTACCCTTTACCTTAATAAACCTTTAATAGAACGATCATATACAATACTACTGAAACAAAGTTTTTGCTATCATACATAGATTTGAATCAAACAACAAATATTATATTTTAATAACTGAGTAGAACATTTTGAGAGTATTTTTTTAAAAAAACCCAATAATAATAGTTTTGTGGATATATCTGAGAGAACAAGTGCCTGATGATCCCAGGATGGATAGATCAGCTTTCTTGGCTACGCTTTAGGGGAGCTCTAGCCCCTTCTGTCTTCCATCAAAATTCTGGTAAGATCATTCAGATTTTTATAGAACATAAAGCTTTTTCGTTATGAGCAGCATTTTTTTAAAAAAATGTGCAGTGTGTTTCATAAACTGAATATGGTGATGCTTATTTAGAAGTCACCACTACTAAATTCATTGAAACTTATATCCAGATGAATATGCTGTGACATATGCATGCTTAAAAATATGCAGAAAAATCAGAGATTGTTATCAGGAATAACAGGAAGCTAGGAAGAGTTATAACACAATTACAGCCTCCCCTCTCACCAAAGACTTTAACACAATCATTTCAAAATCTGGGGTTTATGGAAGTATACACACTCTATTTAAGATCCATGCAAAATAGTTGTGTACTGTCTCATGTGAAAAATATGTCTATTCTCCCTTGGCATTAAAAGCCAGATGGTATCTAGCTTCAGTTCATGATAATATGATTATAGCATATCATTTGTCATGCAGACTGACAGAGGAAGAGGCAAATTAATCCTATATTTCAGGTTCCCTAAGGCACCAGATCCTGTTTGATTTTGGATGCTGAGCATGGCCAACACTGGTTAGCACCTGGATAGAAGATCACCAATGAATACCTGGTGCTGTAGGCTATATGTATATCTTACATATGTATATAAGGTTATATTGAGGCTGTTTTATTCAGTTTTTTAAATTTGATTTGTCTCCTGTTTGTTTGTTATGGCATTATTGTTTGTCACTTCTGCTGGAAGCTGCCCTGAGTCCCCCGGGGGAGATAGGGCGGGTTAAAAATAAATAATAACAATTATTATTATTATTACTTTAGAACAGTGGTTCTCAACCTGTGGGTCCCCCAGATGTTTTGGCCTTTAACTCCCAGAAATCCTAACAGCTGGTAAACTACCTGGGATATCTGGGAGTTCTGGGTCAAAACATCTGGGGACCCACAGGTTGAGAACTACTGCTTTAGAGGAAAACCACCTCTGAGTATCCCTTGTCCTTAAAATCCTATGAAATCCATGTTGTTGCCAGAAGTCGACAGAAAACACATACACCGAATACAGAACAATGACACAGATGTTCAACTATCTGTATTGTGTGTGTGAAACAGGGATAGGAATCATGCTCTTCTTCAGATGTTACTACACTGCAACCCACAGCATTTCTCAACATTGACAGCTGGCTGGTAGAGCTTGCGGTTCAACAATAATTGGAGGGCTGCATGTTATATGTTCACCAAACTATGTAGTGCTTCAATTGACAAAATTTCACAGTTGAATTAAACTGATTGGCTATAGATAGAGACAGTATTGTTTCACTATCAAGATGTGGTGAGAGCATATTGCAGTGGCTTGGGTCTTTGACTAGGACTCTGGGAGACCAACATTCATCACTCAGCTATGGAAACCCATTGGGTGACCTTGGGCAAGTCTCTTGACTTTAAAAGAATAAGAAAAAGAAATATATCTTATCTGGATAGTATGTCACAGTTGACTAGTATTTAAAAGATGTTTAGGTGCTATGCTTTGTAACAAACTATGAATCTTGCAAGTTATTTATTACTAAAATAATCACCTGCTATGAAGAGCTAGAATAATCATTGTATCAGAGAGCTTGAAAACATTATACATTGAACTAAAGTTTTAGGAATTATTTGCCCAGCATAGCAACCTGGAATTCTAGGAGTTGTAACTTATCCGGTGGTTTTATTTTTATTTATTTTTGGCAATATATGATTTTATCTTATTAAATACCATTTCATAGAGTAATCTAAGAAATCTGGAGTAATTTAAGGACTCTACAGGCAGTCCTCGAGTTAAAAACATCCAACTTACAGTGACTCATAGCTACAAACCAGGGTGAGACAACAGGAAGTGAGAGAAATCTCTTTCTAGGAAGGAATATTCACTCCTGAAAGAGTTATCATGGGGAAAAGGTGTCTCAGCTGAAACTTTATCACCAATCCTTGTGTCCACAACATGCCAAATTTTTCAAAATCCAATTGTCACAGGGACAGAAAGTGAAATCTTCTGAATAGACACACAGGCAGCAAAACAAATGCCTCTGTGGTGTTAACCCTTCCTTTTGATATCTAAAGCTTTTATATATATATATATATATATATATATATATATATATATATATATATATATGGCTGGAGTGACACTTAAAAATGTACCTGTTCTGACTTACACACAAATTCAACTTAAGAACAAAGCTACATCTTATTTGTAACTTGGGTACTGCCTGTATAGGCAATCACTCGTAGCTGAGTGTGATTGTCTTCCAAGGGTAAAATCTTGGTGGTGGGTCCGTAAGTGACTGTAGAGACTTATTCTGGATCCACATGATCTTTCACAGCGAAGATATAGATTCTGAGATGTAAAGTGGTCACAATAAAGGTTTGCTTGACACACTTTCCTCTTTGCACGATTATCCCTTTCTACACTGATCAGTTTAAAATCAGTATTGAAAAAAGATGATTATGTACGAAATCCCTGAACCAGCTTGAGGCTCAGATGTTGCTTATGTAAACCACAAAGTCCTGATGCACATTAAGGACTTTCTTTCATTCACTTGTGTGGGAGTTTGCTGTCCCGCCATCACAATTTCAAGCTAGCCTTAAACTGCATTAAATGGTCAGGGTATGTGGTGCAGCTGGCTGGGAGTCAGCTGCATAAGATCTCTACTGACCAGAAGGTCATGAGTTCAATGCCTGCCCGGGTCGGGGCGAGCTCTCACCCAATTGTGTAGCTTGTTGTCTGTCTATATATGTTGTATGTCTACGGCATTGAATGTTTGTCTGTATGCATACATTGTGGTCCGCCCTGAGTCCCCTGTGGGGTAAGAAGGGCGGAATATAAATGTTGCAAATAAATAAATAAATAATAGATGGGGCCTAAGAAACAATAAGCATATTAAATTAGCAATGCATTTCAATATCACGGATCATACAACAATGAACATCCCATATTGTACCTAAACAGGCTGCAGCTCCCACCATGGCGTAAAGTCCTGGAGTAACACAATCGGCTCCTGGTCTACACCAGTTCCTGAAGATGATCCAGTCATGGTGATGGTAGGCCAGCTGCTCCACTGCTATTCCGACTATTCTGCCAGCTATAGCTCCTACTGCCATACTGGGTATAAAGAGACCTGATGGGATCTCGATATCAAGACAAGAGGGAAAGTGATATTCTTAAAAGACCATGTCACATGGGAACAATTCCAAAGCTTCTCGTAAACATACAATTCGATAATCAGCAGATTGCTTCTAATGGTTATCTATGCAATACCAGTTATTTCACACTGCTACCCTAGATCAAAAAATATTGAGTACTTTTTTAAATAGGAAAAGCTTTACTTTGCTAGAGCCCATGCAAACTTAAGTTCCTGAGGCAAAGTCTTTCTCTTGGTTCTGCCACCATGACAGGTCAAATGGTAAAGACATGGAAGAGAGCTTTTTCAGTGACTGTTCCCTCATTATAGGATTCCCTTAAAAAGCTAACTAGGTTGACCCGCACCTAACATTCAAATCTAGTTTGAGTTTTTGTATGTTAATACTTGCATGGGGGTCCACAAGGAATACCAGATGCTATAGGCAACATTTCAGAGGGGAAAATAGTAAAAGCAACTATACATATTCATTACTTAAGAAAAGCCTATTCAATTCATGGGGTCGCCATATGTTGATAAGTGACTTGAAGGTACAGACATACAGACACATGTGGCAGTTCAGGAATATTGTGTGGTTGTACTAAAGGAAGTACCATGATATCTCAGGGATACAGAATAGGATTATACAGACAGGCTAGTGTTAAAATCTTCTACCAATCATACTTGCTGGGAGATTCTAGGAATTCTTATCCAAAAAGTAACTTTTCCAGTTTGTGGTCATAATTATGCATGCATCTTTCTGCCTCCTGAATCTCCTCTCATCTCTGTCTGGTTAGAGCTAATTATGTCTACCTATGTGATGCATTCCAAATATGTTTTCTTTTGTATATTCTTAATTTTCATTCTGCCAATCTAGCTATATACCATTACCCATTCATTTATTCTAGACCTGTAACTATAGCAAGATGCATAATAGTTACTCCTTTTTCATGAAGTTTTTAAAAGTACAATTTTGTGTTTACTCAGAGATGTTTGGAAATGTGAATGTCATATATGAAATTATTTTAATATCTATGTAGTCTACTGGCTTCACAAATCCAACAAATTCATGCAGATCAACTAACAACAACTGATGGCCTGAACAGACCTAAAGCATAAATTTTTATGATATTAGAAAATTTGACCATGGAACAGTCTCAGGAGAAATTTACTACGTAGCAATAAATATTCATAAATGTCAATAAATTCACACCTTGAGGTTCTGTTCAGACTATCAAACACATGCTAAGTGTATAGTTTCATACTATAACTATAACATTTCTTGTGACTATGCCCCATCCATCTATCTACCTATCAGAAATTTTCCTCTAGATGCAATACATTTGAAAGCAATAGTTTGTTGCCCTACCTTGCACTGGAAAGATTGACCAATATCTTGTGTTAAAAGCATTCACAGACTTTTTCATCAAGTGTGGTGAAAAATAAATCCAGCCACATAATAAGGCACATTTATAACAAAAACATTATCAGAATAACATACTTTTTCTGTCAGTAAATTCAACCTAGAATTTCCTCAAAGCATATCAGACTTTATTTGACGATTCTAGGAATTGATAAATTAGTTTGTTTCCACATTAAATAGGTGTATATACTAGAAGTATATTAAACTGGGTTGCTGTGAGTTTTCTGGGCTGTACGGCCATGTTCCACAAGCATTTTCTCCTGACATTTCATCCATGGCAGGCATCCTCAGAGATTGTGAAGTCTGTTGGAAACCAGGGAAGTGAGGTTTATATATTTGTGGAATGTCCAGGGTCCAAACAAGAGAAATAACTCTTGTTTGTTCGAGGAAAGTGTGAATGTTGCAGTTGGGCACCTTGATTAGCATTTAATGGCCTTGAAGCTTCAAAATCTGGCTGCTTCTTGCCTTGGGGAATCCTTTGTTGGGATGTGGTAGAATGCCCTGCTTGTTTCCTGTCTGGAAATTCCCCCAGACAGGGGGCAGCCATGCTTTGAGGCTGCAAGGCCATTCAATGTTAATCAAGGCAGCCAATTGCAACATTCACACTTGCCTCAAACAAACAAGAGTTGTTTTTCTGGACATTCCACATATATATAAACCCCACTTGCCTAGTTTCCAATAAACCTTGCAACATCTGAGGATGCCTGCCATTGATGTGGGTGAAATGTCAGGACAGAATGCTTCTGGAACATGGCCATACAGCCTGGAAAACTCACAGCAACCCAGACATATTTTTATAGATTCTTCCTAAAATACATACTTCCTATAGTATACATATGTGGGGAAACAAGAACTGCATTGCAAAATCTATAGAAGTGCACAATCTGAAAGATAGCTGTGCTTTATTCCAGTGGTTGCATGAAAGCCAGGAAACAAGTAAGAGATGCACTGAAATTTAGCAATATACTATTACATTCATTTAAAAGTAGGTCACCCCATAAAATGACACTTCCCAGCATCCCTTTACAATTTCCTTGTGCTTTCAGTCTTTGGTATTTCCTTGGTTTTTAAATAATGATCCCCTACATATTTGCAATTAAGATTTCCATGAAAATATTTAGCTTTATCTAATCTCATTTGTAAGTTGCCATCAAATTTATTCCTCCATACTTATTTAGAGCACATTTTCACATTCTTTTTATGAGACTCCAAATATGCATGCATTTTTCTCTGCTCCTTGGAAGAATCGGCTCATGATTTATGTATTATGGGTAAGAAGAATATATCATCATCTTAAAACATCTAAAAATGAGCCCCTGTCATTGGCGCACTTTACAACTCTATTACCACCCGTTTCTCTATAATTTAGATTGGATTTGAATTACATGTCAAACACAGTATAAAAATGTTAACAAGGAGGCTGAGTTTTCACAGGTGAAATCAGGCGGTTCATTCTGGCATTGAAGCTTGTCAAGAGCTTCATGAATTACTGCCTTCCTCGCCTGATGTGCAATCAAACCACCACTCACTAAAGCTACAAGAGAATTGCGTAGAGCCTCAGTTTCCATGGGAAACATATATTTTAGCATGGGGGAAAATTCAAAAATGCAAATTTTGTTGAAAAATAAATATATTTATGTTCATTTCTTGAAGATTAGCTGACTAAGGTAGAAATAGGAGGGAAGTTAAAGCATGCACAAAAGTGGCATGGATCATAAATTAGCAGATGAGATTATCACTAATGCGTTGCTGTATGGATGCTGCTGCCTCATAGCTTTTTCCCATGATACTCTGGGACTGGAAGGCACATAGGCATCTTGTAGAAACATCTGTCTCCACCTAGATCTGAATATTTGTGTAGTCCCTCATCACTGAACATCCAAGGTCTCATAATGCTGATAGGAACTCATGTGTGTTGTGAGGACAATTGAAGAAAACTGAAATTTAAATCTACTTTCTTGTCTCACATTTCCAGCAAAATGTAATGTACTTGTGTATCTTTTGTATAAGAATACTTTTTAACAACTCGATTCAGCATAGCCGAGGCACCTAAAAGATATAAGAACGAATTCTGTGGTGGTCTATTTTAATTCACAACAATGGGCAGGCACTGTTCACATTTTAATTGTCTAATTGTGTAGGATATATGTTTTTTGTGCAAATATGTTCTATTAGTGTAGTTAATAGCCCTCTATAAGAGTAATTAATTGCCCTCAAGCACTCTAACTGGAGGTCAGCTGTGACCAGCAGTGCTGCAGAATTTGAAGAGGCATGAATGGAGGGCAAAAGGGAGAAACGTTCCAAGAGGAAGGTGCATCAAGCCAATCCTGGCCAGGACTGCCTGGAAACTGATGTCCTCACTGTGGGAGAACATGGAGATCAAGAATAGGGCTCCACAGCCACCTACGGACCCATCGCCAAGACACTATACTTGGAGGACCATCATCCTTGGGCCACAAGGGATCACCTAACATCAACAACATTAGTGTAATTATGTTTTATTTAAGGAGCTGTATTTCGTATTACTGTAACCTTCATTCTTTTCTGGTAATTAGTTTATTACTGTCCATTTTTGCATTTCTGATGTGCGATTTTAAATTATGGAATTGAATGTTAGCCTTTTTATATGTCTATAAACCTCCCTGAGTCCCCTTTGGGGAGAGAGGGTGGTCTAGAAATAAAGTATTATAATATTATTAATTTTTCCTACAAAACAGGATTTACTTTGACTTCTTCTTTCCTAGTTTTGTCTTAACTTGTAAAACACTCACAGTGAACTGAAGTGCTGATTTCATGTGTATTATTTTTGAAAGAGATTCTACAAAAACTGGTCTGGGCTAGAGGTAATTATAATTTATATCTGGGTTTAGGACTGGTAAACAAAACAATAAAAATAGCAACAGTGAATGGACTTCCACACTGAATGATCGCAGCCAGAGGCTATTATTCCTATCACTCTGGGTATTACTACCGTGTTTCCCCGAAAGTAAGACAGTGTCTTACTTTCTTTTTATCCCCAAAAGCCCCACTATGTCTTACTTTCGGGTATGTCTTATATAAAGTAAGACGTGGGCCCACAGCTTTGACCGCCGCCACCACCACGGCACTGCCGCAACGGGCCCCGTCGGCCGCGGCACACCTCCACGGCGCACCTTTCTGCGCGTGCCTCCAAAAGGCGCTAACACCTGTAGACATTTCTGCGCACGCGCGATCCGCGCATGCACAGTCGCTCCCAAGCATGCCTGCCGCTTTGGAGCCAGCACACTTTTTCAAATTGATGGGGACACAGCTTTGAGACAAAAATAAAACCCTTCCAAAAGAACAGTAAGGATAGAGTCATGATTATGTATAATAAAAAAAATGTCATGATATATGGGACTTCGTGTTCTGTCAAACATTTAGAGCAGCTGCATCCAACTTTCCAGCCCCTGGACACCACCCGAAACAAAATTAAAATACTTCCAATGTAGTTTTGCCATTGGCATGACAAACTGATTAGGTTGCCATTGGTCAGTAAATGCAACAACTCCACTTCTTGTCAGCAGCTCATACATTTCCTTTTCAATCCAGGAATTTAGAAAAAATTAAGCAGCTAGTAAAAGCACCTATAAAAGGGCGTCACTGAGCCTCGCCAAAATCCTGCTGTCTCATTATGATTAATGGGGAGGTCCTGGACTGTTCATATTCCATTATTTGAGAGCAGTGCTCTTATGTCTGAACTTTTACTCCACACCTTGGTCAATAGGTACAAAGTAAAAGGGAAAGCTTACAATGGCATTAATACTCCCGCAAAGAATGGCCATAACTAAAGGATCCACTTTGGATGTAAAAGGTCTCTACCATCTGTTCTTATAGCAAGAAACGAATCAAGCATGAAACCTGGAAAGCTGCGGCCTGTCCCTGTCAAAAGTACGTGGCCAAAAGGATTTATAGTCTGGTTGGGTTTAAAGAGAAGTTTCCATATGGCTGCATACCTTACATTCTAAAACTGTATTTTTGCATTGTTTCTGGATGATTTGTTTAAGGATAGTATTGTATTGGTTTGGGGTTTTTAAATTATTCCTTCCCTCTCTGTGTGTCTGTATATAAATTAAATCTTGGCTGAATGCCTTAGCAGGATCCTCTGGTTCTGGCTGTTTTACTTGCAAAGTATCATCTACATCAATTGCACTATTTAAATGGATAATGATGAAGGTGGCTGTGAGATGATGATGGGAGTTGATTTGGCTGCACATAATGTAACACTCAATACCTTGCACTGGAATGTGTCATGCAACTGAAAACAATAAGACTGACAGAGTATGTTTGTACTACATAGCCATACCAATTTGATACCATGTTGTTTGCCATGGGTCCACCCTTACAGAATCCTAGGGTTTGGGGTCTCAACTATAGTGCTTTAACAGAGAATTCTACATCCCAGAATTTTACAGGATGGTGTCATGCCAGTTAAAACGGAATCAAGTTGTTATTGTTGTATAGTATGTAGACATACTGAAAGTTACTAATGCAAGTATTGACACTACTGATGATTCTATATACCTGAGAGCAAGCCCAGAATTGTGTTGATGTACTGGTAAATGGTAAAGATTTCCCTTGACATTAAGTCTAGTTGTGTCTGACTCTGGGGGTGATGCCCATCTCCATTTCTAAGCTGAAGAGCCCGCGTAGTCCGTAGACACCTCCTAGGTCATGTGACCAGCATGACTGCATGGAGCACCATTACCTTCCCGCAGAAGTGGTACCTATTGATCAACTCACATTAGCATGTTTTCTAACTGCTAGGTTGGCAAAAACTGGGGCAAACAGCAGTTCACCTTTCGGTCAGCAAGTTCCACAGCTCAGTGGTTTAACCCGCTGCACCACCAGGGGGCCCTGTTGGTGTACTACCGGTAGAAATATGCCATCATAGATAGTTCTGTCAGGAAGACAAAGGATATGGATGCAGTGGCCATGTAGAAAGTGAGATATTGTATTGGGGAAATAGCCTGCTCAGAGCTGGAGAATTTTGTTTTCTTTCCTTCATGCCTACTGTGCAACCTAGAAAATGTGAAATTCCTGGTGTAATGCAGCGATGGAATGCCAGCATCCATTTTTATATCCTCCATACATTCAAGAGCACCTCTTTATAAAAAAAATTAAATTTAAAATCCTTTAATCTACCATTTAACAGAAACAATGACTGAAAAGAGATTGCTGAATGTGTGAATGTAGTTACTGTACATCAAGGAGATTAGAATCAAATCTCCTTTCAAGGTTGCTCCAAAAGGACACTTGAAAGGCATCCGATTTCAGTTGCTGTGAAATATAAGTTAACTGGAATCCTTGAAAAAAAATGCTGCTCAGGTTTCTGAAGCCCTTTTGAGTAAGGCTAATAGTAATTTTTGGAGCTGTGGTCCAGAATGTCTAAAGGGACAAATATCCCCAATATAGTTGGTCTACACTGAATCCAGTTGCTACGTAGGGCTTTAAACCAGTCTTTGGATGAAAGTCTGTAGTCTATCACAGAAATATCAATTCAATATTCTTTCAGATGTAACTGGCTTTTTGAGTATGGTGTGTGTGTGTGTATTAACCTCCTTTTAAATTAAACCCAAACTTGATCCCTCAACTTCTGAGGATGCCTGCTATAGATGTGGGTGAAATGTCAGGAGGGAATGCTTCTGGAACATGGCCATACACCCCAAAAACTTACAGCAACCCAGTAATTCTGGCCACAAAAGCCTTCAACAACACATAAAACCAAAATTGCAAAAAAGTGAAAATACTTTGCCACTTCATTCTCTAACTTACCTTCATGCCAAAGGTAAATATCGTGATGATGATTTTGAAAACCAGAGCCAGGGCTAACTGCCACATTGCCATGTACACCCCTATACCAGCTGGTCTGTCAGGAATATCATCCACAGGTCTGGTCATATTGGGGTCATTGATGTAGTCACAGAGCTGTGAGGACTCCAGAGCTCCGCAATCATTGAACAGTTCTGAGATGAGCTCACTGGTGCTCCTCCGAGTGTATGGATTCGGATAGGCAATAATAGCAGTGATAGCTGTCACTGCGATGACTTCCAAGACTGGATATTTCCCAAGCCTAGTGGTTTTACGCCTCCTGCACCATGCAATATTGCATCGGATAAAAAGGGTCCCCCACAACCCTCCAAAAACTCCAAGCAGAATAAAAGGGAAAAGTTCGGCCATGTACCAAGGTGTATGATACTCCACATAGAAAAGGACCAGACGGCTGTTTCCAAATGGATTGATGGATCTCAGAGTAAAGGCTGCAACAAGAGCGGCAAAAAAGGATCTCCAGAGAGTCTTCAAGGGAAAATAATAGCTGACCTGAGAGAAATAATAAATAACAACTGAACCATTTCCATGGACTATAACATGCAGCATAAAATACAGTAGCTTGTAGAACACATCTATCTCCATTGTTTACAAAAATATTCACTTGAGATGTATGTAGGAAAGATGGACTGTCACAAATCTAAACACATTTTCACATTCCTTTGGAGTGTCAGTGGACAAAAATACAATGTATTTATGCTGTCAAAGAGAAGGGGGAAACTAACACTCCAAACGTTGAAATAGTAAGAAGAGTGCAGAAATAGCTCTAACATAAATCACGAAAGTGACAGAGCTGGTTCATATATGTTAGAAATATGCTGCCTTCCATCACTAATATAGGAGGTACACAATTGTACAGTAATTACACAGTCATGTTATATATACTTGGCAGGTGTATGATTAGACTTGAACAATGCAAGGCATAGGTTTGGATCTATGAGTAAAACATTGGATGTCACCATTGGATGTCACCAAGCATTGTCAAATAGACTGTCCTTCCCTGAAGTTAGGGTATTAGAATCTTTCAGGTTGGTAATTCAGCTATTTGTTCATACTTTTTATATGAAGATGGCACCAAAGTATGGATCTCTAATGTTGCCCTCTGTGTTCTGTATTGCTGATGCTACTCTGTTTTCTATAATGGGCCCTGCTGCACTGGAAAGGAGCTAGAGATATGCAGCCATGACACTATTGATTCTGTTTCCTGGGCCAACATTTTGTAACCATCCCTGCTCTCTAGCCCTTGTTTTATACACTAGTATCTAATGGAAAGAGCTGGCAAAACCGCCTCTGTGTGTTCCTTCCCTAAGACAAAACTACTTCCTTACATGTCACTTTTTGAGGCCTTTGCTTCAGAGTTTGCAAAAACTTTCAACTACAAACTGAAGATAGAGCAACAAAACAATTTGCAGACTGTACTGCCTTGGACTTCTTTTAGAGGCTAATACAGTAGTTCTTTCTTACAAGAAGCTACCTGTTCAAAGAAAAGTCGTTGAAGAACACAACCATAACTTACATTTTAGGAATATTTACAATTGTTGTTAAGGTGTCCCATACACATAAGACTTGGAACAAAATTATTTTGAATTTTGAATTAAACACTTTTGTTCTTAGTAGCCTGGTTTACCGAGTTCAGTGACCTTTCCTCAGCCATTCATGCAAACCATGACTGCCACCTACAGCCTGAAATGAAACAAGCATACATGCCCAACTGTTCTGTATCAGCAACCCTTTTTGGTCCACAGACTTGGCATTGCTCATTCCTTCCTCCAACAAGTGGGTCATACAAAGATCTACAGGAAACATGCAACTTAAGTGAAGCTGCTCCTAACTTACCTCTTCGAGACTGAAAAGGACACCACCAATTGGCGCGCCAAAGGCAACAGAAACACCCGCAGCAGCAGCCGCTGACAGCACCTAGTATGGAAACATTGGGACACAAGAGTCTAAAGAGTCTGTGGAAAACATACACAGGACTTTATGAGGTGAGGTGTGGGAACTGAGAAACAAACAGTACCTCTCGTCTCTTCCCCTCATTCTTGCTGTACTTTGAGAAGAGGCTGCTGAAGAAGTTGCCGCAGCAACAAGCCACGTGGACCAGAGGCCCTTCTTTGCCAAGGCTGAGTCCTGAAGAGACCACCAGAACCAATGTGACTGTCTTGATTAGGAGGGTCCACTTGCCCAGGTAGCCCCTAATAATGAAGCCACTCAAAATGGTCTTTATCTGGAAGGCAGGAAGAGCAACAGGGGTTGACAGCTCTGGTTTTTGGAACTCAGAACTTTTGAAGAGGTCAGAGTTTCTGAAAGTTCATGCACTTTTAATGAGAAAGGTTTCTACATTTTTAATTCAATTACACCTCCTTTAACAGACACCCCACCACCCCTTTTAAAAAGGCATGAATAAAATATTACATTTCTGTACTCAGTTTCAACCTTGAGAGTGAATATATACGGAACACTGCAAGGTAGAAAATTAATTCCATACACCCCAGTTTCAAACTACATGTCAATCCATACAGAAGGGGGAAAAACTTACCTCTGGAATTCCAGAGCCACAGGCATAGGGAGCAAATACTCTGACAAGAGAGACAGCCAGGAAAGCAAACAGTAATGCCCACAAAATGTAAAGAAAATAATTCAGAATGTAAGCACTTGCACCCTAGGGAAGAGGGGGAAAGAAAACCAAGAACAAACAACCATTAAACCAATCCAGCAAGTGGCGTGTTTCTGCTAGTTACTATATAAATAAAAGATGGTGCGAAGAAAGGTCTCTCCATGGAGCTTAACAACAGGTGATGCAATATATATTTCATTGTATGTTTATTTGGTGTTACAAATATTACACTTTGTGGGTACAATCCTGTGTTCACCTACTTTACTCGACCAAATTTGCAAAAAGCCATCATAGAACTTCTCTGCTGTTAATCCATTTGGCATCCAAAATAGGGCATTTCATATTTTAAAATCCAGTAGGAAAATATTTCAAAAATGTATAAATAAAAACTATGGCACTCTCATACCTACAGTATATAAAATATTGCAAACAATATTAAACAGATGCTGGAGCACTGCAGAAATTGGGGTGACGTTGAGAAAATGTATGTTTACTGCTCTGCTCCTGTTCTTTCCCACCTTCCCAAATATGTATATAAGCACAAACACACACGCATATGTGTGTGTATAACATATGGCCCCTACCTCAAGCCCTTACAAAACAATGATGTACAATTTAAAGCAGGTATAGATAGAAAAGGCAGCAAAGTGTTCTTATTTAAATTCATCATCTAGCTTCAAAAGCTGCTCATTCAACAGAGTTATTGTGCAAATAACAGTGCAAAAAAGTAACTATTATAAACTCTGGGAAAATGCAGTTCCTGTCAACCAACTTTTGTTCAAGTTGGCATCAATCCCTTTTTAAATCTATATGAAGCCACCAAAATGATGCTCCTTCTATGTCAGCACGCACTGTTCTTTGGGTAGATCAATCAGCAACTTCAATCTTCTGGAAGGTTTAAACCAAATATTAAACTGGGTTCACTGTTGCAGGAATGGTTGGGGTTTTTTTTTTTGTTTCACTCCTTTTCTTGCCAATTTGCACAAAATGATTATTGATTGGGTGACTTTCATACTCATTAATTTTGACAGCTGGATTTGCTTATCCCAGCAAAAACAAAGATTTATGGCATCTCTGTTTTGACACTTATTGATTCAGTGAGCAGTTCTTATTGCTACAGCTGAAGAGCATTTGTTTAAGTTTCCCCATGAAAGTTTCCATGTAGCACTCTAAATAAGAGACAGCTATGGAAATATCAGTTATTTCTTTACAGATAGGCTTTGTTTGCAAATCAAGGTCTTCACCAGTGTGAACTGGGAATACCCTTGGAGAATTCTTGAACTTTGTCACTGAACTGGACACAAGCTGCTTGGTTCCAATTTCTCCCTTAAATGAATCCATGGATATTAGTTCTGTGGATACAGGAGTCAGGTTATGCTTTCTCTATTCTCTGGGAAAAATGTGTAAGGGTTAAGCAGCCATGTCGTCACTAAAGACATTAAAATGTCCTTAGACTCAATCCCAAGATAGAACAATAACTGTATTTGCTTCCAAGTTTGTTTGTTTTTTCATCCCAAAAATTATTTTAATGCTCTCCTTCACATTTTTAAATGGCTTTCATGTAAGACTTTTTAAAATCTCTCTATTAGTCTAAATCACACATATCTCATATTTCCAGCAAAGAAAATTGAACATTCCTTTTTTAAAAAAATGTCAGGAGCGACTTGAGAAACTGCAAGTCGCTTCTGGTGTGTGAGAATTGGCCATCTACAAAGACATTGCCCAGGGGACGCCTGGATGCTTGAAGTTTTACCATCCTGTGGGAGGCATGGGAAGCTAGAGCTGAGGCAGGAGCTCACCCCACTCCCCAGAGTCGAATCGCCAGCCTGCCTGTCAGCAGTCCTGCTAGCACAAAAGTTTAACCCACTACGCCACCGGGGTGTATTGTTATGTACATAAGCCTCATGCTTAGGCACATAACTGTGTATTGATATGTGCATAAGCCTCATGCTTCTGTGGCCACAGGTCTGAAGTTTCCACTGTTTTCCCAATTGACTAAAATTTAGTGTTACATTCAACCCCAAACTATGGTCAATTTTAATTACAGTTTGTTGACAACAGAAAGCTTTATAAACTATGATTTGGACTTGATGTGTTTCAGTAAATTATTGTGAAGAAAAACCAGTTTGGTCAAGTGCAGAACTAACAACAAATAGCAGATGAAGATGATATTGGTGGCAGTAATGATGATGATGATGATGATGATAGCTTGTAATAGCTTTGGCAATGTTGCAGAGGGAATTCAAGAATAGTCAACTCTGAAGTCTGTCCAGGATAATCCCAAACCACATTACATTCTAACACAATGTTACATTCACAAACAGCCAAGAAGGCCACCTAATGATGGTTTGAGTTTGGTTGTGTATTTTCCAACTATAGAATAAACTTGTGCCTAGTGTGGGTGAAATAGCCACTACCTCAATTTTGATAGATGATCTAGAACAAAAATGGTTTTGGAAGCTCAAGGCAATAGGCTGAAACTGACATAACAGTGTAAAGATCCTCTTTCAAGCAGGGCAACTGGTGGCCCTTCAGTTGTTAGGGCTACAACTCTTATGGCTCTTTAGTACAGGACATTCGGGGTGGCCTCATGGGAGTATTTGGCCAAAGCATCTGTTGGCCATCTCTGCCTTAAAGTATCCTTTCGGTGTAAAAAGCAGTACTGAAGACAATACCAATTCCTAGGAAGAATGAAAAAACAAAATGAAAATATGGTATGGTGAATGTCTGATGGGCTTCAAAATTGTTCATATCAAGCATCTGCTTTAGCGCCTCTTTGGGGCAAAAATAAGATAATTAAAACAATGCTGACATGTGTCAGAATTCATAACTGCAGTGTGATAAGAAGCTCTGAAACTACAAAAAGGCACAAAACCTCAGGGAAAATGGTGCTGCAAAAATACTCAACTATATACATTCTTCAAATTGTCAAATTCCATCAGTTATGACAAGCAGAATTTATCAGCTGCAAAAAAAGTCTGAACAGATCACATCTGAGATACAGCTGTCCAAGAATTATCTACATAAAATAGTCTAAGAATTATATTTAGTACAAAAAAAATATTTCACAAGACCTATGGAAAAAGGCAGAGTTCCTAAGACGGCAGCTGGGAGTTGTGACAAGCATGAGAGATCTACAGTTATATAGCTGAGGAAAGATGTTTCCAAAATGCCTTTTTATTCCATTTGATACTACTTTTGTTGGCATGAATCCATTTTACGGTAATCTGGGATTTGCAGTTTTATGACATATTTAGAATACTTTGCCAGAAAGCTGCACTGCTTTTATCAATTTTCAAAGAATGCCGGGATTCCATGAGATGTAGCTATGGCAATTAAAGCAGCACAAACATGTCACGATTGTGTTGGGTGAAAGAGGCTCTTAATGAGAAAGCAAGCACATTTCAGCAGTTCATGTACACAGAGTAAAATTGTGAATTTAAGAGAAACATTTAAATGAGAGCTGCCAGGAAAGAGCAGTGCGGCAGTTGCAGGAAAAATGCAATCATACCTCGGATTTGTTAACAAGAAGTTCCGACCATTTTTGCCACTGAGGACATTTGTCCCTGTCTTCAAAAGTAGTCTCATTAGACGTCCAGCAACACTGCTCATGGCTATACCAAAAGGCTGATAAACAGACACCTTCTTTCAAATCTGTCATCCAGTCCACGGCTAGATCTATAACTCCAGCTAATGTGCCTGGTAGGGGAAAAAACAGATTCACAGAAGGATGCAAAATATACAGCTTAAGAAATTAGTGTTCAAAATTCAATATCACAGAGGTGTCCCATAAATATGAGTCAATCCATGAACAAGTGCCATCCACACTCCTTGTTGAATCACCCTGCGGTGATCGAAATAAGGGATTACAACATCCCATTCCGGCAAAGCACCTGCAATTTACAACTGAATATCTACAAAACTGCTTCATAGCCACAGGACAGTTTCAGAAGCATGTGTCTTTCAAACAGATGTTGGTAGTTTGGCAGAGATAGGAAGCATCCCCCCTTTTTTGTTTCCATATGATTTAGTGTGCAATTCAGTGTTTCTTCTTCAATGCCATCTGCTCTGCTTGGCTCATCACTGGGAGTTTTTAAGCAATTCACAAATAAGAAAACATAGTCATTTTTTAGACAATAAGTTTGTGGCAAAAGCAAACATAGTCTCGACTAGACTGCTCTCTCAGCCAATAAAGTCAACTGGATGTATTGCTAACCCTGGACATTTTATTTCATGATAAGATCTCCAAATGAACAAACCGGTGCCATCCATATTATACTGCTTCAAAATTAAGAATAAGTCAATAATGGATTTACTTTGGTTGTATGCGGCTCTTGAATATTCTTGCCTAAATTTTATTCAATCCTCACAAAAGTCTCTCCTCTCTTTTTTATGCCACTTATCTGACAGCTTTTCCAAACAGCACAGCGTCACACTGACACCATGTGGTCGCTGGTAAGAAGGCATGCTATATGCTGAATGTTGAAATAATGAAATAAAATCTTTGCCAGTCAAGAGAAAGAAAGACATTCGTGGTTGGTTTAGTAATTTGCAACACATTCTTTAACCTGTGAGTTCAACTCACCTATGAGAACATTGCAGGTACAGGGTTTTCCATTC
Source organism: Anolis apletophallus (assembly GCA_030556195.1). Taxonomy (NCBI): domain Eukaryota; kingdom Metazoa; phylum Chordata; class Lepidosauria; order Squamata; family Anolidae; genus Anolis; species Anolis apletophallus. The sequence goes on from JARBWK010000004.1 coordinate 69,843,761, forward strand.
ACATAATGATCAAAGACTAGGTGACAAGTGGAGATGTGCTTTGCACACCAAAGCCATAGTTGTGTAGAAGAACTATTCTTGGATCAGAGAAAATTACTTTAATTTGGGGAACTTTTGAGTATGTTTCCTTTTTTAAAAATAAATAATTAGTGTGTTAGTATAATATTTATTGCCATCCAAGAAAGGAAGTCACAACTATCACCATGAGCAATATGCCCCTCGAGGTTTTGTAGCAAGACAGAAATAAATACTGCTGTATATAACTTTAATAACATCAATGATATGCATGATGTTAATGATGATAAGGCTTAAGAACATAAGAAGAGCCATGCTGAATCGGACCTCAGCCCATCTAGTCCAGCATTCTGTATCACACAGTGGCCCCCAGTTGTACACGGGGATCTCGAGCAGAAGGGAGGGCAAAACCCTAACCTGCTCCCGACCCCCCACAACCAGTACCCAGGAAAATCCTTGATTTTCATACAGAATTACAATGATAACTATGTCATGATACAATAATGTAGCTATCATTGTAATTATACTTATACTCATCATTTTCCAGAAAGTATTAAAAGGGCTGATAGTATATTTGTGGACTTAAATATATGTATTTTTAAAATATACCGTTGCCTTTTCTGTGTTCATGGCTTTATCTAAGATAGTGGTTCTCAACCTGTGAATCCCCAAATGTTTTGGCCTTCAACTCCCAGAAATCCTAACAGCTGGTAAACTGGCTGGGATTTCTGGGAATTATAGGCCAAAACACCCACAGGTTGAAAACCACTGATCTAAGAAATTCCTATCACTTTCAGGGGCTGCGGTGGTGAAATGGGTTAAACCCTTGCGCTGCTGAACTGCTAACCTGAAGGTTGGCAGCTCGAATCTGCGGGATAGGGTGAGCTCGCGATGCTAGCCCTAGCTCTTGCCAACCTAGCAGTTCGAAAACATGCAAATGTGAGTAGATCAATAGATATCACTTCAGCAGGAAAAGACAAAAAGACGCTCCAAGTAGTCATGCCAGCCACACAGCCAGGAGGTGTCTACAGAAGTAGGCTTGGAAATGGAAAAAGAGCACCTTTCCCAGAGCCAGAGATGTGCACCGCCCTCAGAGCCAGAAATGAAAGGAGAAGCCTTTGCCTCTGTCAGTGTATTTGTGTCATTATAATAGGCATTGAGTGTTTGCCTGTGTCTGCTTATATACTGTAATCCGCTCTGAGGGGGGAAGGGCAGAATATAAATTATCATCATCATCATCATCTAAAACTCCTGACTCAACCTACATTAAATATAGAACTGTGAATAATTATCTTTATCCCTTTGTGCATATGTTGATCATTCTTAGATTCCCGTATTTTTCTTTTGCTAGGATCAATATCCACTTGCAAAATATTACAATCAATTATGATGAAATAGAAGTGCGCCTATTTCATAGAAATGAGGGCACAAATATAACTGATAGTGACTGGGGGAGTAAGGAATAAATCCATTAATTCTATTTGGCCATTGATATTACTTCTCTTATTAACAACCATTTCAGTAGGAACAGTATAATCCACTGCTTTTATCCATATGTGTGTGTGTGAGAATGATAGTGTTTTTCTTGTTAATAGCATCTTTTTTAGCTCAATGCTCAGAATGTATCACACATGTATCTCAGAGCAGAAATCACAGCTGTGTCTCTTCTTAGCCATACTGAAAGGTTAAGATTCAAACTGCTAAATACCGCATGAGCAGACGCTCCCAGAATGAAGCTCTGAGTGTTTATGCTGGTTGAAATTATTTAACAGTTTCTTGAGAATACCTGCTAGCAGTCCTATCAGCAGCATCACGACCCATCCTGACCAAGCATCCAGTAAACTTTTGATGAATTCCCATATTGATTCCTTGCTTTTGTTTGTAATCTAAAAGGAAAAAAATATATACAATTTGTAATTGTCCTATATAAATAGGTAGCTTGGAACATATGTATACATAATAACATCAACAAATAACAACACATTTATTATTTATTTACAGTATTTCTATCCCGCCCTTCCCACCCACCACCCCCCGGGGCGGCTTACAAGACACAATTAGATGCTGGCAACAATACACAATATAAAATCAATACAACAAGATTAAATACATCAGAGTTAAACAATTATCAGCAATCAAATTAAATTACAAATTCCATCTATATCAAATCCACATTCAATCAATGGCGGTAAGCCGTATTTTCATGTCCATTGTCATATTAGTCCATTCCAAATAAAGTGCTGCATTACGTTATTGTGCAAAGGCCTATGAGTTACATATTCTTACAATAATATTTGTGTAAACACAAAACATGTGGCAATGCATATGTATGCAGGTTCAGCACCTGCAGTTTCATTTACCCATGTCTGACAAAATATGTCCTCTAGACATTTTTAACTCCTCCAGATGATTGTATGCTATACAGTGGAACCTGTAATTAAGAGCACCCCAATTAAGAGTGTTTGAGTTAAGAGCAGTCGCTCAGCCCTGTTTCACTTTGACATAAGAACAGCATTTTGAGTTCAGAGCTAGCACCATTTACACACTATTTGTTATTTGTAAAGTACATTTTCTTATTTTAAAACACATTACAAAAATGGGGGTGGGGTTCAGGGGTGGCGGAATTTATTAATAGCATTTCAATGCATCTCAATTGAGCTAAGGGCTCGGTCACAAAACAAATTACACTCTTAAGTCTAGGTATCACTGTTCTTCTGCCATAAGTTGGTCACAGAGTCATGATGTAGGATGTAGTGCTGTCGAGAGACGTGTCCTCTCTAGGCACTTCCTGGGCCCTCCAGTGTGACTCTACAATATGATTTTGATGAAAGTAGTTAGTTCAATAGGGCACACTATTACCTGTGGTTTCACATATCCTAAAGAAGTCCTGGAATGCATAGTGCATGCATATCCAAAGAGAAGAGAATTTTGAGCCAGAATTCAAGATACTTGGGAGTCATTACATTCTGGTTTTGGACCTGAAAAATAGGCTGACTGATATGAGATGACCACAGTGTTATCTTGACTCAATAGATTTTTAATAAAAGAATACTAATTTCCTTCTAAAAATAATTTTAAACAAGTAAATACAATATATGGTATAATCTGAAATTGATAATGACCAGTTGAATGATTTATACATAGCCAGAAATTGATTTTGAGCTATGTCTGAAATCAGATGGTAGTTTCTTCACACATCTTCTTTATGTTGTCGTAACTATCTAAAGATCATAACCATCATTGAGAGAAAAGCGGTAATAGTGCTCTGCCTTTTCACTTACCTTTCTATGTCTGTCTGTGTCACGTGATTTTTCCCTTAACCAATCAATGGTATGAAAGTCTTCATAGGTTCCAACATCAGGGAAAGGTTCATCCAGAAAATCCATCAGATTCCCAGAGCCATTCATGTTTCCTGCATTAACCATATTAGTACCTACACAGAAGAAAATCAAATATGATACACAATATTGTTTAAAATAAAAACAGGTTTTCTCTAAAGAAGAAGAAAAAGAAGAGGAGGAGGGAGAGGAGGAGAAACAACTAGACAGAGTAAAGGTTAAAAATGTAAAAATGCACATGTCATATGAGGTACTATATCATCCTGAAAATCATCTTCATCATATTTCAAATATAGGATGGGGAGACCATGTTCACTTGATAATGGAATTAGTAATATCAGTGAATCTATTTTGATTCACATATTAAAAGTAAGCACAGAATACAAAACAATGAAAAGGTTGTGAAAGTAGTACTGTACTTCCCAAGCTCACTGTTGAAACTAACAAAATACTTTCTCTGACATAAATAAATTTTCAAACATTCAGACATTAGGCTAAAATATTCAGTCCAAAGGGAATATGTTCAACTTGACACAGATACTTAATACACAAGTATTTTCAAATGGCAATAACACTTGTCAAAGGAAAGACAAAAAGATTCCCAACTACCTGCTCCCTCGATCCGTGCCCCTCCTGGCTGGTGAAAACCTGCCTGGAGGGGTTACGTGACCCCCTGTTGAAGTTAGTCAACACCTCCCTTCAGCAAGGAGTGTTTCCAGGGGGATTAAAAGAGGCGGTGGTCACTCCATTGCTGAAGAAGCCGAGTTTAGATCCATCAGAATTTATCGTTCCTGGGCAAGGTAGTTGAAAGGGCAGCAATAGAGCAGCTGCAGTCCTACCTAGATGATGCAACTTGGCTTGACCCCTTCTAGTCCGGCTTCCGTTCAGGGCATGGGATGGAGACGGTGCTGGTCGCCATCACAGACAAGCTGCGTTGCCAACTAGACCAGGGTGGATCGGCGCTGCTCGTGTTATTGGACCTCACGGCAGCGTTCAATACCATCGATTATGATCTTTTGACCCACCGTCTTGCCGGGGCCAGGGTGAGGGTGGCAGCCCTTAGCTGGCTGTCCTCCTTCCTCCGGAACCGGTCACAGCGAGTGAGAAGGGGCGAGGTTGTCTCAGGGGGCGCCCCACTTCTTTGTGGGGTGCCTCAGGGGGCGATTCTCTCCCCTTTATTATTTAACATCTACGTCCGACCACTTGCTCGGTTGGCATGCAGCTTTGGGCTGGAGTGTCACCAATATGCGGATGACACCCAGCTCATTCTGGGGATGGAAGGCCGGCCCGACTCCGTACCCGATAATTTCCATCGTTGCCTTGAAGCTGTCACTGGATGGCTGCAAGCCAGTAGGTTGAAGGTGAATCCGCCTAAGACGGAGATTCTGTGGCTGGGTCGTCCAGGTACGGGAGGAATCCGGCTCCCAACCCTGGACGGGGCGACACTTTGCCCATCTCCATCTGTAAAAAGTCTGGGAGTCACCCTTGACTCCCAGCTGTCAATTGAGAACCACATCTTCATCGTCAGCGGAGTGGCTTTCCATCACCTCCGGCAGGCGAGGAAGCTGACTCCCTACCTGTCCCGTCATGACCTAGCCACAGTGGTCCAAGCCACGGTCATCTCAAGATTGAACTAATGTAATGCCCTCTACATCGGCCTTCCCTTGTCGGTGATCCGGAAGCTTAAGCTGGTGCAGAACGCTGCAGCCAGGCTGGTGGCAGGCCTTCCATCTCGCTGCCAAATCACGCCTGTCCTGCGCGGACTGCACTGGCTTCCAATAGAGCACCGGATCACCTTCAAGGTGCTGGTTCTGACCTTTAAGGCCTTGAATGGTCTGGGGCCAGTGTATCTAAGGGACTGTCTCTCCCAATACAATCCCCCTCAACCATTGTGATCCGAGTACCAGAACCTTCTGATGATACCTAGCTGTCATTCCATCCATCTATCTGCAACACGGAGGAGGGCTTTCAGTGCTGCTGCACCGGTCTTGTGGAACGCCCTTCCATCCTCAATTCGAGCACTGACCAACCTGCTAGCCTTTCGCAGGGCTTGTAAAACCCTCTTGTTTGTCCAAGCCTTCGGTCCATAGATATCTCTAGGCCATGGACTACAGTGCAGGCCTACGAGTTATTCTAATGTATATCTGCTGCTGCTTGTTTTAAATGTTTAAATTTTAATATGTGGACATGGTCCGTTGTTTTTATCGTGTTTTTATGGTTTTACATGTATGTAAGTCGCCCCGAGTCCCCCCCCGGAAGGGGCGACTAATACATCGAAACAATAAATAAATAAATAAATAACTTGAAGGTGATTTTGGAACATATTTTTAATAATTTTATGCATGTAACATTTGTGTACATTGAACTATCATACAGTAAAGATGTCACTTTCTCAGCCAGCCTTGTGGACACTTTGGTTCTAGGCGTATTTCATAATTCCAGATAAGGAATGCTCAACATGTATTAATCGTAACAGAGTTTGATGTCAGGATTTATATGAAGGATCCAATATAAAAAATACAACAATTACCAAGATGAGACCTATGGGGGATTATTTATAGCTTATTAATCTGGCCACCTCATTCTTTGACTGCTAATTGAATTATTGTGTTTTACTCTTCCATATAATCATAGCTTTTTCTGAGGCATTGAATTTGATTACCAAGACAGATCTTTGCAAGGACAGTTTTTCATTACTCTACAGCAGTGTTTCCCAACCAGTGTGCCGTGGGCGATCATCAGGTGTGCCGTGGGAAATTGGAACCTCCAATACCCTTTTTCCCCCCTCTTGCTGAACACTTTTTCTTCTCCACTCAGGCTCCCTTCTTCCCAGTCTCGCTCTGCTCGTTTTGCCTCGCTTTGCTCTGGGGTGAGTCTGCGCAGTAGCGCCCCCACAGTTCTCGTCTTCCTCGCTCCCCCTCCCCTCCTGAACACGCTCACACTGCCCCCTCGGATCAAAATGGCGGCAGAAGCGGCAGTGTAGAAGAAAAAGTAAGTGTTCGACAGGAGGGGGAAGAAAGGGCACGAAGGGGAAGGGGGAGGAAGAGGTCTCTGTTGAAAACTGGCATGGGCAAACTTGGACCTTCCAGGTGTTTTGGACTCCATCTCCCACCATTCCTAGCAGCCTCAGGCCCTTTTCCTTCCCCCCCACTCAGCCACTTAAGCAGGAAAGGACCTCAGGCTGTTAGGAAGGGTGGGAGTTGAAGTCCAAAGCACCCAGAGAGCCGAAGTTTTCATATGCCTGTTTTAGGGACCTTAAAGTGGTGAGCCTCCTTCTAACATTGTGATACTGGATAGAAAACAAACAACAACATAACATAACATTGTTTGAGTCCACAGTGCTCTCTAGTTGTAGGTGAACTACAACTTCCAAATTCAAGGTCAATTCCCAAGCAAACCCTTTCAGTACTTTCTGTTGGTAATGAGAGTTCAATATGCCAAGTATGGTTCAATTCCATTGTTGCAAGAGTTCAGGATGCTCTTTGATTGTGTGTGAACTATAAATCCCAGAAACTGTAATTCCCAAATGTCAAGGTCTATTTTCCCCAAACTCCATCTGTGTTCACATTTGGGCATATTGAGTATTCATGCCAAGTTTGGTCCTGATCCAACATTGTTTGAGTCCACAGTGATCTCTGGATATAGGTGAACTACAACTCCAAAACTCAAGGTCAATGCCCACCAAACTCTTATAGTATTTTCTCTTGGTTATGGGAGCTATGTGTGGGAAGTTTGCGTCTTTCAGCCATTCCTGCCAGGATATCTGGTTGTGTTCATCGAAACAGGCCCAGGTTTCACACTGAGTGTATAAATACATTTAAAAACATATTAACTATATGTATTACTCTGTTAGAGTGTCATTTTGGTTGGTGGTGTGCCCCAGGATTTTGTAAATGTAAAAAATGTGCCGCGGCTCAAAAAAGGTTGAAAAACACTGCTCTACAGTCTGTGGCTGTGCAGTTAAGGTCAACTAAAAACTCTGCTGCTGTCCTTGAAATCATTTGTGACAAAACTTTTAGAATTCTTTTGGCACAGCCTGAAAATGAAACAGCACAGTCTATATGTTTGTTGACAAAGACCACATACAATGAAGCCCCATTGTTCTTGAAAGAGTTCTGTATTTGTGCCAGAAGAAATGCCTGTGCTACTAGCTGTTCCTTATCCGGCCATACATTTCACATCAGCAGAGGCGAATACTTGTTGGAGCTTGAGGTGCTGTCTCTTTCTTACCCCATTTCATTCAAATACCTCCATATATTAAACAATCTCAAGGCCATAAGTAGTTCTCATTTAGGCTCAGTTGGAGGTTTCTTTCAGTCCTCAATCCATATCTTGTTATGTCAGCGAGAAGGTTGGGAAAATATTTTCCTGCCCCAGCTAATATTTTTATAAGGTCATAATTCACACACAGTTGGAGTGAAACACTTCAAAAGCAGTTCACAATGTTGTTGCTGGTGAGTTTGAGGGAAAAAGAAAATGCAGCCTGCCTGAATAAAAATCTCTTTTTTTTGCACGAAGCAGGGTATATTGTCAAATTAAATCCTGCCACTAAAACCTTTTAAGTTTTTTTTTCTTTCCCAATCCTGTCTTATCTTTCAATCCTCTGGTTTTCACAAGTCAATTTACTAGAGAATAGGATAAGCTTCAATATAACAAATTGATAAACTCACAAATCAATAAAGTTGAAATAACCTATAAGAAAAACATAAGAAATCCAAATATCCTGAAACAAACAAGAATAGCTTCTGTAATAAAATCTACCAGTAAAAAGCTTGAGACAACTAACATGTTTTTCAAAGCCCTCTTAACATGGCAGTGAATAAAGAGGGCATATGTTAAAATATAAAGGTTTCCTCTTGACATTAAGTCTAGTCATGTCCGGCTCTGGAGGGTGGTGCTCATCTCCATTTCTAAGCCAAAGAGCCAGCGCTGTCTGTAGACATCTCCTAGGTCATGTGGCCAGCATGACTGTTTGGAGCACCATTACCTTCCTGCCAAAACGGTATCTATTGGTCTACTCATATTTGCATGTTTTTGAACTGCTAGGTTGGTAGAAGCTGGGGTTGTATGTATATGTTATAGGAAGAAATTATATAAGGGACCACTATTGAGTGTGGTCTGGGGGGGCATTCAATATAGTCCTTGGGACCCCCAAAGTCACTAACTTTATAGTATATATTCAAATTATTTGCAACTTATGATAAGGGCTCCAGAGAGAGCGGTATAGCAAGTTGAATTTAATAAATAATAAATAAATAATAAATAAATAAGCCTAAGGCAAGTCTATCATTGTTTCTTTTTGGGCAGGGGAATGACACAATTTGTTCAGAAAAGGTTTGCTATTGTTGGCTTCTGTGTCTAGGAAAAAGTGACTTGCCCAAAGTCACCCAATGGGTTTCCATGCCTGGGCAGGATTTCAAACCCTGATCTCTGAGAGTGCCAGCCAATCACTCAAACAGCTACACTATACTCCTTTTTAGTAAATGTTATGACCTAAAGAAAATGGTTTGGGATTTATTTATTTAATTGTAGGCGGGCACATTAGATATTTGTTCCACCTTGAAACAGCCAACCACCCCATGCCCAAAATAGTCTCAAAACTGATTATGAATGATGCATTGCTGCTTCTAATATGGCATCCATGATGAAATACTGCCATTCTGTGGTGCTCACCAGTGTTACAGATTTTTGCAGCAGACTAAAAGTATGGCACCTGAAAATGTGAGCTGTTAGACAGCCCTTCCAAGAACCTGTGTCCAAGCCATTCAAAGCACCAAAAGTCAAAAATAACATTTTAATTACTTTTAAAACGACATTAAGATCCACAGATGTGTGACTGACTTCCCCATGGCCCTGGAATGTTTGAAATTAATACAGATGGACTAAAACACTGCAAAATGTCTAAGATCACAAAGAGTTAATCTGACAAGAGATTTCAATTTAGACAACAATGGGGTAGATGAACCATCCATACGTATAATCCATGATTAAGTGACAGGAATAGTGTGGTACCCTCACAGAAAGTTATTTGGTCCACTGAGAAATTGATGGAGATTTCACAGAGCCTAAAGATGCTGCTTTGTCCTCAGCCCTTTCTTGTGCAATTCTTGTGCAAACTCCCAGTATCCCAAAGGTGATAAATCTACATAGAGACTACCAAATTCAGCACTCAAACATGAATCAAGGAACAGGAAAGGCACTCCAGACTAATTCAACCTGAGAAGTCAGCCATAGCAGGGCACTTGATGAACCAACCTTGACACAGCATATTATTTGAGAACACGGAAATGCTGGACCATTTAAACAACTACCATGTCAAACTACATGTCAAACCACTGAAATCCACAAGCATGTGTACAATTTCAACAGAAAGGAGGAAACCATTAAAATGAACAAAATCTGACTACCAGTCTTTAAAAAAACTCTAAAATCAAGACAGTTAATAAAGAGCAACCCTCAAAAAGCAGGGGAATTCCAAACAAAATCAATCAGGGCCAGCTAACACCTTCAAACAAAGGGCTTGAAGCTACAAGGCCATTAAATGCTAATCAAGGTAGCCAATTGCAACATTCACACTTGCCTCATGCAGACAGGAGTTATTTCTCCCACTCTGGACCTTTCACAGATATATAAACCTCACTTGCCTAGTTTCCAACAGACCTCACAGCCTCTGCGAATGCCTGCCACAGATGTGGGCGAAATGTCAGGCGAGAATGCTTCTGGAACATGGCCATACAGCCCGGAAAACTCACAACAACCAGGTGATTCCTGCCATGAAAGTCTTCGACAACACATTATTCCAAAGATGCTTCAACCTCTGGACTCTATTGGACTGCAGATGGTGGATAGTAGATGTGCAACAGGCTCTAAAGCAGGGGTGCCCACACTTTTTCAGCATGCGAGCTACTTATATTAAAACCAAGTCAGAAAGATCTACCTACCTCCTCAAGGCTGGAGAGGGGAGGGGTGGGGCTTGGCCAGAGGGGGCGGAGCCAGGCCACACCAAGCCCCCCCCCCCTCCCCTCTGGCTTTGGAGCTCCCAGCAGCTTTTCCAGTCTTGAGGATGGCAATGCCAAGCCAGTGGTGCCATAGCTAGCACAAGGCTGGCTTGGCACTGCCATCGTCAAGCCAGGAGAAACTGCTGATAGAGCGGAAGCCACAGGGGGTGGAGCCAGGCCGCACCAAGCCCCGCCCCCTCCCCTCTGGCTTTGGAGCTCCCAGCAGCTTCTCCAGGCTTGAGGATGGCAATGCCTAGCCACTGGTGGCATAGCTAGCAGAAGGCTGGCTTGGCCCTGCCCTCCTCAAACCTGGAGCAGCTGCTGGGAGTACCGAAACTGGGGAGGGGGCGGGGGCTTGGTGTGGCCTGGCTCCACCCCCTCTGAGAAGCGCCCCATCCGGCTGGGATTGACCTCCTTCGGTCCTGGGATCGACTGGTCGATCGCGATCGACTTCCTGGGCAGCCCTGCTCTAAAGGAATGTGGAAGACCAGGGAAACAATTCCCTTTCCTGCTCTCCACACATGACTTTTTATAGAATAAGACTTCAGATGGGAGTTTGGTGGAAATGTGATATAGGGCCTTCTCAGTGGCTCCCTCCTTAAGGCAGTGTTTCTCAACCTTCCTAATACTGCGACCCCTTAATACAGTTCCTCATGTTGTGGTGACCCCCAACCACTTCATAAATGTAAGTTTGCTACTGTTATAAATCATAATGTAAATATCTGATATGCAGGATGTATTTTCATTTACTGGACCAAATTTGGACAAATACCCGATAGGCCCAAATTTGAATACTGGTGGGGTTTGGGGAAGGGATTGGTTTTGTCATTTGAGAGTTGTAGTTGCTGGGATTTATAGTTCACCTACAATCAAAGAGCATTCTGAACTCCACCAAGAATGGAATTGAACCAAACTTGGCACACAGAAATCCCATGACGAACAGAAAATGCTTAGAAGGGTTTGGTGGGCATTGACCTTGAGTTATGGAGTTGTAGTTCACCAAAACAACTGAACACCGAGTCGAAACAACACACCTCCTTCTGTTTTTTCTGTGTATTGTCTATACCAGTGTTTCCAAACCGATGTGCCATAGCACACTAGTGTGCCGTGAGCGATCATCAGGTGCGCCGTGGGAAATTGGAACCTCCAATACCCTTTCTTCCCCCTCCTGCCGAACACTTTTTCTTCTCCACTTGGGCTCCCTTCTTCCCAGCCTCGCTCTGCTCGCGTGTTCAGAGGGGAGGAGGAAGGGAGAATGACATGACCCCTGCGGGCGCTTCTGCACAGGCTCACCCCACGTCTTCGTCCCTCCCCCTCCCCTCCTAAACACGCTCATGCTGCCCCCTCAGATCAAAATGGCGGCAGAAGAGGCAGCATGAGCAAAGCGAGGCAAAGTAAGCAGAGCGAGGCTGGGAAGAAGGGAGCCCGAGTGGAGAAGAAAAAGTAAGTGTTCGGCAGGAGGGGGAAGGGGGAGGAAGAGATCTCTGTCGAAAGCTGGCATGGGCAAACTTGGACCTTCCAGGTGTTTTGGACCTCATGCCTTTTTCCTCCCCCCCCCCCTCAGCCACTTAAGCAGGAAAGGGCCTCAGGCTGTTAGGAATGGTGGGAGTTGAAGTCCAAAGCACCCAGAGGGCCGAAGTTTTCCCATGTCTGTTTTAGGGACCTTAAAGTGGTGAGCTTCCTTCCAACATTGTGATTCTGGATAGAAAACAAACAACAACATAACATTGTTTGAGTCCACAGTGCTCTCTGGGTGTAAGTGAACTACAATTTCCAGACTCAAGGTCAATTCCCAAGCAAACCCTTTCAGTACTTTCTGTTGGTAATGAGAGTTCAATATGCCAAGTTTGGTTCAATTCCATTGTTGCAAGAGTTCAGGATGCTCTTTGATTGTGTATTAACTATAAATCCTAGAAACTTTAACTCCCAAATGTCAAGGTCTATTTTCCCCAAACTCCATCTGTGTTCACATTTGGGCATATTGAGTATTCATGCCAAGTTTGGTCCTGATCCAACATTGTTTCAGTCCACAGTGCTCTCTGGATTTTGGTTGGTGGTGTGCCCCAGGATTTTGTAAATGTAAAAAATATGCCGCGGCTCAAAAGTTGAAAAACACTGGGCTATACAAATTGGCATTGAATGTTTGCTGTGTATGTGTACTGTGATCCGCCCTGAGTCCCCTTCGGGGTGAGAAGGGCGGAATATAATAAAGTGTTGTTGTTGTTGTTATCATTATTATTACATTCAGAGAGCACTGTGGACTCAAACAATGATTGATCTGCATGCTGGAGTTTAGGGAAAACAGATCTTTACATTTGGGAGTTATAGTTGCTGGGATTTATAGTTCACCTACAATCAAAGAGCATTCAGGTCTCCATGGCCAGCAAGGCTGCTTTTTTCCATCTTAGACAGGCGAGGCAGCTGGCCCCCTATCTATCCCGGAACGACCTGGCCACAGTGATCCAAGCCACGGTCATCTCGAGACTGGACTACTGCAACGCACTCTACATTGGCCTTCCTCTGTCAGTGACCCGGAAGCTCAGGCTAGTGCAGAACTCTGCCGCCCGACTCCTGTCTGGTACACCAGCAGGTAGTCACATAACACCTGTTTTGCAGGATCTGCACTGGCTGCCAATTGAGCACCGGATCACCTTCAAAGTGTTGGTTCTTACCTTTAAGGCCTTACACGGCTTGGGGCCAACGTACCTGAGGGACCGTCTCTCCCCTTATTGCCCTATGAGATCACTGCGGTCGGAGGGAGCCTATCTCTTAGACGTCCCCTCGGCGAGGCTCGTGCGCCTGACCTCAACCCGCAGGAGGGCATTCTCTGTCATCGCGCCCACATTGTGGAACGCCCTCCCGGCAAAAATCTGTTTGATCCAGGACTTGCTGACATTCAGACGGGCCTGCAAGACCCATCTTTTCCGCCAGGCGTTTGATCTGTAGGTCCTACCTTGTGCAGCTGCTGTTTTTAGTGTTATCTGTGGTAGCATGTTGCATCACAGTTTTAATGATTTTATGGAGTGTATTGTTTTTAGCTAATTTACTGCTGTTTTAATCACTGTCATTGTTTTTATTGTGCCTATTTGGCTCCTCTGAGCCGCCCCGAGCCCTCCCGGGAGTGGCGGCATAGAAGCACGCTTAATAAATAAATAAATAAATAAATTCTGAACCCAGTTACAATAGAATTGGACCAAGCTTCCCACATGGAACCCCCATGGCTAACAGAAAATACTGTTTTCTGATGGTCTTTGGCGACCCCTCTGACACCTCCTTGTGACCCCCAGGTTGAGAAATGCTTATTTAAAGCTTGCTGAATTATGTTGTTACATAAGGCAAAAGAATCCCCCTGTCAATAAAAATATGCAATTAAAATAGATAACACTTTTATCATACTTTTACAACACTTGGCTCTGTCACCATTATTTTGCCTCATTTGGGGATAGAAACAAAATGAAAACCCACTCTAGTGTGAATAAGCTTTCAGCAATTTTTTTCTAGCAACATTTTACAATGAAAGAAAGCACAAACAGTTTGAGGGAAAAGTCCTCATTAACCCAATAAATAACTATGCAAATTTACCTCTGCTCTAAATTTAACTGTGCTCTTAAGGCTGAGTCATCCTTTTCACTCAGATACAGGCAGGTTTCATGACGGCCTTTTAAAGGGAGTGGAAATTGAAGTCATTCTGGCATTTTAAAAAATGATTTAACTTCCACATTCAAATCTTTTTAACAAATCCCACCACGAACTATCAGAATATCATCAATGCAAAATTAATATGTCCCCTAATTCCTAACAAATGAAAAAGATATTCATTCAGATCAGATCACACAAACCTATTCTGTAGTGGAGAGAAACTGAAAACCAAAAGGGATTTAGATATAATCCCCATCTTACTATAAAGAGCATGCTATTTACACACACACCCTTGGAATAAAATATGCCCTGCTTATGTCATGAATTCAATTCCTCACAAACAAAGATAGAAGAATTGTGCAAAGGAATAGGAAAAAATGTGCATCTCTTTCAAATGTTTCAAGAAACTAATAGCTGTATATTTAAGAGGCCATAACCATTTAAGAAGCCATAAAACGTGTCATTTCTGCATGGTGGTGCTCGTGTCCCCATTATTTGCAAATACTAATAGAAATATAGCGTGTTGTTTACCAAAACTAGGATGCATTTTAATGAACCGCCTTGTTTTAAACCTTCGTTTGGTTTCCCAGCATCAAGTAAACAGGATCTTGCACCTGTAAGACTCACATAGGCCCTGCAATGATGTTTAAGATTAGTATTTAAGCTCCTGATTGGCAAAGCATCATTACAGAATACACTCACAGGCAAGGTCTTGCAAATTCAGGCTACGAAGCATGGTTTCCTCTTACCTGCAATGCAACATCCTTTAGTTCAGCCCCCAAAATCCCGACAGCATCCTTTCTTCCCTGGAACGGCTGCAAAGGCAATGATGTCATATGGAGGAAGCAGTAACCATCACATGACTCTGAATACTCTATTTAGAGACCCGCTTCCTAGAGAGACAGGCAGCAACTGGCCTCTGATCCTGTAGGATTAAACCAGCCTCTTAAAGCATCCTCGTATCTTTTGCAGTGCACACTGCAATGCCTTGCTGTTCTTGTTGCTTGACAGCAAAGCAATGAATTGCATGGGTCTATCATACCCGGGAGAGTGTATTGCCTGAAACGAGCCAAGCTTGCATTCTGTGTTCATTCATTGTTGGGCGGGCTGCCTGGTCAAAAGAATAAAAGGAAGGAAGCAATGCACAGCTGCACTCTGCAGGGGGCTTTCTGCTCAAACTAGAATCTGATCATTAGAAAGGGAAAGGTGTTTCATACCTCAGCATGAGGTAGGTAGATAAGGAGGTAGGTGGAGTAGACTCTCGGTTAATCAAACAGCAAAAACTTTTGGACTAAAATTTCAAACGGCATCCACTAAGCTGTTTTTATAATACAGAAAAACTGTAAACTGTGTTACATTCAGTTTATTTGTTTTTAATTACTGTATTTCAATATTAATATCAAATCAATACAAAATTCATGGTATGGTTTTGGGTCCTTCCAGACAGGCCCTATATCCCAGGATCTGATCCCAGGTTTTCTGCTTTAAACTGGATATGAATCCGCACTACAAGATAATCTGGGATAATCAATCAATCAATCAGTTTATTTGTATGCCGCCCTTCTCACCCCAAAGGGGACTCAGAGCGGCTCACAACACAATACAAGACAATGCAGACAGTGAAGCAGAGCTCCAAAACAAATTTTACAGGGTGAAGACAAGCTTCAAATTGTGTACGAATACACTTACCAATATTCCAAAGGCAGATTATGCAAAAATATACATCCATACAAAAACATAAGTGGGCAATTAAACACAGTACAATACAATAATCACAATAATAAACTATAATAAACTATACAGGCAACCTAAATCTGATTGATTGATAAACAGAAAACCTGGATCAGCTCCTGGGATACAGGGAGTGTCTGGAGTGGGGTAGGACTGTTTTTAATAGTAACTCTTAAGCAACCCGGTGCCTCCGGTAGCACAGTGGATTAAACCCCTGAGCTGCTGAACTTGCTAACCGAAAGGTTGCAGGTTTGAATCCAGGGAACGGCGCGAGCTCCTGCTGTTAGCCCCAGCTTCTGCCAATCTAACAGTTCAAAAACATGCAAATGTGAATAGATCAATAGGTACCGCTCTGGTGGGTCGTGCTGACCACATGACCTTGGTGGTGTCTATGGACAATGCCGGTTCTTTGGCTTAGAAATAGAGATGAGCACCAACCCCTGGAGTCAGATACAACTGGACTTAATGTCAGGTGAAAATCTTTACTTTACCTTTACTTTAAGCAACCAGAAACTACACTTAGCTGACATCTACCAACCCCATGGATACTGGTTACTGTAGACACATTGATAGATCAATAGAGGGTAGATACGTAGATAGGACACATTCATTTGGGGGAGCCTTTGAAAATCTGATGTATTGTTACATTTGTTGCAGGATGAGCAGGATTGTTTTTGTGAGTTGTAAAGAAAGGAAGGGCCACTCTTTTTTCCACTTGCGGCAATGTATTCAACTTTTGAGTCTATTTACAGCTTGGAAAGGACAGAATGGAGGGGTGAGTGCTTCCCATTTCCTAGGCAGAGGCTGAGTTTGGGGATAGAGAAAAAAATATGACTATTGCGCAGACACTTCTTTGTATAGGGAAGGATTCTCCCCTAAGTCCTTAACCTAAACAAGTGTAAAGTCATGCACATCGGGGCAAAGAACCCCAACTACACCTACCAATTGATGGGGTCAAAGCTTTCCGAGACAAACCAGGAAAGGGATCTTGGGGTTTTGGTGGACAGCTCAATGAAGATGTCAACCCAGTGCGCAGCAGCAGTGAAAAAAGCAAATTCTATGCTAGGCATGATCAGGAAGGGAATCGAAAATAGGTCGGCAAATGTTGTATTGCCTCTCTACAAATCTATGGTGAGGCCACATCTGGAGTACTGTGTACAATTCTGGTCACCGCACCTCAAGAAGGATATAACGGAACTGGAAAAGGTACAAAGAAGGGCAACAAAAATGATCCAAGGGATGGAGCAGCTCCCTTATGAAATCAGGTTGCAACGCCTTGGTCTTTTCAGCCTTGAAAGACGGCGTTTAAGAGGTGACTTGATCGAAGTGTATAAAATCATGCATGGGATAGAAAAGGTGAATAAAGAAAAAATATTTTCTCTGTCACCCAACACTAGGACTAGGGGCACTCCTGAAGCTCCAAGGTAGGAAAGTTAGAGTAATAAAGGGAAATATTTCTTCACCCAGAGGGTCATTGGGTTATGGAACTCACTTCCAGAGGAGGTTGTGACAGCTGTCAGCCTGGACAGCTTCAAGGCAGGATTAGACAGATTCATGGATACCAAGGGAATCAGTAGTTACTGAAATGGACATCCAAGTGCCACCTCTGTGTTGATGGAGGCAGGCAGGATTTTCCCCGGGTACTGGTTGTGGGGGGTCGGGTGCAGGTGAGAGTTTTGCCCTCCTTTCTGCTAGAGATCCCTGTGTACAACTAGTGGGCCACTGTGTGACACAGAATGCTGGACTAGATGGGCTGAGGCCCGATTCAGCATGGCTCTTCTTATGTTCTTATGTTCTTAAGTCAATGGTAACTTTGAAATTTTCATAGCCAATTATTTTATCCAATAATGTATACTAGCCAAGTTGTAAATTCAAAAGCCTATTCAAAGGCAACTATTCAAGGCCAAATATTTTGTGAGTGATGTAATTAGCATACTCTTTCGCATTCTAAGATTCTGTATGAGACTATATTATTTTTGTGCTTCTAGGAAATTCCATTTTAAAGGTAAGATGCCTTTTCTTTCACTTTTTAAAAATTTTACTGCCTTTTGTCTCAGTTCAGACATGGCCAAGAAGGACTGGCTTCTGCCTTCATGGAGATCCCTCCAGAACAACTCAACTACAACAAAAACAATGCCTGATACACCCAAATGCTTTTTAGAACACATTTTCCCTTGTGAAGAAGCCAGTGGAGCTTTTGAAAGCTTGCTCGATGTTTTGTGGATTTTAATTGGTATTGTTCTTTTATGGATTTTGTAATTTGCTCTATTGTATAGTTCTCAGACAAGTTCTTGCTGTACCTTAGAAGGACTAAAGTTCTTTGGAAATACAAGTACAGTAGAGTCTCGCTTATCCAACGTTCTGTATTATTCCAACGCAGTCTGTCTCCTGCCCGGATCCACAGCTGTTTCAATACATTGTGATGTTTTGGTCCTAAATTCGTAAATACAGTAATTACTACATGTTACCATGTATTGAGCGGCTTTTCCTGTCGATTTGTTATAAAACATGATGTTTTGGTGCTTAATTTGTAAAATCATAACGTCATTTGATGTTTAATAGGATTTTCCTTAATCCCTCCTTATTATGAAACATTTTCGCTTATCCAACGTTCTGCCAGCCCGTTTATGTTGGATTAGCGAGACTCTACTGTATATCTGAGCAGATGTATTACTGAGTATTACTTCCATCACAGAACATTTGGTACCAGAAGTAAAAATAACATGAATAGTCAATATACTGTAATTCAGGGAATGTTTGATCAAAATTAGCAATATACTTAACAATTTGGTTAAGTAAGCCTTGCACAAGCAAACAGGAAAATATTGAAGCATCTAGAAAACTGTTTTCAACCCATGGGTTGTGAACCCAAATGGGTTGTGAAGGGTCTTCTGTGCGGCAGTGGTGACCTATGAACATTTTTAAAAGGGAAAACAAAATTACACAAGAGATTTGTTTGTGTAAACGTGTAACCATCTTTCGTTTGTCGGGTTAGCTCGTTGTAAGGTTCATAAACTTCATGTTCAGTTTGGTGTTTAATTTTTAAGCTTGTCAATGAGATACAGTTATCACATTAAATAAAGATATCATAAGTTAACATCATTTTGAATTATATTATACTGAAACATTTATTTTGATGTGTTTTCATTTACCCTATTAAAAAGCCTATTTTTAATGTATCAGGCTCGCAACTTGAAAAAGGTATGGAACCACTAGTCTAGAGACTTCATGAAGGCTCGTTCAAAATGTATCCAATGATAATGTTTACTTTCACAGTCTTCAATTTTCTTACAGTTTACAAGTTGGTGGCCAAACTAAAAGGTCTGTGCTTTTTAAAACCAATTTAGAGACAACTGAGCTCTTTCCTTTGCGGTCTCCACACTTCATGTTCAGCAAGGGATTCTGGAAGCAGCTGTTGTTTTCCTTGCCTGTAGTAGGCAAGAGCTCCTCGCAGCAGAATGATGAATTAAAAATGAAATCCATTCTTTCTTGGCTAAAGCTTCATCACACTGTTTCCTGTAGATACACTGTTGGAATCTGACAGCAAAAGTACATTTCCTCAGCCCCCATTCACCATCTTCCCATCCCATGTTCTACACAAAGAAACGGGACCATTTTTCCCCTGTATGAACTGCATGACCTGACAATATATCTGAAACCGCAGCAATGTATAGATCTGCTTTCTTCACATGCTCGCTATTACATTTGATGTGAAAATCATGTGCAATGTTGTACCTATGTATGTTTTAGAAACCAAAAAATAAGCTATCACAATTCCAAACACATTAGATAGCTTGAAAAGTAAAACTTGCAAAAGAACATAACAAATCCATAATAATGAAATTGTTTTACATGGGTACTGTTTTCAATACAGGCAGTCCCCAAGTTACAAACATCCAACTTACAAATGATTCATAGTTAAGAATGGGAATGAGACAACAGGAAGTGAGAGAAATCTACCAATTCAAAGAGAAATTAACTTCTGAAAGAGTGAATCTGGGAAAAGCTGTCTCCGCTGAAGCTTTATCACCAATCCTTGTTTCCACAACAAGCCAAATTTTTCAAAACTCATTTCTTACAGGGACAGGAAGTCAGGTGACATCTTCTGAACAGGGGCACAGATAGCAAAACAGAGGTGTTAACCCTTCCCTATGCTACCTAAAGTATGCATGCATATATCTCTATCTAGACACACACACAGCCTATCTTGGGTTGCTGTGAGTTTTCCGGGCTGTATGGCCATGTTCCAGAAGCATTCTCCCCTGATGTTTCACCCACATCTATGGCAGGAATCCTTCACAACTTCTGAGGATGCCTGCCATAGATGTGGGTGAAATGTCAGGAGAGAATGCTTCTGGAACATGGCCATACAGCCCAGAAAACGCATAGCAACTCAGTGATTCTGGCCATGAAAGCCTTTGGCAACACATAGAACCTATCTTGTTTGTAACTTGGGAACTGCCTGTAATTGAAAAGTTCTTAAATATCGCTTAACCATAGCCCATAATCAAATACAACACTGGTTAATTTTAAATTGAAACACAAAACAATTGTAATTATGCCAAGTTTTTATTTATTTGATTATTTTGCAGAATACTTTTCAAATACAAGTGACACAATTGTTTAGAAACTTTGACAAATACAAGAAATGAATACTGAGGCATACGTATATTACTTTTTGACACACTGAAATAGTACTCATTCATCAGCTTTTAACCTTGCTTAAATACTGTGACCACACAGCACGGACTTGCTACCAGTACAACCCAGGCACATCGTCTTCTCAAGGAGCCCTGTGCTGGTGGAGTTCACAATCAGAAACTGATCCTAATTTGTTATAACAGTGTTTATAATGACTGCCCTTTATCACAACTAGTATATGTTACAGATAACTGAAAGTGCTCTGCATAAACATGATCTTTAGATTGAAACGAAACATACAGGGAAGATCTCTGTTGTCTACTACCTTCTCCAAGTGCATGAACCTGCTGAATTGTTGCTGAAACAGACCACATTTTGGAATATACAGTACTAGGATACAACAAACACAAATCTGACTCTTGCTAACGTTTTGATAAATACTTTACATTTTTAACCATGCATGCTTGAAAATAACTGTAACTGGGTGACCACCATTTTTCTTTTTGGCTCCCGTTGCACTTCCAGCTCTTCTTTCCTTCTGCATTTCTGGGATCACTTTTCTTGACAAGAAACACATTCTCAAGTCTTCTTACATGTCAAAATTCTACAGAGCAGTCCGTGACGATTATTACAAACATTCTCATTTCCATTACAACGAACAGCAAGTGTGATCCTACACAATTCGTGTCGATTTGATGGCTTTAGGCTGCAATCCTATGCATATGATAGTCAATCAAATGCATTAAACTTGGTGATCTTACTTCTGAATAGACATGGCTAGGATTGCACTGTGAGTCTTCTAGATTTAACTATTCATACTGTGTATGGTTTACAAACACTACACAATTGTGGAAAACAATGATGTAATGGATAGGTTCTCATGATTTTAACACAATACTCAAATTCTGAAAATTGTAGGGAGGTGTTGATTGGTTTCCAGCTTTAAAACCACTTTCTTTGGTATTGGGCCTCTCTAAGGCACTATTTCATTTTTAAATAAAATCAAAATGTGACCTAAGTGTCCTATATTTTAAAAATGTTGAGTTCTTATTGATGCTCCTGAAAGGTAATTTCACTTTTGGTAGGACATAAATCTTTGGGTAACTGAAGCTGAATATAATAACATAACACATAATATTATCATATATTTCAAAGACAAAAAGTGGCACTCTCGGGAATTTAAGGTGACAGTTGAAATCTAACAAAAGCCAACAGGTTGTTCTCTACCTAAACAGATTTCTTCTAAAGCTAGGGAATCCAATTGAAAAATCCAACTCTTTGAACTGTTTCACCACATAGTTCTGTCTTACTCTTATCTTAATTGAAAACCTTATAATGGTACCAGACTCTCTGTTCCATGTTAGAGGATATCCTAATTGAATAGTTCAAAGTTTTAGCAGTGGAAAGAGGAAATGCATTTAGAATTGCGCACAAAATGCAAGGCCAGAAGAGGCTGCCTTCTAGAACTTGGGGAGTGTAGGGTTTGCAGTGAAATGATTTATCTGAAAAACCAAACAACACTTAAAAAGATGATGAAAACACAAATATTAATGAATTGTCAAAGAATGTACCACTGCCTAGACTGAAGCATTTTGAGGAATATTTTTTTAAACCACACAGTTTGTAGTCTTTCTGCAAAGCAATGGAAACAAAATAAAATCTGCAGAGGTAATACTGCAGTGGTTCACAACCTGTGAGTCCCCAGATGTTTTGGCCTTCAACTCCCAGAAATCCTAACAGCTGGTAAACTGTCTGGAATTTCTGGGAGTTGTAATCCAAAACACCTGGGGACCCACAGCTTGAGAACCATTGTGCTAATGGCTCAGTAGCTGGAGAAATTTCAGACGGATACTCAAGTTTGGATCACTGTATTTTTGCAGTAATAAAAGCTTTGGTTGAATCACCACAAAGAGTTGAATTCCCTCAAAAGAACCCGCTACTTGTGATGGACCCATTGAAACTATGGCATCTACTCTACATGTGAGACATGGCCCAGTATGCTTGGCCTTAGGATTACGCACCAGATCGGGTATGATTTTAGGGGGGTCCTCCATACAGATATAGTTCATTAAAGGTAATGAAGCTTGGAATGCAAGACATATGAGGATACTGATCCAGTTTCTGGAGCATGTCACTAGTCAAACTGATAAATATTATTAGTTCAGTTAATTCATAAGCACTTTTTCTAAAGCAATAGCTAAAGCGAAACCTGTCACCTTTTTCCTTCCCTCGTTAAACAGAAAAGCTATTTAAAATTATAAAAGACATATTTGACAAAACTGAAATGAGATAAATCTATTAGTGCACAGCTACGAACAAGCAGTTTTCCCCTGCGATGTTTCATTGCATCTTAATGGCACTTAATAAAACAAAACAAAACATTGCAGGGGTGATATCAAGGCAGTGCCAAAATCCTTGTTACATTATAAGAGGCAGACAGTAATGCTGATTTTAAAAACAACTTTAGAAGACACTATTTTCACTTCAGCTATCAGAAACAAAACCAGCTCAATGGTTTCATTCTACTGTATGACAAATACTGTGTAACAAAATGTATGTCTTTTAAAATACATCTTAAAAGTAAAGATTTTCCTTCAAGGAAAATGAGTTACTATAAATAAATTAGAATACAGTGAATTTACCTGAACTCACTTTGTTTCTGTCTTCCAGCCTTTTAAGTCAAATAAAACCGCATAAAAACTGTACACACTCTAATAGGATAGTTGATTTTTTTTCTTTAATATAAAATAAGTCGTCTTCAGCGACATCAGTTTCACAACAAGGAAAAACCAAGCCTTGCTGTAGTCACCATTATAATATATATATATGTATATATTTATATGTTTTTGTTTATTTTAAATGTTTTTTACAAAATGTGAATATTAATAGTTTTTACACAAAGATTTTAAAAAATAAACTTAACTAGTTTAGTAACTTCATTTTAAAGCAAGAAAGAGGCAGATAAATACTTCATGTTGATAAAGTAACATGTCATACATCGTCAGCTGGCAGAGGAGGTATGTTGATCCTTGGCCTTGTAAAGAATGCCATCTTCTCCCTGTCACAATTTGCAAGAAAAAGATTGCACACATTTTAATTGCACAATTTTGATTGCTTATTTAACTGCAGTTGATATGAGTGCTTTTCACACTTGAGGTTCTAACAATCCAATTTATCAAGAAAATTTTGCCCCACAGTTAAAACTGCTTCGGTACAATTTGTGAACTTCCAGGATATTTTCTGCTGTTGAAAAGGTAATTATTTATTTCTGTACTACATCAAATCTTGGACAGGATATTCAAGGAGGTGACATTAAAAAAAAACCCAAAACTCTTCAATTCTCAAAAAGGGAAGTGAATTTTAATATTTTTCAGTAAATGTAATCCTCCAAGAGGAGTTTTTAAATTTCAATCAAATCAAATGCAATGTTGTATAGAAAACCAGGATAGTGTAGCATTTTCAGTGTTGTTCTAGATTTCTGGAAGACCAAGATTTGAATTTCTAACTTTCTAACTGTGTTGTGTGACCTGCTCTCAAGCTCAGAGGAAGGCAATGGCAAATCCCCTCTGAACAAAACTTGCTGAGAAAACCTTGTGATAGGCCTTTCCTAGGGAAGCTATAAGTGGAAACAACTTGAAGGCAAACACAGAGATATAGAGCACATGCTTGTGGTATTAAAAGGTAAAGGTTTCCCCTGACATTAAGTCTAGTTGTGTCTGACTCTGGAGGTGGTGCTCATCTCAATTTCTAAGCCGAAGAGCCAGCATTGTCCATAGACGCCTCTATGGTCATGTGGCCAGCATGACTGCATGTGGTACAAACTTGCAAATAAAGGTAGGAAAAACAAAATGCAGCCACATCAAGAATCTCTGATCTCCAAATCAAAGAAATTCTGAAATCTCTGGAATCCAGTGACATTTGTTTTAGGGTTACTCCTTACAAAAATGACAAACCAGTGTTAAGGGATTTTCTACATTTGACTAGAAATTTGTGTGTGTGTGTGTGTGTTACATTATGGTTTCTCCTTTACTTTTTCCTATAAGGAACACTGGACATCATAAAGAGGTCAAGAATGATGGGGGGAACCCAAAAGGCTCCCAATAAGGAGAAGCATTCTGTCCAGTGGGTGCTCGGGTAGAAACCTTTTAAGTGGTGCAACTCAGGCTGAGGTTTACCTATTTTCTGAGAGCTAAGCCTTC
The DNA here is from genome assembly GCA_030556195.1 of Anolis apletophallus. Taxonomy (NCBI): domain Eukaryota; kingdom Metazoa; phylum Chordata; class Lepidosauria; order Squamata; family Anolidae; genus Anolis; species Anolis apletophallus. Next base: position 69,868,322 of record JARBWK010000004.1, read on the forward strand.
ATGTGGTGAGCCTTGTAGTAGTCTGCCATTCTACATACTTGGTAATTTATGACCAGCAAACCTACCAGAATAATTTTATTGTTTATAAATTGCTTTTCCTTTCTAAATGTTTAGGGACATGACTATTCACTTACTGAAGCCTGGTAAGTCCACATGAGAATTACATGTTATTATTAAATAGTACAGAGAGCAGTGCTGATTTCATAAAACTCCCTACAACGCTGCAAATGCACAGGAATATGCTGTTATGTGGAGAAGGAATATAAAATAATGGAAGCATAGAGGGCAGTTACACCTTGTCTAGGATTTTCTATAACCATGATATCTGTAAGCATGAATACACTAGCATGTATTTGAAGGGCATCAGGACAAATATTCAATCTATCTTGAACTCCATACCGGAAGGTCTGCACTTGAATGGGTTCCTTCTGATTTTGTCCACGGAGCTGATATACTTCTTTGGATGCTTTTTTAAGCAATTTTTCAGCAGCTTGTTGCTGACGATGCTCAAATTTGGTCTGTCTTGTCTAAAGGGAAAATATACAAAAAAAAAAATGTATAACTGACTTTATTCTAAAAACTGTTCATAAGGCTCTTCAGTGGAACAGGCCATCCTGAAGTGTGTTCTCCAGCGTGCTTCAAAGATAGGGCTAAACACATTTCCTTTTGCTCCTTTAAGTGGAAGAAGACATCATTAGTTCCATAGCAGCGATAGCTAAGAACAAATTACTTGATTTAAAAAATATATAGTAAGTCACCACTCTCACTCAGTGTTACACTTAGAGCCATTATACCCAGAATAAAGCCAATTTTATCTGATATTGTACAATGATAACTATTGGTGTGGAAGACCAAAACCTTTCCATCTAAACCTCTGCAGCACTTCTGTAAATCAGAGATGACAATACTGGGCCAATCCTCTGACAGTGAAATGCAGCTTCCAACATTCCCCAGTTCCTAACTAAACAAGAAAGCAAGTAAAACAAACAAAGAAACAACAAAGGTTTTTTTTTAAAACAAAACAAACAAAAAATATGGCCACACTCAAGACCAGAGAGATCAACTCCATGGCAGTTTCTTTTTTCATGAAAACAGGTACTTGAAAGACATATAAGTCTGTCATATAAACCTAATAAAACTGAGATTTCTAAGGGAAGTCCTCATCTTGGTTTCTCCACTTCTATAGGTACATTTGGTAGGGAAGTAAAAAAATCATTCTCAGTTATTGCTGCCAAGCTGTGGGCACTTCTCTACTTTCCTTCTAGTGTATGGAGACTTTCCTTAAAGACAGGATTTAGATTACTGACTGGCTGCTGAAAAACATGCAAAGGCATCCAAGTTTAATCTTATTAATTTTCCTGTTACCTAACAATGTTCACACTATCTTCTTGGAATGGCTGAGATTAGAATAGAAACAGTAAAAAAAAGTGACAAGTCTGATATGTACTAGGGCAAGTGCAGCAGTTTTTGGATGACTCAGCCGGTCTGGACCCTTTCCAGTCTGGTTTTCGTTCTGGCCACGGAACAGAGACTGTCCTGGTCGCCATTACAGATGAACTCCACTGCCAGCTCAACAGAGGGGGTCGGCGCTGCTGGTACTCCTTGATCTTACCGCCACGTTCGACACCGTCGACTATGACATACCGATCCATCGACTTGCCATCTCCGGAGTTCGTGGCCAGGCCCTTGGTTGGTTTAACTCATTCCTCCGAGGTCGGGGTCAGTGTGTGGAGTTTATGGCTGGTGTTTCCGAAAGATCCCCTCTCTCTTGTGGGGTGCCTCAGGGTGCAATTCTCCCCCCCCCTTCTTTTTAACTTCTATGTCAAGCCACTTGCCAGTCTAGTGCGGAGTTTCGGGCTGGAGTGTTGAAATAGAAAATAGAAATAGAAATATGCGGACGATACCCAACTCCTTCTACTATTGGAGTCTGGAGCAACCTCAGTACCGGACAGTTTCATTTTGTGTCTCGAAGCCGTGTCAAATTGGCTGCGTGCCAAGATAATACTTGCAGCAATTGGAATTGAAGATACTGCCGCCTCTGACTATCAGGGAGTCAAATGCAAAGAATAAGATTTAGCCAATACACCTGAATCCTGTCAATAAATTATTGCCATATTTGTGGATAATGTCTTGTGGGAAAGTACTCAAAGAAAGAGCACACTTCTAAGATATTGCGCTCAGTGAAGTGACATTAGATTGGAAAAATACCAGATAAAACGAAGCAGAGACAAGATACGATTCAGAGAAAATAGTCTGTACGTATGCTCAAAGTTTTGACTATAAAGCTAAGCTTGCATTCCAGTTTTTGTGTGGCACTTTTTTCCTTGTTCACCTGGCAGGTTGATTTGGCCAAATCAACCTGTTGAATGATCTTTTTGCTTCTACTGTCTGATCGGACAGAGACCCTGGAGGCTTTGGACCTCCAAAAGAAAAGAGGGACATGGCAGTGTGCCCCAACATCATGACAAACGAAGAAAAGCAGAGTAGTGTTGGTTGAACTTTTAAAAATCTATGCACATGAAAAGGGAGGCAAATGTGCTTGGTTTATCACATAGAGATTATAAACAAATAGCTATCAAAATGGTGAGCTGGAATGTCCAATTATCAAAGTGATAATCACTTGATGAATATCTCTGCAGTTAAGTGCATCTGAATGTATTTCCTATGTCTCCCTTCAGGCTGAAAGGGGCAGGATAAAAGTGAGGTAAATAAATAAACTTTTGCCCTTCAGGTGATTTGGACTTTAATACTCACAATTCCTAACAGCTGGTGGGAGTTGAAGTCCAAAACAATTGGAGGACCAAAGACGTATTTCAGATTACCTAGGTAATCTGGATTTATGGTTGTACTGAAATATTATCTGAATACCTTAGACAAACAGGAACTTAAACAAACAGGAATCCTGATTCATGACTATTCTGGGGTTTTTAAAGACCTCAATTATTTCCTGAATAAATTCCTTCAGTATCTTCTATGAAACCATGGGGAAAAACATTTCTCAGAAGCAAAGGGTTTTTCAATCCACTGAAATTCTGTTTAACCATTCAGTAGTTAAAGAGTGAAGTTTCTGTACCTGAAAATCAGATTGACAAAACTCTTAAGTACTCTGTTCTACAATGAAGTTACAGATTCATTTTTTTCATTATTTAACGATGAAAAAGTATGTTTATGTACAATGTACTACATTTTATTAGAACCTGATGCGCACTCCAATATGTCATACCTGCCTTTCCGCTTCCTTCAGCAAATTTCGGAATCGTTCATCCCGAAGGACCCAATGAGGCAGGTCAGTTTGACCAGTAAGCTGGGCATCCTCCAGGCGTTGCCGCAACTCCCTCAGGACAGATAACTCTTCATTCAAGTGCCTCTGCTTTGTTCTGGAAGCCTGAAGATCCAGCTCCAGGTCTAATGATGTCCTTTCCATAAGATCAGCCAAAGATGATCTACATGATTGCTGAGAGTTTGAAATAAAAATGGGCAGTAAGACTCCAATATTCTAAAACAGGATGTTAAAAACACAACCAAAATCAGCTCCTATCTCTAAAAAAGGTAGATTTTTACTGTATGTTTGAAAAATACATGACAAAAACTAAAATAGCATGATACCTGTCATTGTAAATGTGAAAAATATATTAGTCTAATTAATTTGAAATAGGGAGACTTCAAAACCATGGTCTGCAAATAACATGGATTGCACATTTTCTTGCTAACCCTTCTTCTGTGCAAATTAATTGCTCCCTAGATCATGTTTGCTTTAACCAAAACCTAAATCTGTCAGTGCTGCATTTCTAGCAGCACTGACAGAAACACAATTATGACTAATGGCCTTGTTAATTAAGTTCCAAAACAATATTTTAATTGTGTTTATCGAAAATGAAAAAAGAATAATTCTGGTTAATGTCAAGAACATTTATGGTAATGTCAGCAAAAAGATAAACAATTATCTTAAAAGAAATATGGGCTCAGAAAAAACAACTTTGGAGAAATGTATGAAGTTGAACACACACAAACCAGTATGTTGGCACAGCAAAATTAGCACATTACTAAATTACATTTTCACAATAAAATCCTTAACAATGTGGTGTTTAAAAAGAAAACAATCTTTGCTAATACGCTATATTACTATTGTTTCCAATAGTAATCAAGATATAATGTAATTATTGATATAGAACCCACAAATATTTTTTTTAAAAAACAAACCCAAATTTAAGAAAGGTCTATTTTTTATTCCGGGATAAAGGGCAATCAGAAATTAACACTGTGAACCTGTACCTGCATAAGCAACTGAGCTGAATTTAAGAAACTTACTCCCAGGCAAAAATGAAAAGGGAGGAGACGGAGGCAACATTGTTTTGACAATTTTGACAAAAGTGGAGAGGGTTAATTTCCTTGGGGATATACGGGGGAATATAAATAAAGTTTTATTATTATTATTAATTTCTCAAAACAATTGATTATTTATATATTGGTCAGATTACTTTTTTCCCACAGTAGTCATAATGGCATGCTAATGAAATCAAAACACGTATTTTCTACAGAAATACTTCAGCCATGTAAAGCACTGTCTTTGCAGGCTCACCCTCATGCATATACCTGCTTATATCGCAGCGTACGCCTCTCCAAAGTATTTCGGATGAAAGGTGACTTTCTTGGAAGAGTGGAACTGTCACTATCGCTACGATACAGCTGGAAGAAAACGTATTAAAACCGATACTTTAAAAAATAATTTAACACAATTCTGAAGAGTATCTTGATTGTATCAATGTCACTAATAGTTATCCATCTTAACTGAAAGTGTTTTATTTGCAGCTAATGAGTCCCCTTCCCAATGCTTAAAACTATAGCAATATCCTCTGAAAGGTGCATTTTGGAGAGAGAGAAAATCAAACTAGTTGACCTAGAATAGCTACTTTCACCTCCAGAAACCTCATTTTCCTTCTAATAAGATCTGTTGGGGAAAATATCTATTGCTTGCCAAGCAGGATTTTGGTAAACAACAGCAATCCTTATGGCAAAGGAAATTGTGCTGGTTACAAGGCTGCAGTGGTGGTTTCCAAAATCTTCTGGTAGCTGTTGGGCCTGGTAGTTTCAATAATGAACAAAAACAAACAAACAAACAAAAACACACAGAGAAGCACCGACTAAATCTGGATGGGAAAACTACAGTGTATTGGACACATCTCACCTCACAGGGTTACTTTTATGATCCTCAGAGTGTCTCCTAGATAAAAAGCTTTGCCCCAATATACACTTTGAAAGAATGGGATGGGAGAGAAAATCTTGTCCACATATCCATCCTCTAGCCCTTAGCCATTCTAGAGACCTATGACATTTTTAAAAAAGTGAGTGAACAGAAAATAATTTCTTGCTAAAACCCTAAAATGGCCTAATGAACCCGTATGTATTGCAAAAATGACTCTCATGCCTCCTGGTGTTTATAAGTTCTTAACTTCAGATACTGGAACTACAAGATGAAAATATCCAAAAAGGTGCATTCTACTGGTAAGCTATAGGCCGAAATATTAGTAAAAAGGATACAGCATTTCAAAGCCACTATTCCCAGTTATGTGTTCAAAAGTAATTTCTACTCACACGGCAGACATACTGACTTCGTGCACCAGGCGAGAATGTCTGTGAGCGAACAAGAGTGCTGCTACGAACAAATGCAGATCCTCTGGATCGACGGCCAGCTCTGGCATGAAACCTAATGGCTTCTTCTGGGAAGGAATCTTCTGTGTTGGTCTCCTTATCCACCTACATTAAGAATGTTTTTTAATCGCAAGTCTTGCAAGACTCATCTTCCCTTCAAAAATGTGATGACTGTTCACTCAGCTTGATAAATGTTTCAAGAAGATTTAAAAACCTAGCAATGTAGTAATTATAAAAGCAAGTACCCTGTATACTCAAGTATAAGTCGACCCGAATATAAACCAAGACACCTAATTTTACCACAAAAACTGGGAAAACGGATTGACTCTAGTATAAACCAAGGGTGGGAAATGCAGCAGCTACTGGTAAAATTCTAAATAAAAATAGATACCAATACAATTATATTAACTGAGGCATCGGCAGGTTAAATATTTTTGAATTACAAAACTGTAATTTAAGATAAGACTGTCCAACTCTGCTTAACCCTTTATTTTAACCTTCTTCAATGTAAATTGCTTATGTATCCTTCCAATAATAATAGAGTAAAATAATAAATGTAATAATAATAATAGAGTAAAATAATAAATGTAATAACAATAATAGAGTAAAATGATAAATGTAATAATAATAGAGTAAAATAATAAATGTAGTAATAATAATAACAGAGTACAATAACAAATAAACTTGACTTGAGTATAAGCTGAGGGGGACTTTTTCAGCCAAAGAAAGACGTATACTTGAGTATATACAGTAACTCAAAAGTTATACATTCTATTATAACATGCTGCAAACCTTCAGCAAGCAAATCGTTGTCAGTAATTTAACCAGTTCAACAATTTTCTTTTTCCATGTCAGGAGTGACTTGAGAAACTGCAAGGTGCTTCTGGTGAGAGAATTGGCTGTCTGTAAAAATGCTGCCCAGGGGACACCCAGATGTTTTGATGTTTTACCATCCTTGTGGGAGACTTCTCTCATGTCCCTGCATGGGGAGCTGGAACTGACAGAGGGAGCTCAACCTGCTCTCCCCAGTTTCGAACCGCTGACCTGTCGGTCATCAGTCCTGCCAGCACAAGGGTTTATGAAGAGTTCAGATATGAAGATCTCCAGAAGAACTCAATCTGGTTAAGAGCTGAATAAACAGGGAGGTCTACAGGCTGTTCAATTGCAAGACAAACAAAAGTATTGCACAAAAGGATCTAAGAAGAAGTAATCTAAGGATGTATGACTTGGGAAGAAATCCCAGATACAACCCAGCTAAGGATGAGCCAAAACTGGAGCACAAACTACCACTATCTCTACTTGCCTTTACAGGTGGAGACTGGACTTTTCCAGAGGGATATTGATCAGTCTGAGCGGCAAATGCATGACTATGTAGTGATTCTCCACAATAGGATTCTGGGTGAGGACTTGTCTGCATGCAGTTACTGCATCCACTATCAACTGACTCTGCTTGCCAGCTCCTGCAGACAAAATGTTTACAATTAGTTTTTGAACTATTAATATTTTAGACCAGGACTTCTTAAACTTTTGGCCCAATACATTTTTACAAAACCCCAGGTACATACAGTATGTATATACAGTCAGTATTTTTTTAAAAACCCAGCAGTTATTGATAACAAACCAGCATGTGCAAGTTTTGGTAAACAGGCTGATTTTTTTTCTTTTTATGAAGTATAGCTGAAGCATCTTCTGCAGATTCCACTATAAACACAGATTTGTGTAGATGTCTAAAAGAGCCATTAGGTGACATTCAGAATACTTTTCCTGTTGCTAAATTCTTCAGGATCCCAACATTGAGCTAAGGGGGGCCCATTTAGGATTGGACCCACACTTTAAACAACAGAATAACTGGAGTTTTCTGGGCAGTATAAAGTAATACACAAAAGGGTAAACACTGATCATAAGGTCATCTTACAAAACATGCAGCAAGGAGTAAAGATTAAATCCATAAAATTCTTTAAACAGCACACAATCGTCCATTAAAATAGTTCTATTATTAAAATAATTAAAGAAAAATCTTCCCCTGGAGTCAAAGAGACCCTAATGAAGATGCCAAGTGAGGTTTTGTATGGAGGGCATTCCACAAAGGGGGATGTGACCATAGAAAAGGCAGGGGGCCTTACCTCGGACATGGTCCCCTGCCTGTGGAACGCGCTTCCAAATGAGATACGATCGGCTCCATCCCTCCTGGCTTTCAGGAAGAAATTGAAATTGTGGTTCTGGGACCAGGCTTTTGGACAGCAGACATAAATCAGCACTTTGGTTGGAAATGGATTGGTAAGGCGATATAGATGAGGATACGGTTTTATTGTTTAATTAATGCTTTATGTACTGTTTTAATTAATATTTTATATATTTTAATGGCTTGTGCCTTTTTAATTGTTTATATGTAACAGCATTGAATCGCTGCCAAATGTAAGCCGTCCTGAGTCCCCCTTTGGGGGTAGAGAAGAGGTGGGGTAGAAATACCAGAAATAAATAAAATAAATTTGGTAGCCTCTCATCTTGCTTTATTTGGTAAAAGTAATGAGATGAAGGACCTTAGGGAAGGGTTGATACACATGAATAGATAATAAAAACAAATCACGAGACAAAGCTCCATATACACTTGCTTTGTTTGTTTTTAAAAGTCCAGTGTTTTTCGGCCACTAACAAAGTTGGCCTTTCTCAGGGGCTCCACTTTAAACAGAATTGTATGATGCATTTCTCAAAGGAATGGACTATTAGGTAAAGAGAAATGGATAATGAAATACAGAAGAAAAGTAAATAAGCATTACACAGCTCTCTATTTATCTGAATAAGTAAACAAGACAAATGTCTTAACACATTAATACCTGTTTATTGTCTTAATATCTACCATATTTTCCAGTGTATAAGACAACTTTTTAACCCTGGAAAATCTTATGGAAAGTCGGGGGAGGTTTTATATGCCGGGTATAAAAACAGAGGTATTAAAAATGCCTAAGTGGGCCTCTCCAAGGCACGCCACCGTGTGGGGCTGCTGGGAGTCGTAGACCGGAGGCACTTCCTTGGGCCTAGGTGAGCCCGGTGGCCTTGGGAGTTGTAGTTACTGAATCAATAGAATTGTGTTGGAAGAGGGGTAGTCTTATACGGCGAGTATATCCCTAACTCTATATTTAAACTTGAAAAGTTGGGGGTGTTTTATATGCCCAGTCGTCTTGTATGCCGGAAAATACGGTATATGCCTAGTTTTACTCCTTCTACAAATGTACCTCTCTGATACAGCTTCTAGCTGATCTTCCTTTTGTTCCATCTCCAGAATTTCCTCCTCTGTGTACTCCAATTTCACTCTCTCCTCTGCCAGCTCTCTCTCCACAGCCTCCAGCTGAGCTGTGGTCCTCGCTAAAAGAGCAGACACTGCATCCTAAAATGGGAAGGAAAGCTCAAATCAAGTGCTGCTCAGCTATTTGAAAAGGTTAACTGAAGTTAACTTTTCAAAAGAACAACAGTAGCAGTGATTATTTTAATAAATGCCCATGATGTTTAGAATGGTGTAGAAGAGAATATATGTTCTCCATTTTTAATTTCGCTGAACCAATACATAACTTTTTTTTTCTTCCATTGAAACACATTTTAACCTTTTCCCAATAGTTTAACTGAATGTACTGGCTCAGTTTACTGGGGCTCACAATACAAGGGACTTAGTAATTAAAATGAAACATTTACTAATGTGCCACCATAACTGCACTTGTGCAAATAACACACACACAGTGTTCTCTCGCTACTTCCCAGTTCACTTACCGCAGACTCGCTGTTACACGGTAGCGAGGAAACACTGTAGCGAGGAGGGAAGAGCTGCCCCTTGCCCTCTTTATCTTCCTCTCCCTCCTCCCCCTCCCGGCGGTGACAAGGTAGAGGAAGGTAAAGAGGGTGAAGTGGTGGCTCTTCTTCCCTCCTCACCCTCGCCGCCATGGGGGCCTCTTGTTGCCGCTCGGCAGCAAGAGGCACCAGTGGTGACGAGTAAGAAGAAGGTAAAGATGGTGAGGGGGCAGCTCTTCTTCCCTCCTTGCCCTCTTTACCTTCCTCTTCCTCGCCACTGCTGGGGCCCCGTGACACCTCCGCCGCCTCTTCAATCGCAGGGTCCAAGCGGTGGCAAGAGGCCCAGGCTGTAACGAGGAGGAGGAAGAGGAAGGTAAAGAGGGCAAGGAGAGAAAGGGAGGGGGCATCCCTATTTTGAGGTTTTTCACTTATTGTGGGTGGTCCTGGAATGTAACCCCCACAATAAGTGAGGAACATACAGTTTCCTCCAACTTATTCACAAGGTTACCTATAAATCAGTTAAGAGTGCTATAGTTTCTCTGAGTTTACCCACCCCTCCCTTAAGTACTTGACCTATGTATGCATTCCAGTAAACATATGTGAGAAACATGTTTTGAAAGTTCATATATATATATATATATGATCTTACCATTTTCACTGTACTTTGGTTTTCAAAAATCTGAGAAATGCTTTCTTCAGTTTTCGGTTTCTCTTTTTTCTGATCATGATCTGAACCAGTGAAGAGCTGGACAGGGTACCAGTGAAGTTGCAGCTCACCACAACTTTCATAATCAGCTAGGCTAATTTGAGCAATTCCCTGCAAAAATATCAAGGGAAAATATCCAAATATAGCACCACTACAAAGCAAGACTGGGAACCAAAATTTCAGTCTAGCAATAATCTGAAGCAACATGTGTGACTATAATACAGTTGTCCCCCTCTACATTTGCACTGTTGACTTTTATGGGTTTATTCAAGGATTTGACTTTAAATGGTCTCTCTATGAACCTCTAGAACCTCCCGTGTGATATGGTCAATTTCTTCCAGTAACACTAGATAATAGAGATATTCTTCGAGAGAACACCTTTTAGAAATCTCTAGGGCCTCCAATGCCATTCTAGAGTAAGCAGAAGTTAAACATTTAGTCATGCTGGAAGATCTATTCATTCCTAGAGAGGGTTTCTGCCAGGTATAAAAACAGCAATTTTTGTGGGCTTTTGTGTTCACAGGGCTCCTGTGTCCTGACCCTAGTGAATGTGGAGTGCTAACTGTATAGTTATTATTGCTGCAAGTTTTGTTTTTCATTCTAGTATAGGGTTTGTGTGAAGTTTTAAATAATATTTTGTTGTAGCAAAATATTATCAATACAATCCGAAAAGGGTATGCATCATATTTTGTATTTCCTCAGAACAATTTTTTCCGTTTGCATTTTACACCCTCTGCTTTTTGAATTCAGGCCTAAGTATGTGTGTTTTTACTTGTCTGACAAGTTGCAAAAGATTTTCAAATGGGAAAACAACATTAATACGTTTATTTTATCCCTTGGGATATTTCCTCACCGAAAAAATCAAGGAGATAAAGCTTTGCAGTGTTCCAAAGCTTGCTGTGGAATTGGTGTGGATGGTTGAGTTATTTTTTCTGATGCCCTCAATTCTGGTATGCAGAACCCCCAAATAAGATTTTTTAAAGAATGACTGTTAAAGGCTAGTGCTTTAATGAAAGTCTAAGAATCTATGCAATTTTATAATTGTTCAGTAGACATTTTACAACTAGATATTTTCTAATTAAATTTCTAGATTAACAAAAGCTATTTAAAAAACTAAAATCTATTTGATATTTCTGTTATCTTTCAATAAGAAGACATATAATAAATAATGATGTGTGGCTGCACATCATTATTTAATCCTGAGACAGACACTAATTTAAAGGAGTCTCAAGAAGTGCGGCAGGTTGCCCTCTTACTGTTCTCGGTCTAGAGGCCAGCAGTCCTCATCCTATGCTCGAAGATCTTATCCATCTTACTCACGTACTTCCACCCAACCAAGAGCTCCATACTCCCCAAAGCAGCAGACACAGTCTTCGACGTGTCAGCAGGATAAGGGGAAGTTTCAACCCAAAGGGAAGTGTTGCTTTTAGCGACATCTCCCTTCTCCACCAGTACCCCATTCACTTTCTCACCGGGTGTCTTCACTTCCACCTTCTACTCAGCCACCGCCACTTGTGCACTTCGGCACGTGTTTGGCTGGCTTCTACGAGGCATGGCAATCTATCACCATCAATAGGTGGGTACTTGACATGGTTCAACAAAAGATACAAGACTAAGATATAAAAATATCTATTTCATAACAGCATAGCACAGCATTGGGTTATACAATTGTTGTATACATAGGTAAGGACTAGTCATCCATGAAACAACATGGATGACTAGTCCTTACCTATGTATACAACAATTGTATAACCCAATGCTGTGCTATGCTGTTATGAAATAGATATTTTTATATCTTAGTCTTGTATCTTTTGTTGTTCTTGTGCACCCAGCACTCAGTGATTTAGATTACTTGACATGGTTCGCCATGGTTACTCCATTGAGTTCTAGAGTCCTCCACGCCTCAGGATCGTCAGGACAATGCCACACTGTGCTGTCCTTTTGGACGAAGTTCGCACCCTCCTATTTATTTATTTTATTATTGAGGCTTCTATGCCGCCGACTCCCGGGGCTCGGGAGGCTCCTACAGAAAGAAGTGATTGTGCCCCCTCTCTCCTGTCCTTCAGAAGGATGGTAAAAACTTGGCAGTGGGACCAAGCTTTCAGGATACTGCAATAAAGCAGTGATACCTTACCAGATAGATTAGATGTAGATTAGACACAGATGATCAAGACGGTTTAAACAGTGTATTTTAATATTGAGACAAATGTTTTAAATTATGTATGCATTTAAAGAATTCTTGTCCCAGCATTGAATGGTTGGCATGCATATATATATATATATATATATATATATATATATATATATACACACACACACACACACACACACACACACACACATACATACACACACACTATTATCTGCTCAGAGCCCCCTTTGGAGTGAGCAGGGCAGAATATAAATGTTTTAAATAAATAAATAAGTCCTAAATTATTCTGACAGAATAAAATTTCACTTCCTTTCTACATAAGAAAAAACCAGAAACCGTATTTTTCATTTTCAATATAAAGAAACCTGTAATATCACAATTACACAAAATACCATCCCTTACCAACAATTCTTCTTGTTGCTGCTGGCCAATTGAACAGATATAAAGCTGTAAGGATTTTAATTTCAAGATATTTGAATGCACAGGGATCTGGAAGACTTCGTTAAATATTAAAGGAGTTTTGAATTCCAAAGCTCTGGAGCAGTAAGTGGTTGATGTACCCGAATCAAGAGATGGTAAGTATATCCTCACATGTCTGGGGGAAAAAAATAGAAACAAACCAAAAGACCTTTATTTTTAAAAGGGTCAAATCTACTGTTTTTGTTGGTGCATCCCAAAATACCCTTTACACAATTGCCATGTCAAAAAGGACTGTGACTCTGTATATAAATGTCGGTTAGGTGAATATTAATGATCTCAGACAAATGAATTTTGAAACACAAATATATTTTTCCCCGTTTTTTAGGCATACACAAGTTCCTGTTAGCAGCTACAACGGATATCAACATATACCAGTCTCTTTTTTTCTGCATTTGCTTCAAATTGTCAATGTGTAATGAGTCAAAGAGATCTCAGCTTGGGATGCTGTGACTTTTGGCCATTGCAGTGATTATGTTCCAGGTGCTGTTATGTAAACATGTCTGAGTGGGGCTGAGAACTGTCCTTGGAGGCCACACCACACCAACTAGGCTTGGTGCAAGCTTGCAGCAGGTTGCATCATACTGGGCCAAGGGGGTGGTGCTTTGGGTTGATGGACAGGTTATGGGAGTGTGTTTGGTATATAAGGTGTGTTTGTTCCTGGTGATGCCATCTTTGGCATCAAAAGTCGTGTTGTCCTTCTCAATAAACGATTGACCATTACCAGCAGCGTCCTGAGTGTGGATCCTATCTTCATTGGGGGGCGAGACATTACACAATGTTTGAGTCCCCTCCCCCCCGGGGGGGGGGATAGAAATAAAGTATTATTAGTATTTATTGTTTCATTTATTTATTAATATACATAACTAAAAGTCTTCTATATTTTCTGCAATTGTTTGCTTTACTGGGTTTTCTTTGTTTAGATTTTTGCCTTTTTTCATTCAGTGGAGACTCACAATGAATCAAGAAGTGTGGAACAAGTGCCTCAACATCATACACACTTTTAAGACCTTTTTATTTACGTGTACATAACTGTTTTTTAATGTTTTACGAAAACTAACAGGTCTTTCTCCATGAAAAGCTGTATGAAAAGCTGTAAATCAAACTGAGACAGATGTCTCTGATTTTGTCATTTGAAGAGAAGACAAGCTATCGTGGGAAGAATGCAGGTATTTCAACTTACATTTTGCAGCCCTCTTTCACAGGAAAACCAGAAAAATTCTTTAGTTGCAACACATGGACCAGGAGACATTCACTTCCACTATCATGCCTGAAAAAGAAATAGTCCAATGGACTGCCAACATAAACTAGGGGACATAATCTACACTAATGAAGCACAAGTAGAACCCAAAACATACTATTTGATTTTTTTTAATATTAAAAAAACAGTCTTAAAAGTGTTTTAAGGTGGACAGATGCAAGAAAATGACAATTTCATGAAGACTTATGTTACAGCTACTTTAAATCTTTAAATAAGATTTCATACCATTAGAGTTAAGTTATCACAACTACATGGATCTCAAAAATAAAAAACCCTGTCATTTAAAAAAATAGCAGTTTTTCTTCCATAGAAAGAGATAGACTGAGGTTGGATTAGACTGCCATATAATTCAGTTTCAGAATGCAGGTTTATATGAGTCTATTAAATGCAGTTAATCTGCATTCTGAGAAGGGATGATGAGAAGCCTGAGAAGGGATGACTTAGTCTCACCAGGAAGTTAATTATCTTTCTGAGATAATGTCTTTCTGATATTCCCTCAGATTCTGGGGTCAATGAATCTGGTCTCTTTTTTTAAAAAGCACTAACAAAATGCCTTCACTTTATTTATTCATTTCAAATATTTATATCCCCTTCTCACGGGACTCAGGGCAGCTTACAATCAGCAACCATTAGATGCCAACAACAAAACAAAACAAAAGCAATATCACAGATTAGACATTAGATAAAACATTAAATTATAAAATATCCATTAAAATATTATAAACACAACCAAGTCCAAATCCAACTCAGTGTCCAGAGTCCCAGTCCGAGGCCTGTCCACTGTCAATTCTCATGAGTCATTGCATTATTACTGCAAGGCCTGCTACCCAAATGCTTGGTCCCACAGCTATGATTTGAGCTTTTTTCTAAAGGAGAGGGGGGTGGCCTGATTTCATGGGGAGTGTGTTCCACAGACAAGAGGGGCACCACCGAGAAGGCCCTGTCTCTCCTTCCCATCAATTGCTCTTGCGAGGGTGGCCAGATCAATAGCAGGGTCTCCCTGAAGGTGATAGATTGCTTATGTTTGCTAGCTACAATTAATAATTGTGGGTAGTTTATAGAGCACACTTTAATATAATTCATCACAAGGAGTCTTTAATTTTTTCTATATCATTATAGACCTCTTCCGTAAGAGCAATTTCGAAGTAAAGCCATTCTTCAGTATTTCCAATAAGTCAAAGTTGCTTAACATCTAGGGACTGTGTAGACAGCAGCAGAGCAATGAATGCTGATGGAGGAAGTAAATACTCACAGGAATCCAACTTGCATTTTTGGTTCTTCGCAGCTGACGGTATCACTATAAAGTGATTCTTCCATATCCTCATTCCTATAAAAATAGTAAGTAAAGCAAATAATAAAACCTCTTAGTACTAAAATGTTTTACTGTAATAAAAACTATAGATGTTAAATTTTGCTTAAAAATTAAAACTGAATTTCAAGAAGCTATTGAACTCTAGAATGTTCCAGTCAACACACAATCCAACCATTTGTTATAAACATGTGCTAGCACATAGCCCTAGTGTCATATATTAAATAATAAGATGTTGCTATACTCTATAAATCTGTTCAAAGTATGCATACCTGAACAATTTCTTCCAAGTTTTTAAATATCTGTGTTCCTTTTGAATATAACAAGGATATATGGCAGCTTCCCATGTTTCTAAAGTAGACTATACATATTCTTAATATACCATAGTTGCCAAGATATTGAGGCAGCTGTCGGGGGTGCTCTGAATGTGGTTTTCCTGCTTCTTGGCAGGGGGTTGGACTGGATGGCCCACGAGGTTTGTATCCCGCCTTACTCTACCCCAAGGGGGACACAAGGCGGCTTTACATATGGCAACTATTCAATGTAATTAATAGATTAATGGTGGTACACTGCAACAACCTAAGTGGCCAGTAACACATTTTCCCTTGACAATTGAATTTGCAGGTGTGAGATGGGATTGATTCCAAACATGTCTCTGCTCAATCAAAGCTTTTCCTGCACACACAAAAGCTGTTTCCAGCCTATTACAGAATGTTGTGCATAAAATGCAAACTAAAATGTTCTTTGCTTTATAAAACAGTTGCACAAATATTTCCCTAATAAGATATACTATTTCCCTTCTAGGTTCTATTTCATTAACTGTTTGTTAAACCATGTATGCAAAACTCTGTATGCAATGTCCCAAAGCTCTGGAGCACAAGCTGTACTCCAGTACAAAGTACTTGAAAATTCACTTGAAAGAGCTTTAAGTCCCAAATCTCCCAGTGGGAAATAAACCTTGCTTCAAAATAGAGGACACTCCTGCCATGAGGCTGTTTGTCAAAGAAAAACTGCATGCACACCTAATTTTGCAATTTCTCTGTTTTACTGTGAGAAAGGCTGCAGCATATCTGTTCTACAAAATTTTATACAAGACCTTATGCAATAGGCTGTCAATTTTATGGGGATTTCATGGGCACCCCCAGAAAAGTGGGAAAAGCTTGAATAAAATACTTTTTTTAATGTGAAAGAATATCTCTCTATGAATCTCGGTTCTCCAACACAATTCTATGGTCAACTTCCACCATATCCTGACCACAGAATCACACCCAAGGTCCTAGAAATACAGACATATATGTTCTTTTCTAAGGATCCCTAGGTCCTCCAGCATGACACAATGGTCAATTCCCAGTGGAAGTTTCCTAATGAGACTGGAATAATAAAAAAACAACAACTATGAATACTCAAATCCAAAAGTTAAACTTATTTTCTTATTCTTATTTTATTTATATCCAACTTTTCTCCCAAATGAACTCAAAATCTATAAATGTAAAATAGCACTAATTGTTACTTTTGTTTTCTTTTTAAAATTCTAATTTAAAATAACTAAATAACCAAGTTGAATAGGTATGTGAAATAGCATAGAAAAGTTAAAGGTGTTTGCAAGATGTAAGCAGAGGGAAAAGGGTATAGGGGGAAATCTCTAAACAGCTAGCAGCCAAAGTGATACAGAATAAGCTAATAATACCTTCTGGTAAAGCATGTATTAGTCATATTCTGTGGTAGATAGGAGTAAGACCTTTTACCAAGTATTTTGATGCTTTTAAGGTAATGATATTAAACACATTTCCAGTTTATAACAGATTTTATACAACCTGACCTTTTGGTTAAAGCTTCAAACACGCCACTGTCACTAGCCAATGAATAATTGGACAGACATGCTGAGACTCGCCTGGCTCTCCTCTCCGACCTTCTAGCGCTATCTTCACGTAGGGTCACAGCTATAACATGAAAGCATAAGAACGGCATGAACACACTGAAGGCTTATGCATTTGTTCACAAGGGAGGGAAAGCAGTATCTCGTGGAAGCAGTCAGTACAAGTGTAAGATAAAACACATTATTGTATTTAAATCTTAAGATGCTGCACTGCTCTTTTCACAGGAAAAAAGTCATTGGTTGGCTTCAACCAACTCAATTAATATTCTAAAGCTCCAAAGACTTCATCAGCGAGACAATTCCATTTTTATTTTTGCTTTCACAGTGCGATAGTGCAACTTGAGTCTTTGAAGTCAAGCTACAAACAAACACAACAAACAGAGTTTACTACAAGCTGAAGAAAGATCAAGAATAAATGTTGCTGAATTTAACATGACATAAATCCAGTAACTAGTCCCAACCAGAGTATATCATTGAATCAATTAGCTAATACCTTTAATGCAATGGGTTTATTCTAATTAGGTCTATGTTTAGAAGGTAATATACTTAGAATTCAAACTGCCGTGTTTTACTGATATTCACAATATGGCATTCAAATCATTGAATAAAATTTTCTCTATTTTTAGTCAAAGTGATTCAGCAAGCAAAGCTCCTTCAACAAGTCTAAAGCTAGTTTTAACTATACCACTTTGCTTCATTGAGCTAATCATGTATTTATTAGTATTTTAGGTACCTGGATGGTGAAACATTTATGTAACTAGAAATGATTATGATCTCAAATGATTATGCTGTAAAAACCTGCAATGTACTTTCATGCACATTAAAAAAATCAGGAGTGGATGAGATCTAGATGAAATTGGTTCTATTTCTTTACCATTGAAATGAATGGGATTTAAATTAACTATTTATTTTGGATTGGAATATACGCTGATAAAGCATTCAAAATTATTCATACAACAATAGGAACATATAATTATAAACATATAATCTACACGAGGCACATCAATCTTCAATTAAGATTACTGAGATGTACTTCAAATGATCTATGGCCGAGCAATAGACTCTTACGGCCCTTAGGATTCTTTACTGAGAATCTGTTGAGATGTTGAAATCTTGAGAAGAGCCCCCTGGACAATTTTCTCACCTATAGAGGACCCCATAATAAGCCTACAGAAGAATTTGTTCTTTTGTGTTGTTCCCACATTGTGATTTATTTTATTTATTATTTATTTATTTGCCGTTTTTTGTATACTGCCCTTCTCAACCCCGAAGGGGACTCAAGGTGGTTCACAGTCCTTTACTGATGTGCGGGGTCTCTCCTCCAAACTTTTAAACTGTTTTGGTATCTATTAATTGTTATTTTTTTCAGTTGGTTTCTATGATATGGTTAGATGCCCTGAAAATAATTTTGGGTGAAGGGTGGGATACAAATGTACCAGTACAAAATAACAATAACAACAACAATAATATGCACCCAATAAGTATTTTCAACGAGTCCATTCCGCAGGGTCAATTTCAAGTAGTTTTGCATATGACTGCAAATGTTAATCAAATAAAGAAGCATATAATTCTCAAATTAATTATGTACTGCAACATAATGAGGAGAGAAGAAAACACATGAGTGAAAAACCATCAGAGCAGAAATGGTTAATTTGCTCAATGCTGCAGACCAGTGCATCTTAGAGATATTAAATATAATCTGGCACAAGAACATGGAAATGTTACAAAATTCAATCACATTACGCACATTTCAGTTTATTATTTTGCTGTATATTTTCAAGGCATGTAAGCAGGGAAACTGAAATCATTAAAGTAGACTCCAGCAGAGCATGCCTTTTAAAAAAGATCAGCAAGCACAAAGCTTGATGATTAAAAAACAAAACAAAGGTTTACATGCAGCAAGCAAACCAAGACAGTCAGTAGAACATTTTTTTCTAAAATAAAACTGCAAACTCACCTTCCACCCCATAAAATGTATTTCTTTATTGTGGATAGGTGATCAATCAATCAATCAATCAATCAATAAAAAGACCTTATTAAGTGAGAGTAGTTAGTGATGTCGGGTATTTATACAACTACGCCACAACTAGTTATGCCATTTTGAATACCATGATTGCTCTGAATTGTCATTACATTCCGTGAGACCACTAAGCAGAAGAAAAAATGATCATGAAGACGAATTATTTTGATTACTCAAACTACAGGGGCAAATTCACTGAGAAGTATGAGAGGCACATATTTTTAGCTTCAAATATTTTAGTGACATTTTTAAACCTTCCAATGTCTTTTTTCATTAACAAATATGCTGCAACAAACTAATAAATCATCACCCACAGATTAACAGACACATTTAGGACAGCAACTGAAGCCTCAAACAGAACCTTAAAATAGTCAACACCAAATACTGAGCAGACAGTATTCAGTTAACACCAGTGGTATAGTGAAGAAGGAAAGTGGGAAGAGCAGATTGCTGGTATTTTTTTTATAGCTAATGCTAATAAACTTGATACTACACTAGTTAGTCCTGATATAAAAAATATCAGCCTCTACTAACACAGCTGCCTATAGATTTGGACTGTTCTTGAGCATGTGGTTGTAATGGCTGTCATAATACGCTCCCTCATTTCAGAATTTACCACTACACCACTGGTTAACATTACTGCAACAAGAAAGAGTGATAACAATTAAACATACATAGATCTAAATTAAACCAATGAAGCACACATTCTGTCCTTTCAACATGCATGCAGTAACAGAACAAACAAACACACACACAGGGCTTACAAGCAGGAAGGAAAAACCCACAATAAATTCTAGGTTCACTTACAGCCATTTTTTCTGCTGTGCCACATAAGAGACAAAATACAAGAATATTTTAAGTAAACAATGAGATTAATGGTCAAATTTCTATACTTGTTCACAAGTAACAAATCTTTAGGAATGACCTGAAAGCTCTGAAATTGAAGAAAATATATGTGGTGTTGGGTGGAAACTTTAGATCCAATAATCTGCAATGCTTATTCCTGGCCCAACATCCCATAGAAATAAACAGCTCTCTAGAAAAAGAAAAAGATTGGTATGGGGAAATGAAGATTACAAAATGAGTAAGACTGGGGGGCAAAGGGGGAGCTGGAAAGGTGGAAAGATTGGAGTGGGCAGGGGGCAAGTGGAGAAGCGGGAAAGGGGTGCCGGAAAAGTAGGGAAAAACTGAGGTGGGAAGGACTGGGGAGAGGAAGGCTTCTACTCCGCTCTCGGCAGAGCTACCCAACTGAGTCGCTCTGCTGAGAGAGGAAGGCGCATGTGGGGTGAGGGAGAAGGAAAAAAGGTGTGCACGGGGCAAGGGAGATGGAGGGAAAGGCACAAAAATGCTGATTTCCCAATACACTGGGTAAAGGTACATATGGAAAACTGTCAATGGTAGCAATAATCCACTTACACACAACAGATTAAGAAACAAAGCTAACTATCACAAGTGCTAGAGCATACAGTACAACCTCCACAGATGATATATTTCCAGACTTCACACATTATGCAAAATTGAGGATGACAGAAAACTCTATTGAAATTAAGGACTTCTGATGCAAAGGAAATTACAGAATCATGCCTGAAGACAGAAAATGCCCAGAGCAGGTATATTTGTGGATAAACGAAGCAGTTTCATATTGGTCCCATGGAAAGATAGGTCATATTATGTAGGGAGGAACTTCAGGGAGAACTACAAAAATTGGAAATCAAGACTTGCAAAGAAATTAACTAGCTTAAGAAGAAAATGTTGAGATATTTTGAATGATTAAAATAATGTGAGAAGGAAGATGTAAAAAAAAACCTCACCCCAAAGTTTGAAAAACTTGCATTCTCACTATTATATCTGTATTTTAATGTATTTTAATATCTGTATTTAATGTTTAATGTTTTATTTACTGTGCTTTACTGAATCTGTGAGCCGCCCCGAGCCACCATGGGAGTGGCGGCCTAGAAGTTTAACAAATAAATAAAGTTTAACAAATAAATATTATCAATTATACCGAAAATACTCGTTAACAGCAGTGAATTTGTACTATTGATTTCAATGCTACTTAAGCACAATTAATTTTACTTCCATTAAGCAATAGAAAGAATAAACAATACAGTGTTAATAAGATTATATTCCTCCCAAAATGAGTTGAAAAACCTTTAGCTCTAACATGATACTGTTTCTGTTGTGAGAAGTAAACAATTACATAACCCATACAATCCAAACATGAAATGTAATATTTTAACTGATGTCTCCCTCTACATTTATTTCAGTCATGAAAAACTACACACATTGTAAACATTCAGGCATGTTGTTGTTTTCAAAATTCAACAAGACAAAATATTTAGGTAAATTTAACTTGCCTCCTGAAGTTGGAATATTTGTTAGCTGGATCCCTGCTTCCCGTGGTCCTTCTCTGCTTGTAGAATATTCAAGACCTTTTGATGAAACAGTTTCTTGTGCTTTATCTTCACCCAAAGTAGAGACCTGAGCTCGGAGAACTTCTAAGGCACCAGTGCCCATTATTTCTTCATATCCTTCTGACCTCTGGGCCAGAGGAGAATCCCGAGAAGCAGGTAGGTAGGGAGTGTCCAGGGGTGAACTTGGAGGAGATAATGAGGACAAAGACGATCGTGACGACAGAGATGCCAAGGACAGCGGCGTATCCAAAGATCTTCTTTGTTTACTGCTACCTGAAGGTCCAACAGATTCAAGATAATGATGATCTTTGCTATAGGTGTCAACTGGTACTGGATCATAGCGCAAAAGTTGCCCATATTCTGCCACACTTTCTGGTTTTTCATATTGAGGAAGACCATAGATGTCTGTGAAACTAACAGAACTAAGAGAACCCCTACTGGATGCCAACGAGCCGCGGCTGGATGCCAGTGATCCCCGACTGCTGCCAGAGGATATTGTCAAGGTACTGGCAGACAAGCTAGAAGATAAAGATGTACATATATTAAAACCACAGTAAACCTTTGCTGCAATTGAAAAGATTTTGATGTTTTGTTTTTAAAAAAACAACATTTCATTCATCTTTCAAAATCCTATAAAAAGGCATGCCAGACAAAAACAGGTTAGAAAGATGAGTGAGTAAATGGTTCTTTTTAAAATACATGCTGACAGCTGAACAGAGATTATACAAAATCATTATCATCATCAGTTTCTCACTTGTTAATCGCCCTCCATTAAAATGCTCCAGGCGATTTACGTAAAACAATTGCATTTTTAAAAAATACACAATACCAAATAGACTGCATTAAACATTAAAAGCTCTGCTAAAAAGCCAGGTCTTGAGTGCCTGAGCAAAAATAAAACGGTTCAGACATAGAAAGCAACATGCTCCCTTGTTCTGTTCAAATTCTGTTCAAATTCTTACACAAACCAAATATCTTGACTGGTAGCCTACGTTTTATGCTTGAATTCCAAAACAGAATTGCAAATCATGGTCAAACCATGGTTTGCAATGCTACATTGAGGAACAAGAACCAATCATGCATTCTAAACTTTAATATGATAGCAAATTTGTCCAAACAAAGTGAAACAGAATTTGTAAAATTATGATTTTGAGCATATTAGTCTGAAACCTTTTGATAATACAGGTCAATAACCCACCCATACTACTACTACTACTACTACTAATAATAATATCAACTACTACTACTACCACCACTACCACTACTACTTTATTTTTGTATCCCACCTCCATCTCCCCAAAGGGACTCAGGCCGGCTTACATATGGCACAATGTGTCTAGAACAACACATAAAATAAACACATAATACAATAAAAGATAAAACCACTAGAATAGACAACAATAATTTAAACTCCCCAGCAGATTTTAATGGTCGTGAAAGAACATAGGGATGCGGTCACAAAGATAGACAAGGCCCAAATTGTTTAGGGTTTTGTTGGTGATGACCTACACTTTGAATTGGGACTGGAAATTTATTGGCAACCAGTGGAGCTGTTTCAACTCATTAAGTCTGCCGTGAGACTTTAGAAATGGGGTTTATCCACCATTTCTCTTTTTTCTAGGATTTCTCCATTCAAAACAATTGGCCATAAATACACAGTTCAGTTTCTTTTATGTACTAACCTTTTCAACTGGGAGTATAAATAAGATGTTAAACGAGTTGCTTCTTCCAACTGCATGAATAAACAATTCTTTTTCTCTTGTAACAGTAGCCTGTGAGAATAAAATCAACTTTTACTTTACAGAAACAAGCACTATAGAAAATAACTCTGAGGCCAGAGTAAAAACTCTTTGCAGCGATCTGGGGTCTCAGGAGAACTTTGCAAGCAGAAGTGAGCCATAGGATATTAAAACTATTTTACCCATAATTTCGCTACTTTACCTTGTCTAGCTCAGTTTACCGTTTATTATCCTAATCCTGAAGAATCTCACAGTACAATCAATGAAATTCTCAAACCTTTCAGCAGCACCATGAGAAGAAGTGGCTCGTGCCTGCTGGATCTCACTCTCCAAGCGCCGTTTATCTTCCTCTAAACGTTCAATGTCTTCTGGTAGTTTCTGTTGTTGACTTATCAACTGCAGATCCTGCAAGAGAGCTTCTTTCTCCTTGATGAGCTGAAGACGATCCCTGTCTGCCTCCACCATTCCTGGCCAAGATTCATGATCCTGTAGAGCCAGCTGCTGCTGAATACTAAAAACCCTTAATTGCAAAGAGTCACAAAGAAAGAAAGACGTAACCAAAGACGAAAACTGAAATGAAAATTTCTTCAACAATATAAATATTTAGCAATGATAGTCCTTGAGAGAACAAGACAGACTCAGAGCTCATACTAGCAGATTTCACATAACAAAAAATGTGAATAAACAGAAAATGAGGACACTTAAGAGGAGGAGTAGATAATGATACTGCTATTGTACGTCTGACTAATATCTGCCATCCATATCCGGGCCCAGTTTGCCCCGCTAGCTCATTTGACATCTCGAGCAATGATCAACCTCTATGCCCCCAAGGAACTCTGTTGGCCCTGGGAAATGGATGCTTATGTTTGATGTTTTGTTTTATGTTTGATATAATAGGTTGTGTTTAAATTGTTAAATTACAATTTGCTTTTATATGTTGGGCTGTCAATTTTCGTTTTTACGTGTGTATTCGTTGCTGTGTTCAGGCATTGCATGTTTGCCTTTTTGTGACTAGAATTTGCCCTGAGTCCCTTCGGAGAGAACTTGGAATATAAATAAAGTTTTATTATTAGTATTTATTAAGAATAGGCATAAAAATATTCATAATCAAATTACAAATACATATTGGGGTCTAGCCACTGATTAGAAATGGAGTCTTTGGCTGTTCATTCTCCATAAATAGATATCCTCGTATGCCAAAGGTTTTTCACAATTTTTCAATACAGCCTTACATATAACATGTTGTAATGCAGCTAGGATAGTATTGACTATATCAAACAAATTATGGCAGTAAGATCACAATTACTACGACATGGTAACACTTAGATTAGCAGATAAAAGTTCTGTCCACTCCTCCCCTCCTCCCTCTATCTCTCTCTATTTTTTTACTACTTTAGATATATCAAAGCTTTATTCCAAATAACAAGGGTCTAATACAGGAACACTCCCAGAATAAACACTGTACTGTACAAAATGTGTTATATTGGGCATAATACATAATGATTGGTCCCAATCAGAAAACCCAGAAACCATGTTTCATTTTAGTTGACCAATCTATGAGACATGGACTGCTATGTAATAAGCTCTTTATCTTTTAATATCGGCAGGTTTGTGAAAATACTTCTTGACTATAAAATCCCTAAAATATTCCATATATCCATATATCTACATGTTGAACAGTTAAAACAAGCAAATGTTTGTGATACCTTTGTATCTTTGAAAATATTCCTTATGAGTTCCAATAAAATGTGTGAATTTGTATTAGCATCATGTGGGGAAAAAAGAAAACTATTGTGAGCCAAACAATTGACTTACATTCCCAGCTACATTCCCAAATAGAAAATGGACCATATTTGGATTTACATCCAAATTAAGAATGTGATATCTGGTCTTTAAAAAGGTCATCTCAGTTAAGCATATTGGAGCTTTCTTAAAATTAATAGCTATGGTAGCAATAAATAAGCATTCATTATCTTTTCAGCACCTGCCATGCAGGTAAGAACAATACAGAATTACAAAGGGAGCAAGCACTGCCAAAGTGGTCTACAATTTAATATAGACAATAAAACTGATCCATATTATTTTAAGACAATGAATCTCCTAATTGAAATCCTTTGCAGTTGTTCACAGTCAAGTGCTACATCAAATATGCATTCAGTTTAACAAGGTCCGTAAAGCAGGCACAGTCAAGTTTACATTTTTAAAAGATCTGTTAAGATTCCATGGTTACATATATACTTTGATAGATGTCTTCCATACTGGCAAAACTATAATTCGCGATCAAATCTTTCAATGTGCTATATACTGCTTTGAGTTTGTCAAGTGCAGATTTAAACCAAACACAGCACATTCCTACACCACCCACGTCGATCAACTGCAGTAGATGTTTCATGAGCA
Source organism: Anolis apletophallus (assembly GCA_030556195.1). Lineage (NCBI taxonomy): Eukaryota > Metazoa > Chordata > Lepidosauria > Squamata > Anolidae > Anolis > Anolis apletophallus. Next base: position 69,894,102 of record JARBWK010000004.1, read on the forward strand.
TACTGAAGCTGAACACAGAAATATTTTTGTGGAGACAAAGCCCTACAGAAATGCTAGCAAGCTAAAGGAAAGGAATGCAAGATAAATGAAGAATGCCACCACAGAGATAACTGGAAGAAGCAAATGTGTTTTGCATTTTTAGGTTGTAATGTATTAAAAACCAAAGTTGGTTGATATAGATTATAACAGTATTCTCCAAACAGTTGCCTTCCACATCTGTTAGCCCATACCTTTCACCATACACACAACTGGCTTCACCACTATAGTTCAATACATCTAAAGGGCTCCATGTTGGAGGCTTATTCCATATTACAAACCAAGGTATCCATGGCATAAATTGATTAAAACCGTGCCATATAATGACTGGTTCAAGCACAAAACTTATACGAGAGGTCAACATTAGACTTTAGCGCACCTACCTTTTTTTGGCTTCTTCGTACTGCCAGCTCAATTTTATTCTGTCAGCATGTCTTGTTTTATCATCAAATCCAAACTGAACCAAGAAAAACAACAAAATTAAGACTGCATTAGAAACACATTAACTTCATGTGAGGGTACAGAGAAAATTTAAAATAGCACTTGGATCTCATTCAAAGCTGTTTTGACACAGTTACTAATTTGGTTTAAGATGCTATAGCCTACATCAATTTAAATCGTAGAGGAGTGAAAATTCTTAGGGTGGTAGTTACACTTAATCAAACTTCTTGCAGAACTAGCTGTATGGTAGCTTGTGGAACAAAAACTGCAATGGGCTCTAATTCTGAAATGTGCAAAAGGCATTTTGCTAGTGAAATAACACCACTAAATATAGCCCAGAAAGATTAAATCCACTATTCTTCACCCTCCATGTATGTAACTAACTATAGTGAATGTTTATGATTGTAACCAAAGAACTTGCGTTTATGCTAAAAATAGAAGGGAAAAGATAGGAATTTTTGAAACTGAAGTTCTTTGCTGCAATATGATATTTTGGTGATTTTAAAAAATAGAAGTTTAGAAGCATTTCACATTTCTTTCATATTTTTAAAGAGATTAATGACAAAACACAACAGGTACTGGATTGAATCACTAAACATTTATTTGGAAGTTCTTTGAATTCTTCCGAAGTAATTACAGCTCCTTTCATATGATTAGTCTCTTGAACATACTACTCAACATCTAAACACAATAAATAAAAATTCTACTGGAAGAAAAATAAAAATGGCTGTGATTTGTTTGTTTATTTATAATTTATATGTCACCTTTCTCCAAGAGGTGGCTTGTTGTATAAGAAAAAAATAAAGTTGCTTTTTAAATAAAGCTGCATTGTTTGATTATACAAATCTCTCTTTATACGTACCATATTGGAGAAATTTGTCCACTCCTGCAAAAGGGAAAAGGAAGGCATGAAATATACTTTGGAACAAACACTGAAAAAATGAAAGAATGTACATATATGTTGTAGACAAAAAAGATGAAGAGTTTTTTAATTACTCCAAATTTCAGTCACTAAGGGAAATTCCCACTTACTACACAACTACTTAACTAAGAGAATGAGTTGAGCAAGTGTCCTTTCTATTTATCAATATGTGAAAAACAATGTGTATTTGGCAATTTAAGTTCAATGACAAACATCTGGAACACGTCTTGGCGTTAATTAAACATTTTAAAGTATCAGTCCAGATTTAACATTAAATCATTTTTTCATCAAAGTGTACCAGATTTACTCCCTGAAAATAAAATTCTGCAGGGGATTACTAAATATTGTAATTTCTTGATCCAAAGAAAGGATTCACAATCTATTCATTTAACAGTATAACAATTAAGAATTAAAACAACATGAAACAAAAACAATTACTTCCTTCTCGTCAACAAAGTTGTAAAGTATAGCAAAAATGTTTCATGGCACACATATGAGCAGGAAAAGAAGCTTTCCAACAGCACGGTGGCAATGGAGTGAATAGTGTACTGAGATAAAAAACAAAATGTATTTTGATGTTTGAGCTGCCAATAATTTAATACGGTTTCCAGAAGACTTAGCAATTACCATTTTATATTCTCAAAAATACATTATCTTTCTAACTGCAATAACCAATTTCAAGTAATTTAAGGAACATATTTTTCCCTAAACAAGGCAAGAATTCATTCCCAATTTGCAAAGGCAAATTCTAAGTTAGCTTCACTCTCTAGTTTCTTATTAACTAATAGACTAAAGGAAAACAATGTCCTTGATGTTTTGGGGGGGAAATTTTCCATGCATGGAGGCCTGAAGTCACCCTTCTTGGGTGTGTGTGTGTGTGTGATAAATTCTGTTTCAACAATGTCATTCTCCAAATTATAATTCTTAATATTCTGCTATATTATTCTGATAATACAGATTATATCTGATTTTAGAATTAAACAAGTCGAGAGCTTGTAAATACTTGGATCATTACATAATACCAGGGGATTCCAGATGTCATTCACAGCTGACAGTGGTGAGCTTGATGAACCAATGTTCTGATTCAGTGTAAGATAGGTAGCTTCTCATGCTCCATTGAAAGGTTTTTTTTATTAAAAAAAATTAGGAGTATCAAGTCAAACATTTTTACTAACCTACAAAGCAGACATGAATGGAATAGTTTAGAATGTGCAACATCTCTAATTATATTATCTCTATTGAGAACTTTCAACACCATTATCTTGCTTAAAGAAAAGATCAAAAGATCTCTAAGATCTCTGTGTATAATATCCTCTTTTAAAGAGAACTTAAAAATGTATTTAAACTATGTTGTCATCCAAAACCAACAAAAGCTGCCTCTTTTTATATTGCAAACATATTGCACTATATAATACAGACATACCTCTCCAATGATGTCAGTCTGAGAACAAGCATCACAGTGTTGTTGAGGTAAGTTGGAGTTACTGGGTGAGCTAGAATTACGCTGAAGATCCTGCTGAGATTGTGTGATACAGCAGCTATTCCGGAATCCATCTGTCAGTTTGACCAGACTCTATTTTTTAAAGGAAGTGGAGAAAGAAAAGCCATATAAAAAGATCTATTGGTGGTTTTGTAATTATTTTTTTTAAAAAAATAGTAGAATCACTTAATAGCCCACAAAAATTTATCTTAGATTGTGACAAGATAATCGTAGTGAATAAAATCACTATTTGCACCGAAAGCTTTTTAATTTAAAAAAGCTTATCTATACAGAAATAAATGTACATGTAATGCATACAACTGGGGAAATATTGTAAAATGCACTTAGTCTAGACAGATTTAAAAAATAACTCCAGCACAAAAAGTTTCCAAGACTGTATGCATAAAGATATATTAATTGACAAAATTACAGCTAAAGAGCTTGAACACTATGCTAGAAATATCTATAAAGACCCCATTACTATACATAACCCAAACTTTCACTGAAAACAACTGTTTCCCCAGTAATGACATGAGAATGTAAGCAGCAATACTTCAGCACATGGGCTGAAGAACTAGTAATTTTTTTTGTATATGCTGGAGCCCCTTCAATCTCAACAGCTTCACTAACTGGGACATCAACAAAAAGCTTCAGCTCCAGAATCCTATACATCAAAGCTAACCTAAAAACAATGATTAACTTTTAAAAGAAATGGTGCTAGTTTCCTAATTTTCTATAAGAATAGTATATAAGCCCTAACTTATCTATATTTTTATGGCCAAGTATCATTATCTGAGTAACTGTATTCCTTTAACTAATTTGTGTATTCCATACACGCTGGAAGTGCACGGACCATTTTGATTTTCATTTAAAGAATCCTGCAAGATTTGAGATTGTCTCAAGTACATGGTAAGTCCCTATATTTAAAAAAGAAACCCATAAAAATATCCTACATATGTCCACATAATATAGAAAACTGTAGTTATCAATTAAACATGTGGAGGAAACAAGAGATAAAAAATTATTTCTCCCCTAGAAAATAAAGGAGAATATCCACAATGATTTAACCTCAATTATTCTCTCTCCAGAATATCCCAGTTTACATATAAAGTATTCAGGTTTGCCACTGACATTTTAAAGGACTATGGGCAATTGTAATGATATATACCTATAGTTCAGAATGTGTATGAGTTCTCTCTCCATTTATTATGAGTGGAAAAAGATAATTTTCTTTAAAATAGCAAAGTTGCTTGCAATTTAAGACCAAAAAGAGTATACCGTTTCTTATGCCAATCTTAAGCAAACTACCAGAAACAGAAAATTGAGAAGTAGCATTCCATTCTTTGTTCCTTTATTTCATTACAATAATATATTTTCAATATAATATATCTACACTAACAGTATTAATGTATTAAATTTCGAAGACAACACAATGGCAAACTTCAAATTCTTCCTTCAAACTTATACAGAACAACGATAATATTACTGCACTTATGACATCACTTTAACCACAATACTCTATTTAGGCCAGAAGAGACCAGCCCTTCCTGCCTTGTCTCTCACCTAAAACCCCCTCAATCTGACATAATATTTAGCAACAGTGAAGTCTTCCAAAACCTATTCCGGAATGAGTCATGGCCATCTACTCCAGCACAATTAGCTACATTGGGAATACCTAAATCGCAGTGTATCTGTTTCATTTTACTACAGCAATCCTGTCCTCTTTACTACACTTACCAATTACCATGTTGAGTTTCAATAACTTTCAATCTTTTTTCATTCTGAATCTGATGGTGACAATGTATGCTCTGACATTCATTCAACAATAAATTAATAAGAGTGAATAAATCTTTCAAATTCTGCACAAAAGTACAGGCAATTCGGGTTTTCCTCCCCAAAAATGCATATAAGTAGATGAACAAGATGTAATTTAAACTATTCCCATCATTCAATTTTATTAGATTAGAATGTAAGTTGATATAGTTAGTATGTTGTGAAGTAGTTTGTTCAATTCTGAAAACACTTTGCATCCATTATCTTTATAAAATTTACAATGTATTGATTGATATAATTTATGTTCAAAAGGTTAATATTATATTTATGAGAAACAAATGAGATGAGAAAAAAATGCATGTTTTTAAACACTACTACCGTATGCATTCACTGTTAAGCTATGACTCAGGGAATCAATACATAATTTCCCATTCCAGGGCTCCTACTCTTTGGACTGCTTTGGACAACTCCAGTAGTTCCTATTTTGTGCAACAGGGGAAAATTAATATTCCTCTATATTATTCTGTTTATATTCAGATGTTCCAAAATGTTGCAGATGAATTCTTTTGCGTGGAAAAACCATGTAAATTTCCTGTGCAAAAAACAGTTTTCTGGTCCAGCAACTTATTTTTCTCTAGTAATTCCTTCGTAACAATTCAGCATATCAAATAACATGAAAAAATGTCTATTATTCTTTCCAGAGGGATTTCCTCTGGTTCAGTCTAGGATCAAATAATGATGAACATTTTTCCCACCATTAATGCTTACCTGCATTAGATCTTGCCTTTCTCTTTCACCCATACAGATAGCCTTCCTGATGCTTCGAAGCTCATTCATTATTGCTTGGGCTTCATCCAATTTATAATTCATGTGAGCATTTGATATCTTACGGTCAATCCTTTTATATAATCATAAAGCAAAAAGATTTTTCAGTTTAGGAAATACAAGCAGCCCCGAGTTACAAGCATCCAACTTACGAACAACTCATAGTTAAGAGCAGAGGTGAGATGACACGAAGTCAGAGAACTCTAGCCCAGGAAGAAAAATTCACTGGTGAAAGAGTTATCATGGGGAAAAGGTGTCTCCACTGAAGCTTTATCACCAATCCTTGTTTCCACAACAAGCCATTTTTTTTCAAAATGTTGTGTGTATGTTGTTACGCTTAAAATATACTTGTTCCTACTTACATAGAATTTCAAACCTAAAGAACCTATCTTGTTCACAATGTGGGGACTGCCTATAGTCAGTTTCAAATCAATTTTGACGCTTGAGGTCAAAATGAGTGAGTCTTTTATGGAAGCCATCACCGGAGGCCCATGGTGGCTTTGCTTCTACCACCATCTTCCCCTTACTTTATCTCTTTGATATCAGACTAATACCAGACCAAATACAGTATGTGCCTGTCAGGCAAAATATTCTGCACTTGTGGTCTGAATGAAAAAGAAGAAGCAGTAGATGGGAAAACCGAAGACATGCTAGCCTGCTATGTTTAAGATTGGGCAAAAAAGACAATTTAAAGCCTGTCAAGGATTGATTTATGAAAATGCAGCTATAATCATACTGAGATGAACTATACCTTGTATAAATACTGTACCCCAATAAACCTGCCAGAAAAATGTAACTGTTACATGCAGCATTTTGGCTAAGGCACAAAGGTTATTGCATTATAAATTGACTTGCTAACTTTTTTGTGTGTCTATACTATTATGAATAAAGCAGCATACTGATTATCCTGCAGGATTTCAACTCACTCTTGCAATGTCTCTACTCCTTTCTCTTTGTATTGTAGTTCTTGCTTCATCTGTGTCAATTCTCGTTTTAACCTGGAAAGCTTGAGAGAGAAATACAGTTTTGAAAACTATGCACCAGAACACTAAACTGCTGCAATCCATTGTTCATATTTTCTTTATGCTATAATTCAGTTTCCAGGTTGTGGTACGGAGCTTCCCAGATGTGTTTAGCTCCCTAACATGAAACTTACTGTATACAGAAATTGCACACAATTATAAATTATACACTAGATTGCATACACACATTGAAAAAAAACCTCAAAACTATCTCTTGCTTTAGTGGACTTTTTAGTAATTACATTATTCATGAAAACACAATTCAACATTCATGCAGAGTCCACCCTTTCAGGAGCAGCTCAGGACTTCATGTCTATCATGGCGACCATGGGGCTGTCCCAACAGGTACCTGGCCCTACCCACTGCGCTGGCCACACCTTAGACTTGGTTTTCTGTCAGGGATGGGAGAATGATGGCGGTGTGGAGGAGCTGACCATCGCTCCATTGCCATGGACCGACCATCATCTGATCAGGTTTAGACTTTCCGCACCCTCCAACCTCTGCAGGGGTGGAGGACCCATTAAGATGGTCTGCCCTAGGAGGCTTATGGATCCTGATGGATTCCTGATGGCTCTTGGAGAATTTCCCGCCACCTCGGTAGGTGATTCTGTCGATGCTCTGGTCACTCTCTGGAACAGACACGATTGCTCCGGAACGGCCCCTCTCAAGTAGCCGAGCTAAACCAGCTCCTTGGTTTAACGAGGAGTTGGCAGCAATGCAGCGAAGGAAGAGGGACCTAGAGAGCGTGTGGCGTTCAGATCTGAGCAGGACAAATCGAACAAGCCTTGATGCCTATCTAAGGGCATATGGCGCAGCAATAAAGGCTGCAAAGAAATCCTTTCTGGCAGCCAATATTGTGTCCGCAAAGAACCGTCCAGGGGAGCTGTTTCGAGTTGTCAGAGGCCTATTGCATCCCGCCGTCCAAGATGGGAGCCCTGACAACTCGGCAGCCCGCTGTGAAGCATTTGCTCAGTTCTTTGCAAATAAAGTCGCTTTGATCCATTCTGGCCTGGACATCATGTTAACGGCAGTCTCTGAGGATGTAGCTGGAGCACCTGCTTGTCCGATTTTGATGGATAAAATTCAATTGGTGAAACCCGAGGATGTGGACAAGATACTTGGAGGAATGAGAGCGACCACATGCATCCTAGACCCCTGCCCATCCTGGCTTCTAAAGGAGGCCAGAGGGGGATTGGCCGAGTGGGTGACGGTGGTGGTCAATGCCTCCCTCCGGGAAGGCAACATTCCAGCAAGCTTAAAACAAGCTGTTATAAAACCGCTGTTGAAGAAACCATAACTGGACCCCACTCAATTCGTCAACTATCGGCCTGTTTCCAATCTTCCCCTTCTTGGGCAAAGTCCTGGAACGTGTGGTGGCCTCACAACTCCAAGTATTCTTGGAAGACACGGATTATCTGTATCCGGCGCAGTCTGGCTTTAGACCGGGGCATGGTACCGAGACAGCCTTGGTCGCCTTAGTGGATGATCTACGCCGGGAGCTTGACAGGGGGAGTGTGTCCCTGTTGGTTCTGCTGGACCTCTCAGCGGCCTTCGATACTGTTGACCATGGTATCCTTCTGGGACGCCTTGCAGAGATGGGGCTTGGAGGTACTGTCTTGCAGTGGCTCCGGTCCTTTCTGGAGGGCCGATCTCAGAAGGTGTTATTGGGAGACACCTGTTCAACCCCACAACCATTGTCTTGTGGGGTTCCTCCCATATTGTTTAACATCTACATGAAGCCGCTGGGGGAGGTCATCCGGAGTTTCAGAGTGCGGTGTCATCTGTATGCAGATGATGTCCAACTCTGTCACTCCTTCCCACCTGCTACTAAGGAGGCTGTTCAGGTCCTGAACCGGTGCTTGGCCGCTGTGTCGGACTGGATGAGGGTGAACAAATTGAAATTGAATCCAGACAAGATAGAGGCACTCTTGGTCAGTCGAAAGGCTGAACAGGGCATAGGGTTACAGCCTGTGTTAGATGGGGTTACACTCCCCCTGAAGATGCAGGATCGCAGTTTGGGTGTGATCCTGGACTCATCGCTGAGCCTGGACAGCTGCGCCCGTACCTTGGGAAGTCTGACTTGGCCACGGTGGTCCACGCTCTGGTTACATCCCGTATAGATTACTGCAACACTCTCTACGTGGGGTTGCCTTTAAAGATTGTTCGGAAGCTGCAACTAGTCCAACGGACAGCAGCCAGGTTGATAACAGGAGCGGCATTCAGAGAGCGTACAACTCCTCTGTTGTGCCAGCTCCACTGGCTGCCAGTTTGCTACCGGGCACAATTCAAAGTGCTGGCTTTAGCCTTTAAAGCCCTAAACCAGGGGTGCTCACACTTTTTCAGCATGGGAGCTGCTGTCACCCCCTAGGGCCCCTGGCCACTTGACCTCCCTGAAGACCACACAAGAGCAAGGGTACAACCGGGTTTTATTGGTAATATCAAGGCAAAGGGAAAAGGGTTCAAAGGCAGTCTTATAGGGCCTTTGGATAGCAGCTTTAGCAGGGATCAGTAAGGAGTAAATAGTCCCGTAGCAAACAGGAACAGCAAGGTTGCAGCGACCCGTTGCAATAGAGCCGCTGACAGGAATCAAGCCGGATGCCAAAGGGAAGATTCAGGGAAGCGTTCGGCCAATACAAAGGCCGGGTTCAGATAGATGATCTCTGTGGGGCCCGGCCGGTGAAAGAAGGCTAAACTCCGGTCAAAGAGTGCTAGGAAGTTCAGCAGGTAATTACTGGGATTAGCAAGGCTTGGAGATCCACAGCAACAGGATCTCAAGCGGAGGAAATTCAGGAACAAATGTGGGATGCGATAGATAGTCTCTGAACCTCCCAACCGGCGCAAGAAGGTTGGGCGGCTTAAGGTACTGCAGGCAAGTTCAATGCGGAAGTAATACCGCTCCTTCACAGATGGATTCCCATGCGAATGAAATCTTGAAACTCAAACTGGGTGTAAAGAAGGTCTCTAAAAGTCCTGTTAAATTACTGTGGCCGAGATGAAGTGTCTAGCAATTCGCTGTAGTCTTTTGTTGCAAACAAAAGCAGGATTACAGATGCAAGGCCTTGATTGCCCGAAGGCAGTGAGGCTAATAGCTTTAGTCTTTTAACTGACAGTGCCCAGCCATTAGCAAGGTGATTCCACAGCAACACTTAACAAGCTCAAAAGGCTTACCGCTGATGACTTGACTCGACTTGACACAGGGTCCCTTTTAAGACTTGGCTTTCGCGGCAAGCAGCTAGCTTGCAGTGGAGGGAATCCAGGCAGGCGTTGTATAGCGAGCCAATAGGTAGCTAGGCCGTCTTCCTTGGATTCCTGGCCGCACGCAGAAAGGCCAGGAAGGCTTTCTTGGACACAGGGCAGAGCAACAGCTTGCGAAGATCCCTCCGGTTTCAGCGTTAGCTGAGAAGGTCTTTCAGGCTTTTCTCTCTGGTTCCAATGGTGACCTGGTGTGAAGGCTAGGCACAGCTCCGTCGTAGATGAAGCAGGGTCCTGGCAAGGTGAAGCAGGGACGAACCAACTTAGAGTTGTCTGGCTGGCGTCCCCGGGGAGGGAAAGGCCCCCTGGCCGTTCCCTCAGCACATCTTGAATGCGAAGTTGGAAAGAGACAGGGACCGAAGGGTGCTCTGAACTCTTATAGTATTCTGAGAGTGCATCGAACATCAAGTTGGATGATGGATGAGCACCGGGTTGTTTTGAGAACCTCAGTCTTGAAGAATGCAGCACCTCGTTAGCGCGGACCATCTGGGCTGGGGAGTAGTGCTTGGTGCTTCGAGTGTCCGCCTCTGCTATCAGTCTGGAGGGCCCAGTTTGGCCTTGACATACCTTTGCCATAGCATCTTTCATGGGAGGCACAATGGAGCAGTAAAGAGGCCCACTGCAAGGTTTAGGAAATGAACAAGCTGGCTTGCAAAACATCTCTTGGTTCTCTGGGCTGGAATGGTGTTTCAGCAAGAGTAATGCATGAAGCCTTTGGCTAGAACTGTGCCCAAGCAAATGTGATGCCTGAAGCGATGCCTGAAGCTGCTGGGGTGTAACAGCTACTGATTAAAAAACCAAGTCCCAAAGATCACCTACCCAGAAATGTAAAACGTATAACTATTTTCTTATTTGTTTATTTATATTTATTATTCATTTTTATGTACCGCTCCTTCCGGCAGGCTCGGGGCAGTTTACATAAAATGAAGTTATAAAACATCAACATTTCAATTTAATAACAACAATATAAAACAGAGCATAAAAATACATCCAACCACCCCATTTCTCCCACACTGCCATATTACCACACATATTATCAGCCAGAAAGTAAGAAGAGAGGCTTTAGAACTGCAAGGCCATTTAATACTCAGCAAGGTAAACAAAGGGGCATGCAAAAATACATCCAACCACCCCATTTCTCCCACATTTCCATATTCCCCAACATATATTTCTCAAGGAACAAAGCAAGCAGAGAGGCTTTGGAGCTAAAAGGCCATTTTTAAACATTAAAAATAAACAAAGAGACATGCCACAGAACAATCAAGCACCCACCCCAAAGTAAAAAGACCGACCTTTGAGATGCGGTAAGGAAATGACCCCAAAGCGTCCTTCTTCTCCTTCGCCGTTGCTCCTATTTCCACGCCAGCATGCGTGCCGCCTCCAAGAGCTCACGAGAAGTCCGAGAGGCAAAATGGGCGCTTCTGCACATGCACGCAGGGCCAGCCATGCATCGCGTCATCCCTTTGGTCTCCTACGACTCTGAGTGGCTGGAGAAGGATGGAGGGAGGAGGAGGAATCCAAAAGAGGGGGCCCATTCTGCCTCTTGGACTCTGGAGCTTTTGGAGGCGGCGCGCGAGCAGGGAGCGGGGAGGAGCAATGACAGAGGACTTCTTTGCAGCGTGCAGGGGTGCGTGAAGAGGACCAACAGCAAAAAACCTGGTCAGGGGCCTGAAGATCACCAGGATGAGGCCCGAAGATCACCCTGGTGATCGCGATCACTATTCTGAGCACACCTGCCCTAAACGGTTCGGGTCCAACTTACCTGTCCGAACGCATCTCTCCCTATGAACCATCGAGATGTTTAAGATCATCTGGAGAGGCCCTGCTCTCGGTCCCGCCTTCTTTGCAGGCGCGACTGGCGGGGACGAGAGACAGGGCCTTTTCAGTGGTGGCTCCCCGGCTTTGGAACGCTCTCCCCAGAGACATCAGATCGGCCCCCTCCCTCCTGACATTTCGCAAGAAAGTCAAGACCTGGCTATTTGAGCAGGCATTTCCTGATGAAATATAAGGCTTAATTAGATATATGGAATGATGACGATGCGATGGAAACTGATTTCAACATGACGCTGAGACTGCAATTGTATGTTTTTAATTGTTAATTTGTTATTATATGGTTTTAAGGGGGGGTTGCCTTGTAGCTGTGTTGTATTGAGGGCAGAGACTGCCTGTGTAAACCGTCCCGAGTCGCCTTCGGGCTGAGAGGGGCAGTATAGAAACGTGACAAATAAATAAATTGCATGATATATAATGGCTCTGTGTGTTACCATTGAGATTCTAAGTGTTGGGTTTGGGTTTGGAACAGGGTGGGGCTGTTTCTCCAGCGTCTAACTCTGGCTTGGAAGTGGGTGGGACAGCTAATGCTGATTCTGTGGGTCAAAGAAGGGGGAAAAACTTCCTCGCGACCATAGTGAAGAAGATCTTTTGCAATGCAAACGAATCAGGCAAATACTTACAGAGCCTACAGAGGATGAGTCCTTTGAAGGCTTCCCTAGGGAAGAGGGAAGCCAAGATGTGGGAAGCATGTCAGAGGAAAGTGATGCTGTCATGGACTGGATTCAAGTGCGGGAGATTCAGGATATATGTAATGAGCCTACAAGCAGTGACACTTTTGTGGGGTTCTCTGATGACAACGAATGGCCTTCAGAGTACCCAGAGGATTAGGGTGACCTAAGTCTTGATAGAAGCTGGAAAATCTGGAGGGCTGGGCAAGAAGCTGCAGGTGGTTCTGGGGGAGCAGCTGATGCAAGTGAGCGTCGTCTGATTGGGTGGAGAAGAGGAGTAATATAATCTGGGCTTTTGGGGGCTTATCCTTGCGGCTGGCAAGGTGTTACCTTGGGATTTTGGGACTTCTTAGCTTCTAGACTTCTGTATCCTGATATATGTGAGTTATGGGCTTTGCTGCTTTCTGTAACTGGCACTCCAGTTGGGGGACGATGGGTGGGTCAACTCTACAAGCTTCTGTGAGTGAGAGACGCAGCCTGCCTTTGAAGGTGGGGTATTGTATAGGGAGGGGGACTGGAAGGTGGGGACATTGCAGGGTCTACGTTATGTGCTATCTCCATGCATTAGCTCCGGTTTTGGAACCCTTGGAATGTCTTCACGTTTCTCCGCCTGCCTTCTCCTTCTTCAATGTGTTGATGAATCCGGCTGTTGGTGCAGCGTTCTGGGATTGCCTCTTTGTGTTGACGCTTGGAACCGCCTCCTGACTTCGCCTGTATCTTCAGTCCCTGTGGATGACTTCTGGACCAGCCCACGACGATGTCATTGGATTCCAGCCTCTTCTGCGTGTTACTCAGCATTTGTTGGGGCGTTTGGAGTGCTAACGCACTTCAAACGCCAGGAAAATCCGCGTTTGGCGGAAGTTTCTTCTTTTGCTATTTTTTTGTGGATTCTTGCTGGCTTAAAGCATTCATATTTGTGTTTGCTGACTTAAGCACGTTTTCCGTTGTATTTTTGCTGAATTTAAGCCTTTTGAGTTAAGTTTTACAGTTAACAATGAACTCTTTGTTTGATCCTACTCTTGGTTTGGCTATTACTGGGCTTCAGTCATAACACTAACTTTCCTTGTGACCTGACCACTGCATTAAACTTTTCCATTTGTCAGTCGCTTTTAAATATCTATTTCTTGTTATACAATAACTAATATATTTATTCCAATCTGCTAGGTTGCATAGAAACATAAAAACAACACTGTCTTTCCCCACAATATTTACTAATATGTTCATCACATCAGATGGCATTTCATGATTTACTAGAGGAAGAACACCACTTTCAGGAAATGTTTGGCACATTTCAAAGTACATTCCTCTCATAGTGCTTAAGCAAGAGCAGACTGTGCCCACATTATTTTAATATTTTTCATGCCATAGAAACACAGCTCCACACTAATAGTAAAGGAGCCACAGAGAAAGAGTTGATATCAATATGGAGTATATATTTAAAAGTCAAAGATCCTGGGTTCATTTTTAGCAAATACAGATAGAACCAGAGAGCTACTGCCTAGTATGGAAATACAATTCCCTACTCAAACCTTTTAAAATGTTTAATCTATTTATTTTTAAAGGTTGTATCATCTTTTGCAAGATAAGCAAATAAATTAACATGATATGATAGACACAAAAAGTGTGAAACTTTTCCTAATAGAGCATTTCAAGAACACCAATATTATTGTGCCAGTTGTAGCTAATATTCCTAATTAGTTGCCTCAACAGATAAAACAGAAAGACATTTGATCTGAAGTAAAAGAGATTTACTCACTCTGTCCCGTCGACTTGCTATTTCTGCTTTGATCTGACATGGATCATATTTGGTATTGGTTGAAAATCCTGAAAATGCTGAAAAAATGGAAAATGTCATAATTTAATTTTTTTTTGTCGTGTCAGGAGCGACTTGAGAAACTGCAAGTTTCTTCTGATGTGAGAGAATTGGCCATCTGTAATGACGTTTCCCTGGTGTTTTTTTGATGGTTTTACCATCCTTGTGGGAGGCTTCTCTCATGTCCCCGCATGGGGAGGTGGAGCTGATAGAGGAAGCTCATTTGCGCTCTCCCCGGATTCAAACCTCTGACCTATCGGTCTTCAGTCCTGCCAGCACAGGGGTTTAACCCACTGCACCACCGGGGGCTCCTATAATTTAAAATAATTTAAAGTAATAACTTAAAAATTATAATGATTTAAATAATTATATTTATATAACTATATAAATTTAAATAATTTAAAATAATAATTTAAAATGAAAGCCTAAAAGACACTTGTAGTGTGTATTACATTTACTGTTTTCATAAGGAACCTTTTATTCTAAATCTCAGATAGTGAATTAGAAGCAAGCTGCTAAAGCATCACAATCATTTCTTAGTCCCTTCAAGACTCAAAACATTTTATAATTTAGACATGGGGGAAATCTAAAATGTAATTACTTTGAGATTAGCAAAAACAAATTAGAGTAAGTTCATGTTTTAGAAACTGGAGAAAATCAACCAAGAATGGAGATGATTTGTGTCTGGAAGTCATATAGTACATATTAGCACCAGAGCTATTCCCAGCTGGAAGACACCCCCCTCCCCAAACGAGAAGAAGCAATACTGAAGGTTGAAAGACTTATAGGAATCATAGGATCAAAAGACTTTTTGTAGGATGGAAGTCCTATATTCAAATACCTTGATAAACAAATTAGAAAACGTAACAACCTTTAGTTTACAAAGTTTACTAACAGTTACAGACATACTAGCAGATTTTGTAAATGGTGAGATCTTTTAATACCATTTTCACTCCATTCTAGAAATATGACAGTAACCTGTGTGTGTATAGTGTACCATGATCTCTCACTATTTACAAAATCTACTGGGATGATAATGGCATTAAAACAAAAGTATAAATTTACAAGATATTAATATTGATTTAATTAATATTTTTACTATATATATAGCCCATCTTTCTCCCTGAGGGACTCAAGATGACCAACAATCACACACTTTGATCAATTTAAAACAAACCAAATACAAAAATTTAAAAAGCATTGCATAGTATTGTCTGTGTGGTTAAAAATACAATGATAACAATAGATGTTGAGTCAAAACTGCAGTGGGAGACTATCTTAAGCAAGGATTTTACTGAGTTTCAATGGCATAAAATCACCACCATGCAGATCAATTTTAACAATCCCAAAGGAATGTGTACCCAATACATATATATACAGAATAAAAACTAAACTGTCAAAGAAACAAGAAATTCTGGGTAGAAACACTAGAGTAGGTAGGTCAAATGAACACTCAGATTCTGCATGTCACTAGTCACAGTCCAAGTCTAAGGCCACTACATTATGTAGAATCTGATTAATCATAATCCTGTTTCATAATGATACCACAATTGATCAATTTAGTATTCCCGTATGCAAAATATTGTCTACCCTTGGAAAATATTTCATCCAGTGATAGAGCAATATTAAGGGGAAAGGGGAAAAGTTACTGTAATACGATTCAAAAATTCTGTGTATTTTTACTCAGGTTTACTTGATAAAAATAAATTGGGAAAAATATAAAAACTAAAGGATTTTAAGAGAATAGAGTAAAACACAGGTTAAAGGGAATCATCAACCAGAACTGAATCAAATACTTTGAGTATGCAAAGGTACCCTACAGCATCATCATTAACTTACTCTAGAATATCTATTTATTAACATTCTTCATGAAACACATGGCTCACCAAATGAGGTTTGCTAAAAAGAGTGGCACCAGTACTATTGGTGCAGCCTAGAATTGCATTAGACTTCTAAGCTGGCACACTGCACTATTCTCTTATTTTCAGTTTGTTTCTTCTAAGATCTTTCTGAAAGGTATTCAAACCATATGTCTTTGAGCATTGTACAAAGTATTGTGGTAATCGTGAAACTTCTGTCTCTCAATCAGATATCAACTGAACCTCTTATGACCAGCTTTTCTGCTCCTTCATGCAAATCAATATACAGAACAAGACTGGGCTGAGCAGAAAACACGATAGCATTCTGCATGACTTTTGTCCAGGTTAAGGACAAGACACTGAGTAGAATCTACAAATCCACCTAGACAAAAAAGCACTTTAAGTTAACAAGTTACCATCTTGTCAGGAAGAACACCATGGAGAACCAAACAATTCTTTGTTGCTACAGCTGAACACATGAAACTATTTAAGCAAAGTGAGAAATGCATGTACGGTTTCCAAACAAATTACAATATTGTGTTTAATACTGAGATGCTATATTTCAGTAAATTATATTCTATTTGCACTACACTCTTATAATAAACTACACAATATTTTCCAGTATGTTTATAGCAGGCAGACAGTTATTGTATGCTAAAAGCCATTTCTAGCAAACACACTAAACTTAAATAAACATTGTTTCCATTACCCTGGACTAATAAGCAGAATAAAATTTTACACAGGTAATCACATGGTAATAATGATTTCCCTCCTCTAGCTGGGAAGACAATATATTCTTGTCTGGAGCTCCTCACGTATGCCCTGTGAAAACCGAAAAGTTGGGGAAAGACACTGGAATGCTATGATTTTATGTGGAACCCCTGGTAGCGCAATGGGTTAAACTCTTTGTGCCGGCAGAACTGCTGATCGATAGGTCAGCGATTCGCATCTGGGGAGAGCGGGTCGAGCTACCTCTGTCAGCTCCAGCACTCCATGCGGGGAATGAAAGAAGCCTCCCACAAGGATGGTAAATCATCAAATATCCAGGCGTCCCTTGGCCAACGTCCTTGCAGATGGCCAATTCTCTTACACCAGAAGCAACTTCTTTTATGGGCTTTTAGAGGGGGTTGGGATGGCATCTAGACAGCCCACCAGAAAAGCCTGGTTTGGGGGTGGGGGAACCCAAATCCAGATGAAAGCAGGTTTTTTAAACCAGCATTTGCACAAATTTGAGTGCTGTCTGGAAGCGCCCAGAGAAGACAGACATGGACAGAAATATCTATAAAAATGAAGAATAATAAAATTTGGAATCAAAATATCCACAGTACCAAAATCCAAATATATATGAAATTCCAAACAATGTTTAGAATTAAATGTGATGTGATTCTAACTGGAATAAACTCTGTTGATCTCAGAGGTAATTGCTCATGAACAAATATCCATAGATCAGTTTATTGCAAAATTATTCTAAAATTCCATAATTTTTTTAAAAAAATACTTTCTATGCTGGCATTTTGAAAAGAGTTAATAGCAACCTGGATGTCACAAAATGTAAGCAGAACCTGAAGGATTGTTCTGTACAAAGCTTCTGCTGTTTGTAATACATTTTTCTAGGCTGAAGGACTGCAAACAGGCCAATCAAATTAAGGAAAGACAGACCTTGGCTCTTTCATATTTCTGCCAAATAAATAAAGAACTGTCCTTGTTCAAGACAAGCGCTAAATGGCAGTCTTAAGAGGGCTACTGACAGTTTTGAAAACTATGGAAAAACATTTTATAAAAACAGAATGACTCACATTGTAAAGCATCAATTATAACTAAACTGTTTTTCCTGATTCTATTTCTGACATGTTTGGTGCCATTTACATCTCATAAGAGAAGGAACGCAACTTCCTTAGAAAATGTGCAGCAGCAACATAGGGCACATCCACGAAGGAGTCAAAGGGAACAGAAGTGCCATTAGACTGTTCATACAGATTTTTCAACATCTTGTCTATGAACGTGAATATACTGTATTTCTCAAATTACTGCAAATAATGAACAGCCTTTTTAAATATAAATAAAATCTGCATTCTGAATGGTATATAGCCTTATATTTTGGAGCCTTTCTCTTTTGTCTTCATCCACCTAGAACACTATCAAATTCTGTACTGCACAGGCACACATAAATATGAGGGATTTCCTGGTGCTGCTTTAAGTCTTGCACTCTTGGCCTTTCAGGCCTGAAATTTAAACCTTGAGTTTCACTTCATTATCAGATAGTCTATGGCTCCAAGCCATTGATAAACATGGGAAAGAGGGAGAGATATATGAAAACAAAAGATATTGACCTGTGTTTGTTAAATTAAAACCACACATGCCTGCAATGCAGAATTGCTTGCTTTTTAAAATCCCAGTTGGAAAGAAGACTGCACTTCTATGCTAGGAGCATGTTGTTAAATTAAGTAAAATAAACAACTCCTGCACTTATACATTTTCCCTGCCAGCGTAACACACAAACCAAGCTTGGCAATCCATGTTCACACAAATTGCATGATTCAAGTTCGCCAGAGGTGGATCTCACTGAAACACTGAGGAATATTTACTTCATTTCCCATGTATTTTTACTGAACTATCATAATATTCTGAATTCCACAAAATTAATAAAAAGTAAGTTTTCTTTTATGTGAATGGCATTTAAAACAAATTTTCACTTCAAGGTGCCATGGAAAGTGGGACCCTCATGCTGGGAAAAAGGCAGGATATAAATTAGGTAAGTGAATACAAATAAATAACAAAAGGTCTTGTCTGTGGTGAATTTTAAAAACCTAAGCAATAAATCCTTTAAAATAAGTAGCAGTAAAGTAAAGGTTTCCAAAGATAGCTGCCTGAAGCGGCTCTTTATTCAGCAAAAATATACTGAGGAATGTGTATCTCTGCATAACATTTGCTTGGCCCTTCATTCTGCAAAACTGTTCAGGCAAACAAAAAACATCAGTATTCTGCTACAAAAAAATATTCTGAATGGTATGTAGCCTTATATTTTTTGGAGCCTTTCTCTTTTGTCTTCATCCATCTAGAACACTATCAAATTCTGTACTGCACAGGCACACATAAATATGAGGGAATTCCTGGTGCTGCTCTAAGTCTTGCACTCTTGGCCTTTTTGGCCAAAAAAAACATTGACTTTTAGAAAAATGCAGCATAACTAAAATAATAAAGATTTCAGTAACTATCTACCTAAATAACCATCAAAATGAAAATATTGTACGTCTTATATCAGTTTATGCAAACTATAGCTTTTAATGTTTTACACAGAAGACCCCAGAACCCCCTGGCTGGGACTTCTGGGAGCTCAAGTCCAGCACATCTGGAGGACCAAAGATTCTCTGTTTGCTTTACATAATGCAGAGCTCTTGGGTGAGTGACAGCACTTTTAAAAAACCACAATATTGGCAAAGTTTCACATTCCGACCCAACACAATATGCATAGAGCCCTTTAAAGAAATGATAGTCTCAACAATTATCTGCTATGTGGGGAAAAGAGAAAAAGCAGAAAGAAATCAAATTCCCCACTTTTCATATCAGTTAAAATTTTGGTTTTTTTTTTTTAAAGGGGTGATCTGCTGCCCTCGTTGCAAAGACTGGGGGAGGGATCAGACAGGAAAATGGTGATCCTACAAAGATCATTTGCCTGTGTTTCTTCATGCTGCTATGAATACACATGTAGAAATGTGGGCTATTTGAAAAGGAAAAGTAAACTTACAGCTGGCATAAGAGCGGCTGTCATCCTCACACATTTTATGCAGTTGCTGGTATTCTTCTTGTGCCAGCTCAAACCGCTGCTGCTTGATTTGGTAAATTTCCTTTTTGGCATTAAGTGCTTCTTGGGCAACAATTAAATATTCCTTTAACATGCGCTCCTGCTCTCTTCTCCATTGCTCTCTTGGATCCTCAATTTGTGTGAGTTCTGATGACAAAAAGTATCAAATACATTAAGCGATGAAAATAAGCAGACATATCTAAAAAGACATGCCACATTAACTATATCAATATTCTGACAAAAAAATAACAGATCTCCAGATCCTTCAGTGAATGATAAGATACACACTCTATATACTCAAGTATAAGCTGTCCCAAATATAAGCAAAGGCACCTAATGTTACCACAAAAAACTGGGAAAACTTATTGACTCAAATAAAAGTCAAGAGTGGGAAATGCAGGAGCTATTAGTACATTTCAAAATAAAAATAGATACCAATAAAATAACATTGAAGCATCCGTAGGTTAAATGTTTTTGAATATTAACATTAAAATGTAATTTCAGACTGTCCAACTCTGATTAAACCATTATTCTAACCTTCAATGTAAAAGTGCTAATGTCTCCTTCCAATAATAATAGAGTAAAATAATAAATGTAATAATAACAACAACAGAGTAAAATAATAAATAGCCTTGACTCGAGTATAAGCCGAGGGGGCTGAAAAGGGCTGAAAACCTTGGCTTATACTTGAGTATATATGGTACTTTACAATCAGTTACATTTTAATTACTGACTTAATTAAAATGTAACTGATTTTAAAGTGTGTATCTTATCATTCACTGAAGGATTTCAGAGAAACACATCTCTTTTTCAGCAAATGGGACAGGAAAACTAAGCCTGGTTAAATGTTGCAAATTTAAGCCTTAAACCCCTTTTGTACTTACCCAATGTATATGTAAAAAAGTAAGTATGCAGTATTTTGTTTATTTTCAACTCAGTTAAGTTTTTGGTTGTTATACAGCTTCCTTCATTAGGGCTGCAGAAGGTCATCTAATCATTTGCTCTTCACAACCACATACAGCTAGGAGAGATAATGCTGTGGATGCTGCCACTAATGACAAATCACTAACAGTAGCATCCAAGCCATGTCGTAAGTGAGCGGTTCTACATTCAAAGTGTTTTTCAAATTTATCACAGCCAGAGGTTGAGAGTAGGATAAATACTGTTTCAATATCAGATCTCTAACTGGAGGTCACCAACAGTGCTATGGAATTCAAAGAGGCTCACATGGAGGGCGAAAAGGGAGAAACGTGTCAAAAGGCACGTAAAGTTACCCTAACCAGGATTGCCTTTCAACTGGAAATCACTGTCCTCACTGTGGAAGAACATGCAGATCAAGAATAGGTCTCTACAGTCACCTACAGGCCCACTGTTAAGACCCTACACTTGGAAGGCCATTATATTCGAACAACAAGGAATTGCCTAAGTAAGCAAGTTAGTAATACCAGATCACAAAAAATCCTGTACTATTGGAAATAGATGAGGTCTAGCTTGTGCTGCCAAAATCAGCACAAACTTTTCTCCACTCATGTTTCAGTCATCATCCTTCTTGCTTCATTGCTTTAATCTCTGAGGTGTATATATAGGAGCTAATTTGGCTCTGCCAAAGGAGAAAGGACTACTGGACATATGTCAATAACACTGTTTGGTTCCATTCCATTCCATGAATTGAATTGACAACGACTTCAAGAAAAGCTCCAGCCATACCAACTGAAGAATTGCTCCAAAAATAATATCTGAGGGACAATTTCAATATGTCACTCTTATCACAATTAAAATTTTGACGCAATTCCTTCCTGAACAAATAACTATAAAGTAACTAAAATTAAATAATCAGAGCCATACTACTCACGATTGATATGGTCCATGTAATAAACACCAATATGTTGATCGTAAACAGTCTCCCATCCTAAAGGCAGTTCATCGCCAACACAGTCAGCAAAAGTTAATGGCTTCGTAATCCTAGAAATAGCATACAAAATGAAAACAGGATCAAAAGGGCAGCACTCAACTAAGTGGCTACTACTATTGTCTAAAAATTAATGGGTTATGAGTAATTCAGGGGGAAAATAAGATTTGCCTGCAGTTTGAACATCAAAGCCACTACTGGATAGATAATATTGTACAATGTTCAGAGAGGTATACTGGAAGAAACCTTGCAGAACAAGAGAGACAAGGACTTCTTTGTACATTCCAGGCTTAACAGCTGAATTATCATGGCATGTAGTCCTTCCAGTTTTTTTCCTAAACAAAAGGGCTGTGCTGAGATTTACTACTTTTACAAGTTGAGCCAAGTACATTTTTTAAAACACAGAAGAATGAGCATACAATGGTTTGAGTATTTTGCTCCATAGCTATATAAAAGAAACAGAATTACCATATTTACTTATCTACCATGAGAGTCTAATGGTTATAACATAACCATAACCTGGTTTTATACCATCAAATACTACAACAATCATCACCTCCAGCTCTTAAAGTGATTTATTCAGGGTGCAGATACACATCTTTTTACAGTTCCTGTTTTAATTGCACATTTACTCCATAAGTGAGAACTAGATAAAATTCTTCTCCAGAGATTTATTTTTATTATGAAAATAGTGAGACGTTCTGTGACTGAATGATTTCATTTGACTCCAATATACAATCACAGGTTTGGTGAGGAGAAGCACTTCACAACTGCTTCTGTCACCAGCCTTCAAAATCCCAAAGCAGGAGAGAATAACATCACACTCCAGAAAGTCATTTGTCTCTCTGTTACAAATCTCTTTGTGGCTCTGTACACCAGTCTTTCTTGCAAGATGAGAAGAAAAGGTTCACAATATTTCACAGTCTCTTGCCTTCTGGGGGCTAAGGTTGCTGGTCTCTTTATTTTTGAAGGCTTCCCAATTTATCTTTTCCCAAATATTTAGGATCATATAGGTTTCACCAATATGAAATGCAAACATACAGAATGGGGGACGCGTGGCTCGAGAGCAGTATGTGTGAAAAAGATCTTGGAGTCCTTGTGGAAGACAAGTTAAACATAAGCCAACAATGTGATATTATGGCAAAAAAAGCCAATGGGATTTTGGCCTGCATCAATAGGAATATAGTGTCTAGATCCAGGGAAGTCATGCTAGCTCTCTACTCTGTCTTGGTCAGACCACATCTGGAACACTGTGTCCAATCCTGGACACCACAATTGAAGGGAGATGTTGACAGGCTGGAATGTGTCCAGAGGAGGGTGACTAAAATGATCAAGGGTCTGGAGAACAACCCCTTTTCCGGAGCGGTTTAAAGAGCTGGGCATGTTTAGCCTGAAGAAGAGAAAGCTGAGAGGAGACATGATAGCCATGTATAAATATGTGAGAGGAAGTCATAGGGAGGAGGGAGCATGCTTGTTTTCTGCTGCCCTGGAGACTAGGACGCCATGAAACAATGACTTCAAACTGCAAGAAAGGAGATTCCATCTGGACATCAGGAAGAACTTCTCGACTGTGAGAGCTGTTCAGCAGTGGAACTCTCTGCCCGAGAGTGTGGTGGAGGCTCCTTCTTTGGAGGTGCTTTGTCACGGGTGCTTTGAATACAATTTTCCTGCTTCTTGGCAGGGGGTTGGACTGGATGGCCCACGAGGTCTCTTCCAACTCTATGATTCTATGATTCTAATACCCATGGACACAGCATGTGTAGTGTCAAGGAAAAATTATCTTCGATCTCTGTCATGAACAATCTTACAAGGGCTGCTTTATGCACAACGTTATTAAAAATATTTTGTATAAAATTAGCTTCAGGCTATGTGTATTTGAAATATAAATGAATTTTGTGTTTAGACTTGGTTCTAATCTCCAAGATATCTCATTGTGTACATATACCTAAATAAAACTATTCAAAAATTTTAAAAAAATAATCTGAAATCCAAAAACATTTCTTGTCCCAAGCATTTTGAATATGGGATATTGTTTAATGTAGGCAAATAGAGGGAGAAAATGTTGAGGCAGTGACAGACTTTGTATTTCTAGGTCAAAGATTACTGCAGACGCAGACTGCAGCCAGGAAATTGGAAGACGCTTACTTCTTGTGAGGAGAGCAATGACCAATCTCGAAGAGTAGAGACATTACAATGGCAACGAAGATCCGCATAGTCAAAGCAATGGTATTCCCTGTAGTAACCTACGGATGTGAGAGCTGAACCATGGAAGGCGGAGTGAAGGAAGATAGATGCTTTTGAACTGTTGGAGGAAAGTTCTGAGAGTGCCTTGGATTGTGAGAAGATCCAACCAGTCCATACTTCAGGAAATAAAGCCCGACTGCTCATTGGAGGGAAGGATAGTAGAGGCAAAGATGAAGTACTTTGGCCACATCATGAGAAGACAGGAAAGCTTAGGGAAGGCAATGATGCTGGGGAAAATGGAAGGCAAAAGGAAGAGGGGCCGACCAAGGGCAAGATGGATGAATAATCTCTGAATATCTTGGGCTCAATCTCACTGAAAGACTGTTTCCATTTTAAACTGATAATCTTTCAAAACCATCTGATGTACCATCCATTTTTCATATTTCTATATCTTCTGAGAAAAACTTGGTGAGTAACTCTAAATTGTGTGTGTCTTCATGACACCATAAATTTCATAAACAAAGAATAGTGAGATGGTTTGCGAATGCCTTAATCTGAAATATAGTCTATGCATTTGCTGGTAGTCTTCCATCCCAAGTATTAACTAGGGCTGAGCCTACATAGCCTCCAAATTCAGACAGGATCTGGCGCCTGACCTTCTTTTACTGTGCATGTGCTCCTCTATGTCTGAAGAGGTTGTCTTTCTTCTTTGTCTGTGTTTTGCCACTCTTTAAAGATGTCTCTTTTTATACATATAAAGTTGTTGCTCTTTCATTTAATTTACTTCTAGCCCTCTACGTTTTACTGGTGTTTCAATTATAGGCTACTTCTGATATTTTTTACAATGGAATGATCATTTCTTGTGAGCTGTGTCTTTTGGATTCAAAAGACTTCTCAAAAAGAGGTAGTGAATTTGTGTTGAAAGGAATTAGCAGCCTAGTAAAATAACATTGAGATAACTGTATCTGTAATATAACAGCTTGAGAAACCCACATAGCAAATTGTTTCCTGAATCTACTTGAAATTCTAGTTTCACTTTGAGAAGGGTTTAATTAAAAGGCTGTAGAATGACATATGTCTGCAGAGTTCATTAGATTATCTCTTGATAATTAAAGTAAAGCAACAGTTCTTGACATGTCTTTAGCATAAAATTCTACTGAATATAAAGAATGAGATAACACTTCTCTTTTCAAGAAACAACCTTACTTAAGTTGCATCAGTACACAGTATAATACTGAGAATTCATTAGAAGTTACTGCAAGTAAAAAATACAGTTTGAGCATCCCTTATCTGAAATTCCAAAATACTCTAAAATTCAAAACTGTCTACATGGGTGGCTCTGATAGTAAGAGCACTTTCTTTACGCAAATGTTGTTTTATTCACAATATTATTAAAATATGGTGTATAAAATTACCTTCAGGGTATGTGTATATGAAATAGGAATGAATTTCCTATTTCATATAACTTTAGACTTAGTTCTAATATCCAAGATATCTCATTGTGTACATATACATAAACAAAGCTATTCCTTTAAAAAAAGAAAAAGAATAATATGAAATTCAAAAAAAACCTTGTCCTAAGCATTTTGAATATGGGATACTCATCCCATATAAGAACTGTAAGCACAGATTTACACCTTTGGTTCAAATATGTTTGGTTTATGAGCGAATGCCCCAAGCTAATAACCAGGATGCATTTTTATGTTGCTTGTGGGTTGGCTACATAGAAATAACCAAAGTGTTTAGCTTCTGTACAAAAGTTTATATGCCATTTACAGCGTTACCTCACGTATTGGTGGGGTTACGTTCCAGGACCTCCCGCAATAAATGAAAAACCGTGATGGGATGCTCTATTTATTTTAATATTTATACATTATTTTAGTAGTTATAGACTATTTATAGTCTTTATACACTTAAAATAAAGTGAAGGAAAGGCCCTTCAAGGCTGGAGGGAGGGAGGTAGGACTGAGGGGGGAAAGCGCCTTGGAGAGCTGCAGCGGCAAAACCCCACAAAACAGCAAAAATACTACGGTATATAACTTAAACTAATATTTTTTGAAATCCGCAAAACAGCAAGTCCGCAATAAGTGAACAGCGAAGTAGCGAGGGAACACTGTACATATTTATGCTATTTTTAAAAAACTTTCTTATGGCAGGAGCGGAAGGGAACAGTTTGAAGTAACATTCCAATATTGAAAGTATTATGCCAACTTTCTTCTCCTTTGTAACTACAACCTGTACAGGCAGTCCCTGACTTACAAGCATCTGACTTACAAATCACTCCTAGTTAAGAATGGAGGTGAGACAACAGGGACTGAGAGAAATTATTATTGTTGTTGTTGTTGTTATTTATACCCTGCCACCATCTCCCCAAGGGGACAAAAACTACCTCTTAGAAGAATTAACTCCTGAAACTTTTATCATGGGAGAAAGGGGTCTCCACTGAAGCTCTCACCAATCCTTTTTTCCACAAGACACATTTTTCAAAATCCAGTTATCACAGGGACAGAATCTTCCGATTCTGCATAGAAAGCAAAACGAACCCCACAGAAGTGTTGACCCTTCACTATGCTGTCCAAAGCTAAAAGATGTGTGTGTGTGTGTGTTGAGTTACACTTTAAAAATATACCAGTTCCAACTTACATACAAATTCAACGTAAGAACAAACCTTCAGAACCTATTTTGTTCGTAACTTGGGGACTGCCTATACTCCAGTCAAAATGCAATCCTCCAGAAAAGGATTTGAGGAGTACAATGAGGAGCAAATCTCTTCCACCAGCAATAACTGCATATGCAGTATCTATCCATCAGTAGATAAGCAGATAAGAAAATTCACTATTATACTGGGGAGGGAAAACCAGATTATTTTTTTCTGAAAGTGACTTTGGGTTTCTGAGATAAACAAGCATTACAGATATACTTTTAAGCATATCTTCATAATTGCTCTTTTATGCCTTGGTTTTTATAACACATTATATTGCTTTTCAGCACTGGCAAGAAGTCCTGGAATATTATGGCTCTGTTCAGGTACATTTTCATTATCAAGAAAAAGTTGTATCACTCATGGTAATTTCTCTATGTTATTCTTCCACAATCTATCTAATTATATGGTATATAATGTCAGTATATTATTTGAAAAACTACATCACCCATCTCCTAATTTGGTGCCAAGCTCCTGTACTTGACTACAACACTCATCTTCCCCCTAGACTGGGAATGGCAAAATAATTTCTTTACAAGCACAATGATTTCACTAGAACTGTTGCAAAAAATAATTTTAATAAAGAGTAAAATTAATAAATTCTATATTTATGTCCAATATATAACTTACACACACAGTGAATCTCCTATTCAGCTACTTAGGCCCCAATTACCCATTCCAATCTTCCAAAAAAATAAGTATCATTGTTAAAAATAGACATTTCCATTTCCTCTTATTATTTCCCTTGTAGTTCCCAAGCTCTAGAAGTGTTTACTCAGTATATCAACTTCCTATGTTTGTATTTTTAAAGGACCAGTACAACCCCCCCACTTCAATGCTGACTACCACTGAAATGTTTCTCTTTGGAAATGAGCCCATTGTTGGTATTTTCCTCTGATCTTGTCTGATTGAATCTGTATAACATATCCCAATCAGAAGTCCTTATGTGAGAATACTAAACCTAGCCTCCTACATAAAACTCCTTCCAACAAATCCTATGCAAAACTGACTTTCTTATATTTTTTACTAGCTTGGGGACCCAGCGGTGCCCGGGTCATTTGAGAAGTGCAGCAGGATGTAGAGTGGGTCATGGGGGCTCTGTGTGCCAAGTTTGGTCTTGATCCATCATTATTGGGAGTTGCAGTGGTATCATGAAATTACTGAAGGTAGTGCAAGTCCCATCATCTCTGTGTCGTCCCCCCCAAAGTGTAGTAGGATGTAGATTGGGTCATGGGAGCTCTGTGTGCTAAGTTTGGTCTGTATTGGTGAATGGATGAGGGATGCATTGTTTTTCGGAAGTGAGTGAAGGTACTTCAAGTCCCATCATCCGTGGTCCGTCTCACAGTAAACTGCACCAGGCTGTAGAGTGGGTCATGAGGGCTCTGTGTGCCAGATTTGGTGTTGATCAGTCATTGGATTAGGTTTGTAGCAGGCTTGGAAAGTGAGGGAAGGTACTGCAAGTCCCATCATCCATGTTCTGTCCCCCTCCAAACTTCAGTAGGATGTGGAGTGGGTCACTGGGGCTCTGTGTGCCAAGTGTGGTCTTTCTCGGTGTTTGTTGGGGGCTGCAGTGGTCTGTGGGAACAGAGAGGTGTGAAAATACTACAAATTCCATCATCCATTGTCAGTCCTCCCCCGAACCTCACCAGGACGTGAAGGCAGTCATGGGGGTTATGTGTGCCAAGTTTGGTCTCAATCAGTAATTAGATGAGGGTCGCAGCAGACTTGGGAAGTGAGTAGAGGTACTTCAAGTCCCATCATCCATGGTCCACCCTCCTCCAAACTGCACCAGGATGTAGAGTGGGTCATGAGGGCTCTGTGTGGCAAGTTTGGTGTTGATCAATCATAGGATTAGGTTTGTAGCAGTCTTGGAAAGTGAGGGAAGGTACTGCAAGATCCATCATCCATGTTCTGTCCCCCTCCAAACTTCAGTAGGATGTGGAGTGGGTCACTGGGGCTCTGTGTGCCAAGTGTGGTCTTTATCAGTGTTTGTTGGGGGCCACAGTGGTCTGTGGGAACAGAGGGGTGTGAAAGTACTACAAATCCCATCATCCATTGTCAGTCCTCCCCAAACCTCACCAGGATGTGAAGGCAGTCATGGGGGTTATGTATGGCAAGTTTGGTCTCGATCAGTGATTGGATGAGGGTTGCAGCGGACTTGGGAAGTGAGTAGAGGCACTTCAAGTCCCATCATCCATGGTCCACCCTGGGTCATGGGGGCTGTGTGTGCTGAGTGTGGTCTGTATTGGTCTTTTTTGGTGGCCTCAGTGGTCTGTGGGAACCAAAGTGTTTGAAAGTACTACAAATCCCATAATCCGTGGGTCATGTCCCCCGACCCGCACCAGGACGTAAAGGGGGTTAGGGGGGTTATGTGTACCAAGTTTGGTGCAGGTCCATCACCCGCGCTGGTCGCTGTGGCCTGTGAAAATGGTTGCCACATATCCGCCCTGGCCTGTGAAAGTGGCTGCCACATATCCGCCCTTCCGCCCTTCCGCCCTCCGCATACACACATACATACAAACATTCAGTTTTATAAAGGTATACAGATAATGACCTTTTTAGAAACCTCTCGTATTTTTCTGGAAGCTCAAGTTTTACAACCATGAAAATGAACAAAATCTGCCTACCAGTATTTAAAAAACTCTAAAATTATAACAGCAAAACAACACCCCAACACAGGTAAACTCCAGAGAGGAAACAATCAGAGAGGCTAATCACCTCTCAACAAAAGATTCCCCCAGGCACTAACAAGCCACACCAAAAAACTGCCAGGCCATCAAATGCTAATCATGGTGGCCAGTTGAAAAAATCACACCTAGCTCCAATAGGCAAGAGTTCTTTGTCCCACCCTGGACATAATTCCACAAGTATATAAACCCAATTTTCCTAGTTCCAACAGGCCTCACAATCTATGAGGATACTTGCCATAGATGCAGGCGAAACGTCAGGAGAGAATGCCTCTAGAGCATGGCCATATAGCCCGAAAAAACCTACAACAATGCAGTGATTCCGGGCATGAAAGCCTTCGACAATACAATTTTTATATAATTAATTAAGACGACTGGATTATAGTCCAATCTCTATAGACATCTCAAAAGATGGTTATTTCATCATCGCTTGACAATGACTGTGAGCGTTCATTATGCTCAACATGCATCCATTCTCTTTATGTCCTTCCTGTTTTGGAACTCACTGTGTTAATCCTATCAGGTTAGTACACAGGACTGACATCAATTGGACACCCCATGCCCAATGGAGGCTGACTAGTCTATAAACCTTGACACACTAAACCAGACCTGGGCATCTTGCGGCACGCCGGCCAATTCTGACCGGCCCGCATAAGGGCCCTGGCAGGCAGGCAAACAGAGTGGCCAACGGAGGGGAAGGGAGGGGGGAAAAGAGGAGGAGGACAGGAGCAAGCACCGCCGCAGAGGATGCCTTCGCTCTCCTCCTCCTCCCTTCCCTTCTGCCTTGCGCACTCCCCCTACCTTGCACTCTCTCCCCACTCTCTTCTGCCTCGCTCTCTTCCCACTTCCCTCTTGCCTCGTGCTCGTTCCCCCTCCCTCTTGTCTCTCGCTCATTCCCCCTCCCTCCTGCCACCCGTTCATTCCCCCTCCCTCTTGCCTCCCGCTCGTTCCCCCTTCCTCTTGCCTCGCTCTCTCTCCCCCTCCCTTCTCTTCTGCCTCGCTCCCCCCCCCCCCGCCGCCCCCTTCTCTTCTGCCTCTTCCATTGCTTGCAAGCAAGGGGTAGGGCCTGGCAAGCGGCTTTGAGGCAGGGAAGAGGCTGCACCGCGAGGTGGAGGCCCTGGAGCGCTTCCTTAATGTAAGTGAACTATACATCCCAGCAACTCCAACTCCCAAATGTCTATTTTCCCCAAATTTCCCCAGTGTTCACATTTGGGCATATTGAGGATTTGTGCCAAGTTTGGTTCGGATCCATCATTATTTGAATCCACAGTGCTCTCTGGATATAGGTGAACTACAACTTCCAAACTCAAGGTCAATGCCCAGCAAACCCTTTCAGTACTTTCTGTTAGTCTCATGAGAGTTCAGTGTGCCAAGTTTGATTCAATTCCATTGTTGCTGAATTTCAGGATGCTTTTTGATTGTGGGTTAACAATAAACTCCAGCAACAACAATTCCCAATTGTCAAGCTCTATTTTCCCCAAACTCCACCAGTGTTCTCATTTGGGCATATTCAGTATTTGTGCCAAGTTTGGTCCTAATCCAACATTGTTTGAGTCCACAGTGCTCTCTGGATGTTGGTGAACTACAACTCCCAAACTCAAGTCTATGCCCACCAAACCCTTCTAGTGTTTTCTATTGGTCATGGAGTCCTGTGTGCCACATTTGGTTTAGTTCCATCATTGGTGGAGTTGAGAATGCTCTTTGATTACAGGTGAACTATAACTCCCATCAACTACAACTCCCAAATGACAAAATCAATTTTTTTGAGTGATGGTCACTCCTTTGATTAGTAGGTGTCTGAACATCTGAACATTATTTTATTTATTTATTTATTTATTTATTTATTTATTCGATTTTATATTCCGCCCCTCCCCGCAGGCTCGGGGCGGATCACAAAAAGCGAGCATACAGTAAAACATAGCACAACAGTAGAACACATCATAAAAACATAAAACATATCATAAAACATACAGTAAAAACAGTTGTACGTAGCACTGATGGTATAGTCTACGGTTCCTAACTGAGACGGGACAGACCCAATAGGATTTGAGGTTACCTGAATGCCAATCTGAAGAGGGCCGTTTTGCATTCCCTTTGGAAAGGGAGAAGTTCGGGAACCATTCGGGTGTGGTTAGGGAGCGAGTTCCAGAGTGCTGGAGCCGCCAGAGAAAGGCTCTCTGTCTTGTACTGGACAAGTGACAGGAGCGGGACGATGGTATAACCAGCAAATTTTGCTCTTCCGAGCGCAGTGATCTCGGGGGAACGTACGGGGTAAGGCGGTCCCTCAGGTACACAGGCCCTAGACCGTGCAAGGCCTTAAAGGTTAAAACCAACACCTTGAAGGCAATCCGGTACTCAATAGGAAGCCAGTGCAGTTGCTGAAGGATGGGAGTAATATGCTCCTCACTGGTGCTCCCACCAGTAGGCGAGCTGCAGCATTCTGCACCAGCTTGAGTTTCCGGATTGTCGACAAAGGAAGGCCCACGTAGAGGGCGTTACAGTAGTCCAGCCTCGAGATGACCGTCGCTTGGATCACCGTGGCCAGGTCAGCCCTGGACAGGTAAGGGGCCAGTCGCCTGGCCTGTCGTAGGTGAAAGAATGACGTCCTGCTGACCATGGAGACCTGGGCCTCCATGGTCAGCAGGGGGTCCAATCTAACACCCAAGCTCTTAACCAAAGATGACGGGCTAAGCTGCTCGCCATCCAGGGCAGGCAACCGGCACTCATCCAGCCCAGGTCGACCAGGCCACAAGATCTCCGTCTTCGACGGGTTCACCTTCAGCCGGCTGGCCCGCAGCCATCCAGTCACGGCTTCTAGGCATCAATGGAAACAATCGGGTACGGTATCCGGCCTGCCATCCATTCTCAGCAAAAGCTGGGTGTCATCCGCGTACTGATAATACTCCAGACCAAAGTCGCGGGCCAGCTGGGCCAGGGGGCGCATGTAAATGTTGAATAATAAGGGTGAGAGGATGGCCCCCTGGGGGACCCCACAACTTAATGGGAGCCTCCCGGAGACCTCCTCCCCCCTCTCCACGCGCTGTCCCCGATCGTGGAGAAAGGAGGCTACCCATTTAAGGGGCAGTCCCCCTAACTCCAGTCACGGCTAAGCGGTGGGCTAACAGTACATGATCTACGGTATCAAACGCTGCTGTTAGATCTAACAAAACAAGCAGGGCTGACCCACCCTGGTCCAGCTGGCGGCGAAGTTGGTCTGTAATGGCGACAAGCACGGTCTCCGTCCCATGCCCAATACGGAAGCCGGACTGGAAAGGATAAAGTCCAGCTGTGTCTTCTAAGTACCGCTGCAGCTGATCCGCTGCTGCCCTCTCAATTACCTTGCCTAAAAAAGGCAAGTTGGACACAGGCCGGTAATTGGAGGGAGCCGAAGGATCTAAATTCGGCTTCTTCAGCAGCGGTCTTACCATGGCCTCTTTCAAACCCCCTGGGAACACTCCTTGCTCAAGGGAGCTGTTGATAATCTTTCCCAGGGGGTCTCGTAACCCCTCCCAGCAGGATCTAACAAGCCAGGAGGGGCACGGATCGAGGGAGCAGGTAGTTGGTCTAGCTGCAGCGAGTAGCTTATTGACAGCTGCTGCGTCCAGCAGTTGGAAACGGGTGAAGGTGGGCCCGCCGAGTGGCGGCGGGGTCTCGAGTTCACATACTGTATCAAGAGTGGCTGGGATATCCCTATCATTTGGGACCATCGGAATTGTGGTCAACGACCGAATTATTTTGAAAAGTTGAGCTGGGCGTGAACTGGCCGAGTCTATCAAGGAAGAATAGTGGGCCTTTTTGGCTTCCTTGATAGCACGCTCATAAACATCCTTAAATTGTTTATAAGCCGATCTCGATGCTCCGTCACGGAGATCTCGCCACACGTCCTCTAGCTGTCTCTTCCTCCGTTTCATCGCCTGTAACTCCTCGGTAAACCAAGGCGAGCGATTACTACGGGGGATGAGAGGGCGTCTGGGGGCAATCTCATCTAGGGCTGTGGAAAGACAGGTGTTCCAACATTCCACTTGCCTGTCGACTGAGTCGCTGGTGAGCTCCAAATCCCTCAGAGCATTCAGGAACCGAATGGGTTCCATAAGTCTCTTCGGGCGAACCAGAATAGGTTCGGCACCCTTACCGAGAGGAGGGGCCATCTCAAGGCGGACTTCCAGGACACCGTGATCCGACCATGGAACCTCAACTATAGAGGTTGGGGTCACTTGAATCCCGGCCGAAAGATCAAATCCAGGGTGTGCCCGGCCTGATGCGTGGGACCGGTCTTGCAGAGTGAGAGTCCTAGTGTCTCCATGGTGGACACCAGGTCCATGGCTGCTGATGTGGGGGAGCGGTGTCGGCGTGGACATTGAAGTCCCCCAACACAATAAGTTTAGGGAACCTCAATGCCCACTCCGCCACCACCTCCAGCAGCTTAGGTAGACTCCCTGCCGGCGCGTCGGGTGCACGGTACGCCAGCAGGAAGGCTACACTCTCACTAGAGTCCCACACAAGGCCGGCACACTCCATTCCCGGGATGTTCGCGATCGGGACCGTCCTGGAATTAATGTTGTCACGACTGAGAATGGCCACTCCTCCCCCCCGTCTCCCCGTCCGCATCTGGTAACTGGCCACATAACCTGGAGATGTGAGCTCGTGAATAAGGACGTCGTCTCCCTCCTGCAGCCAAGTCTCTGTAACACAGGCTAGATCTACATCATGCTCGAGGAGGAAGTCTCTGATGGTCCCAGTTTTGTTCCGCACGGACCTAGCATTGGCCAGAACCAGAATTGGAGAGGGGATAGTTGGAAGCTCACCATCTGTGTGCCTGGGGATAGCACGCAGGTCAGAAGGCGGCCGAGTCTCTCTTCGACTCTGTCGCCTTCTCTCATAAGGCCTGCGCCTACCGTCCCATTTACCCCTGCCCGGGATCACTGGGATTCCCTGCCCCTGATCACTGCCCACCGGCAGATCATCTAAGTATCTGGTCTTCTGCCCGCCCTCTGAAAAGGGGGCGGGTTCAGATTACTAGCTCCCATGCTACCCACACTGTCCCATCGGCCGATGTCTCTTTTGATCAATGCAGCCCCCCCAAGGTCCAAAGCCGACAGCTGACTCAGGCTAGGAAGAACTTCCTGACTGTGAGAGCCGTTCAGCAGTGGAACTCTCTGCCCAGGAGTGTGGTGGAGGTTCCTTCTTTGGGGGATTTTAAACAGAGGCTGGATGGCCATCTGTCAGGGGCGCTTCGCATCTCCACCTCTGACATTCAACCTGACTCTGATGCACTTGTTAAAGACCAACAAAGACTTGATTTCTCTCACTAAATAAGAAAAAAATAGCTGAATAATAGCACCAAATGAGGTGATTAAACCAAAATGTAGGCAATGTTTTTTATATGTCTGTAGAAAACCAAGAACCTCTTTCCAGGAATAAGTGAAACTCAAAATGTGCTTTGAAGCGAATGTGACTGAAAATGATCATTAATATAATGAATCACAAATGATACAAATGGTCACATTTTGTTAGCCTTTGTTTTGTAAAAAATTAGTGAATAAATGTCATTTTTCCTATGACAACCTTTCTTTTTCATTGCTCATAACATATACTCTTATCAGTCTTATTAATTTATCAAAAACACAATGTAGTGCCTTTTTTATTATTATTAAAGAAATTCAATTGATATTATGTAGAATACAGTTCAGCTTCTAGGTGCGGCCCTCCATGATATTTTTTGGCTCTCATATGGCCCCTTTGAAAAAATAATTGCCCACCCCTGCACTAAACTCATATTTTTCAACAGTCATGTTTTCTAAACTTATATTGCAGTAAAGCAGAGCTTTCCAAGCTGTGTTCCGCAGCACGTTAGTGTGCCAGCAGCAATGTGTACGTGTTTCATGCGAATGTAACAAGAAACCCCTTGGTCTATGTGAAATAAGCAATAATTTTAAAATAAGAATGAAAAGTTTTCATGAGATATGTTGTGTCCCCATACATGTTGGTATTACAATTTATATATGTGCTCATATCTCTTATAGGGAGTTGGTTTAACCTCCAGTCTGCTAGTAAAACTGAATTACTGTGCTGTAAATTATGCATGTCTAAAAAGTGTGTCATCAACATAAACGTTTGGAAAGCTCTGCACTGAAGAATGAAAGGAAGACATAATACTGTGTCACCACACTCCTGGCTAATAGCCACATCTAATTGATTTGGGTATATAGGAACATCTATATACCCAATAAGTCACATCAAGTACATGTCTCACTGCAATTTAAAGCTGGCTGTATTACAGAAAAGACTTAAGAATTCTTTATTAAGCACATGTGTGTGCACACACAAATATGAAATAGCATGTTTTCTGTCTACATCTCCCTATATAATTACTGACAAGAATATCCACTACAATATAGTGATATTCCCTGGTTATGTCTGTATTGAAGTTAGTACTGATACAATATGTGTGCATGCTAAAACATTACAATCTTCTTCTCAATTAATGATGAATACTTATATTCTCAGTCTTTGAGTTCTGAAAGCACACAGAATTGAACTATGTCAATCTTCAATGAAATTCAAAGTTTCATGAATATAATTGTAAAATACATGCATATATGTCTACAAATATCTAAAATCTTTCTAATACAATGATAATATACTACACTATCTTCAAGCCAGAAAGGAGCAACTTCTGGACATCCCCACACAGCTTTGAATCTCAAGAAATGTTAGAAATTGAAGCTAGGAAAACAATTGGTTTGCTTGCACAATATTATCTGATATTTAAGTGCAATGGCATAGGATAAACATGAAATTTACTGATTTATTTATTTATTTATTTATTTCTTGGGACTTCTACACCGCCGACTCCCAGGGGCTCGCGGCGGCTCACAAGAACCAATGGCAAAGCGCCAGAGGGTTAAAAACAGAACACTTAAAAACATCATTAAAACATGCAACAACAATAATTAAAACAAGAGCAGCAGCAATATAATGGCCCAGTGGATGTATAGACGAGCCTACTCACCGAAGGCCTGCCTAAACAAGTGTGTTTTGCAGGCCCGTCTAAACGGGAGTAGGTCCCTCAGGGCTTGGCCGGCCGGGAGGCGTTCCAGAGCGTGGGAGCTATCACAGAGAACGCCCTCCGGCGGGTAGATGTTAAATGAGCCAGCTTCACCGATGGTATTACCAAGAGGTTGGCCTCCTCAGACCGGAGTGATCTCGATGGGCAATATGGAGTGAGACGGTCCCTCAGATACGCTGGCCCCAGGCCGTGAATGGCCTTGAAGGTAAGAACCAACACTTTGAAGGCGACCCGGTGCTCGATAGGCAGCCAGTGCAGATCCTGCAAGATTGGAGTTATACAGCAACCTGCTGGAGCCCCATACATGAGCCGGGCGGCAGTGTTCTGCACTAGCCTGAGCTTCGGATCGACGACATAGGCAGGCCAACGTAAAGCGCGTTACAGTAATCTAGCCTCGAGATGACCGTGGCTTGGATCACCGTGGCTAGGTCGCTCCGGGAGAGGTAGGGGCCAGCCTCCTTGCCTGGCGGAGGTGGAAAAAAGCAGCCTTACTGGCCATGGAGACCTGGGTCTCCATTGTCAGATGGGAGTCCAAATGGACACCCAGGCTTTTCACTGACGGCGCTGGGTGCAGCGCCACACCGTCCAGGGTCGGAAGCCGGGCACCCACCTCGCCCGGGCGGCCCAGCCACAAGATCTCCGTCTTCGCGGATTCACCCTCAACCTACTGGCTCGCAGCCATCCAGTAACGGCCTCGAGGCACTGTTGGAAATTATCGGGACGGACTCCGGCCTGCCCTCCATCCTCAGAATGAGCTGGGTGTCATCCGCATACTGGTGACAGACCAGCCCATAACTCTGCACCAGCTGTGCAAGCGGCTGCATGTAGATGTTAAATAACAGAGGGGAGAGAATGGCCCCCTGAGGAACTCCGCACACTAATGGGGAGTCCTCGGAGACCACCCCCCCTCCTCACACGCTGAGACCGCTGGCGGAGGAAGGAGGTCAGCCATTTAAGGACAGTCCCCTCACTCCAGCCATGGCTAGGCGGTGGATCAAAAGATTGTGGTCGACCGTGTCAAACGCTGCCGTGAGGTCCAATAACACGCCTTGGTCGAGCTGGCAGCGGAGTTGGTCTGTGATGGAGACCAGAACCGTCTCCGTCCCGTGCCCCAAGCGGAAGCCGGACTGGAAGGGGTCTAGCCATGTTGCATCATCTAAGAAGGATTGCAGCTGCTCCATTACTGCCCTCTCAACCACCTTGCCCAGGTACGAAAGGTTCGACACTGGGCGGTAGTTGGAGGGAACCGCAGGATCAATGACGGTTTCTTCAGTAATGGAGCTACCACCGCCTCTTTTTAAGCACTCTGGAAAGACTCCTTGCTCAAGGGAGCTGTTAATGATATTCAACAGAGGCCCACGTAACCCCTCAGGCAAGATCTAACAAGCCAGGAGGGGCACGGGTCGAGGGAGCAGGTGGTAGGGCGAGCCGCAGTCACTATCTTATCAACAGCATCTGCGTCCAGTGGCCGAAACCGGTCAAGGGTGGGCCCAGCGGAGGGCCACGGGGTCTCTAGCTCTCTTACTGTGTCAACTGTGGCCGGGAGGTCCCGGCGGAGGCTCAGTATCTTGTCTGTAAAAAAGCTCTGAAAAGCACCGGCAGTGAGGGCCTGATCACTATTTTTTGGGACGGTAGGGACCGTCGTCAAGGATCGAATTACCTTAAACAGTTGGGCCGGGCGTGAGCTTGCAGACGCTATCAAGGCAGAGAAGTATTCATTTTTGGCCCAGTCAACTGATATAAATCCTATCAGCTCATTTATTTTACTTAAAAATATATCTCCCCAAATTTTAAAATCAGAAATATTCCATAGAGTTAATTTCATGTGAATAGATAAAAATGAAATGAGTATGGTGTTACTGACGAAAGATGCTAGATGGCTACAGAAAATAATCAGGTTTTTCTCCAAATGAATGGAACCTAAGGTCATCCAACCAACCGGAAATTCCAAATAGGTCGATTCCAAGAACACCCATGCATATGGAGTCTTTCAGATTTTGAAATTCCAGACAACAGGTGCTCAACCTGTACTAAGCTAGCAGGGAAACATTTCTGTCACAATGGCATGTTAATCGGGAGTGTAGAGATGGTGTGTCAAACCTTCAACTCAGCATTCTGTTTTTCTACTGCCTGAGTCCTTCATAAATAGCAAATGCATATTAATTAGTAACAAAAAGATTACGCTAGTGAAATGGTAGCACAAGCAATTCCATCAACATCATGTGAATCACCAAACTAATCAGACTGACAGAACATAAAATTTCTCAACAAGAAAACTTTAGGAAATTCCTATACAAGAAAATACAGTGGGTCCTGCTGAGATTTGGTTACAGGACCACCCCATGAATACATAAATCTGGATGCTCAAGTCCCATTATATATACAATGGCATAGTAAAATGGTGGCCACTCAAACGAGTACTGGAGAGAGCCTGTGAAATTATGGGAAGCTACAGCAGTGTATGCATACATATTAGCATAGTGTTGCCACATGCCAAAATCAAGTTTGGCTTTTTTGAATTCTCCCTCTTTCTGACTATATGATTGTCTTTATTGAGCCATGATTGGTTGAATCTGTGGATACAGAGGTATGACTACATAATAAACTACATCCTGCTCTCCTTCCTCTTGTGCCAGCAGCAGAGCAGCTGCCTGGGGAAGATTGCAAAGTGAGCAAGACAGGGAAGCAAAACAGAGGCCTTTTGCACCTCAGTCTTGCTCAATTTGCAAGGAGAGAAGGCAGGCAGGCAGCCCCACCGGGAGCCCCTCCTCAGCAGAATGTTGTCTGGAAAGATGGAAAGAGTGCAATGGGAAGGGAGCAAGTGAAGATGTGGGGAAAGGGGCTGGGAAAGTGGAAAAACAGGGGGTGGGACAAGACAGGAAAATGGGAAAGACAGGCTGGAACCTGGGAAAGGCTGGGATGGAAAGGGAGCTGGAAAAGCGGGAGAGAGGGGCAGGGGATAGTGAAGACTGGGATAGGAAGGGGAGGAACTAGACTGGGGTGGGAGAGGAAGGCAAGTGTCGAGAGAGATCTGAGAGAGCTTAGCACAGGCGCACGCCCCTCTCGGCACAGCAACCATGCGCCCCTTCTCTCCTCCTCTCGAGCGCTCTCCATTTCTCTCTCTGCACTTGCTTTCCTCTCCTCTCTCTCCCGGCTGGGTTGCTGTGCCGAGAGGGCGGCATAGACTGAGAGGTAAGGGTCCTTGTAGGAAGGTGAAGTGCTTCTCTCAGCCCCACGCCTTCCCCCAGGACTCTCACTTGAATATAAGGCGAGGAAGGTTTTTTCAGCCCAAAAAAGGGGCTGAAAAACTCCGGTATATATAATAAAGAAAGCAAAATAATACCCTGGAGAAATACAAAGGTACTCACACACTCGGGCCTCAGCTGAGCTGCCTCCCCCCCCAGGCCTCCTCTTCCTCCTGCCACTTCGCCCCGCGCGCTATCTCTCTCTCTCTTTCCCTCCTCCGGAAGTGAGCTGAGCTCACAAGGAAAGGTGTCGCCCGAGCCCTCCTGCTCCCAGCCGGCCCCTCTCACTGGACTTGACTTCTGCCAATAGGAAACATGGCGGCCACAGGCAGGAGACCAGTAGAGAGGTGGGGATTCGCGGCGGAGCGGCAGCACTGGGAAGCAGCAAGCAGGGGAAAGGCAAGCCAGTTTCCTTCCTTCTCTTCCCAGTACTGCCTCCGCGATCAACTGGTCGATCGTGATCGACATAATGAGCACCCTTGAACTACATATTTGATATTATACATTTTTATTTTGAATTCAGAATCATCACATTCCTAGAGACTTTAACTTCCTACTGAAATTGGGTCCAACTCTGATCCAACTCCTCAATCCTGAATTTGATGTGCCAATAAATACTTGGTTGTATTTCAATTTTCCCCAAAAATGACATGGCATGCCTCTTCCCCAATATAGGGGTGGCACATCCCCCACACACACACACACTCACACACACACACCCTTCAAAATGTCTGGGAATTCTTAATCACAACGCAAGATTTAAAAAAATTGAGGAAGAAAAGGCAGAACAAGCCTTTCTTTTTAATACTATGGAATAGAATGCCAGAATTTTTTTAAAATACAAGTAATTTTTTGTACAATTGCACCTCTCTCCTTCATAATGGCTATGGAAGGCGCTGAACAGGCTGTGATCTGGCACCACGAGATGCATTGCTAACCTTAAGAAATGGGGCTACAAAGGGGAGTCCACAACATGCGAGTGCGGAGAAGAGCAAACAACAGACAACCTATTACAATGCAACCTGAGCCCCGCCACATGCACAATGGAGGACCTTCTCACAGCAACACCAGAGGCACTCCAAGTGGCCAGCTTCTGGTCAAAGGATATTTAGCATAATGGCAATTTTTTAAAACTTTGTTTTTTAAATGCATTGTAATTGTACACTCAACTCTCTTTTGACACATTAATTAAATAAATAAATGGCTATGGTGTAAATAAGATTCCTAGACAATCTGTGTCAAGGTGTTAATCACCTCCAAATAAACTTGAGTTTAAAACATGGAAGTGCATCAGCTATTTTAAGATAGTCAGGACCTACCAAGCTAAAAGCAGGCTACTGCAAATGACTCACACTTGAACATCAAAACGTTTGCTGATTTTCAGGAGATGTAAATTTATTAGACGTGTTCTTCACCAAACCAGTTTTAATTATATCTTTCTGAAAGCTGAATTAATACAGAAGATATATAAACTGTTTACATTCAATCATTTAAAGTGTTTCAATACTTAATAGTTTTTGCTCTGGTTTCTCAAAGCTAGACACAAACCCCACATGTTACAGCAATGTACTAAACCAATTGTTTTCTTCTACGTTGCAATTCTTAAGTGTTCATTCTGGACATATTTTTTTTACTTTCCTTTCAGCTGTACAGTTTGTCCTTTGTGAGACTTGTTTTCTTACAACTAAAAATGTCTGTACAAATTCCATGGATTCAAACGCTGCGTGAAGGAGGGTTAAAATTGTCCCATGAGAGCTTTTAGACCAGCCTTTCTCAAACTTTTTTGTTCTGGTGGGATTCTTGAAATAATTGTTAGGTTTCTGAGAATCCCTGAACAAAGGTTATTATATGCACACGTTAACATTAATTTTGTTTTGCCCTCCTTTCTGCTAGAGATCCCTGTGTACAACTAGTGGGCCACTGTGTGACACAGAATGCTGGACTAGATGGGCTGAGGCCCGATTCAGCATGGCTCTTCTTATGTTCTTATGTTCTTATTTCTATTCAATTTGATTATCTTGGAGAAAACCTAGCAACACATTGCAGAACCAATGTTGGCGGAAACCTGTTTAGACCAACATTGCTATACTTTTTAATGAATCTGGAAAGTCAGCAAACAATCTGATGTGTGATATTCAGAGACTTTTTCCTCTACATTCTTCTCTTATTTTAGGGAGGGAGGAGCTCTTAACAGCAGAAGGTCTTTGGAGAAGTGCACTTCTAAGAGGAAGTAAATCAGGGACATGTTGTCAAAATTTGTTTATGTTATCTCCCACCTTTCTCCCAAATAGGTCTCAAAGTGCTTCTTTCAGGTCCAAAGTAGTCCATACAAGATACTAGGAGCTGAAGAAATTCTACCACCCATCCATTCTGCCATAATTATTTCTACACGTGGTATACTGTAGGTTTAATATTCTAAATATTCTGCTGGAATTTTAACAGCCGAGAACAGGAAGCATTGTGTAATTTTTGAAGAGAGCAACATTTTAAACCAGTGTTTCCCAACCAGTGTGCTGTGGCACACTAGTGTGCCGTGAGCGATTATCAGGTGTGCCGTGGGAAATTGGCACTCTCCCCTCTCCTAGCAGCCCCTCACAGGTTTCCAAGAAACAAATTGAGGCTCTCCGCTTGGAAATTGTTTTTTAAAAAACGATTTTACTGGATTTTTCTAGGTTCCCCCCCCCCCCAAGGAACCGTTTATAACAGCTTCATGACATCCATAGTTAACTGGAAACAAGTTTCACTCAGGGTGAAATTTCACAAAGGTCTGGAGAACAAGCTCTATGAGGAGCGGCTTGAAGAGCTGGGCATGTTTAGCCTGAAGAAGAGAAGGCTGAGTGAAGACACGATAGCCATGTATAAATATGTGAGAGGAAGTCATATATATGTTGTGTTCATTGAAACAGGTCCAGGTTTCACACTGACTGTATAAATACATTTAAAAACATATTAACTATATGTATTACTGTGTTAGAGTGTCATTTTGGTTGGTGGTGTGCCCCAGGATTTTGTAAATGTAACAAATGTGCCGCAGCTCAAAAAAGATTGAAAAACACTGTTTTAAACGACAAGCCTGGAACTTTCAGTAACAGAGGAAACATAAGAGAGTAAATGGATAATTGCATACACTGGCTTAAAA
Organism: Anolis apletophallus; assembly: GCA_030556195.1. NCBI lineage: Eukaryota > Metazoa > Chordata > Lepidosauria > Squamata > Anolidae > Anolis > Anolis apletophallus. The sequence continues at coordinate 69,936,762 of JARBWK010000004.1, forward strand.
TAATTAGAAGCAGCTGATGATAAGAAAATAGCAAGATGTAAGAAAGTATGGCATATTTATACTAAGCTGTATTTATTTACATAGAAGACATGGAATAATATGTAGTGATACTCATGTTCCATAGAAGGAATCAGGGCCTAACTATCTGTAAAAATGCTAGTTATAGAACTCCTACACCAGGGGTCCTCACACTTTTTCAGGATGCGAGCTACTCTTAAAGCAACCAAGTCCAAAAGGTCTACCTGTCCCCGCCACCGTGTGCTCCCGCGCGCTCCCGCCGCCGCGCACTCTTGCCACCGCGCGTGCTCCTGCTGCTGTTTTCTGCCCACGCAGCGCTTCTTCCACCTGCGGGGCATTGCAGGAAGGAGAAAGCACGAGGCCGGGCATCCAGAGGGAGCGCTCCGCCCTGTCTGTCTTGCCGGCAACAGAGGCTGCACAGTTGCTTCTGGATGAGAGAGAGGCAGGGCGCTCCCTCCAGAGGCCCCACCTCATGCTTCCTTCTTCCTGCAATGCCCCGCAGGCAAAAGAAGCACCGCGAGAGCAAAAGCCAGGAGCACACGTGCGCGCAGGGTGTGCGTGCGCATGGCAGGAGCACCCCATCCAGCTGGTGAGGCCCGAAGATCACCTGGAAGAGGGCCGAAGATCTACTAGTAGCTCCTGAGCTACCTAATGAGCACCCCTGTCCTACACTTTCAATAATGTTTGCCTAAAGGAGGCTAATACTATCAAAGAACACTGAGAAAGTAAAATATATCTCCCCATTTGAATTATATTTCAAATACATATTGTTGTGAAGAGATATGAAGGTATATACTCAAATACAGGCAGTCCCTAAGTTACAAACATCCAATGTACGAACGACTCCTAGTTAAGAACGGGGGTAAGACAACAAGAAGTCAGAGGAATCTACTGCTTGGCAGAGAAATTCACTCCTGAAACTGTTATCATGGGATAAAGGGGTCTCAACTGAAGTTTTATCACCAATCCTTATTTCCACAACAAGCCAATTTTTTCAAAATCCAATTCACAGAAACAGAAAATGAGGCGAAATTTTTGGAACGGGGTACAGACAGTAAAACAAACACCACAGGGAAGTTAACCTTTCCCTATGCTATCAAAGGTAATACATATACATATTTGGTTGGAGTTATACTTAAAAAATGTACCTGTTCCAGATTACATCCCAATTCAACTTTAGAACAAACCTACAGAACTATCTTCGGGGACTGCCTTTTGTGTGTGTGTGTGTCAATAATATAGTATTTTCATCTTTCATATGCAATTTTTGGTAAAAGAAACTATAGCAATTTCTAAATCCTTTCAGTTTTATTAGTCACATTACAGAAATTTTAGGATCTATTTTATATACATTTTTTTAGTTTTAACAAAATTATAAAAAGCCAGAAACGTGCCATAACTGGTTTATTATCCCTACGGTTTTCACCAAGCATGATCTCTGGGTTTCATTCTCTTTAAAACTAATCATAACACTATTTCATGCCTCCAAACTAATACACACACAAACTAAAAAAATCCCTTGGAAGTAACTCTTTAAGTAGACTTATTTAAGTGAGCATTTTCTGGGTGGACCAAAATTAGATGCCAGGCTGTAAATGTCATAACAGCTGAATATTTTAACTGGCAACACCCTTGTACCAACATGCTTTTAAATGTCCTATCAACTATGAAATCCAGATTTAGAACATTTGGTTTCCACATTAAAAATCATGATGCTGTATTTTATAAAATCATTCAGCTGTATCCCATCTTCAGAACCAATTGCAGCCAGGAAGGGTATGAACTATTAAGAAAGCATTTCTTTACATTATACTATAGATCAGCCTCTTTCGTCAGTTATCCAAGCATGTTGAAAACACATACTGTAGATCTGTAGGTTTTGCTACCAAAACAGAAATCGTAGATGAAGACTGCTGAATGAAAAAATGGATTTTGGAAGACATTATCAAATAGTTTATGGGTTAGTCAAAATGTTTTTGTTTACGTACACAAGGCATACCAAACCTCGCTTTTTCATTTCAACATATGCACATTGATAGTTCTGAATAAATAAAAATTGCTGAAACATGTAGAACTTAGCTTTCTTTTGTGGCAGGAACAGTCCCCGAGTTACAAACATCCAACTTACAAATGACTGATAGTTACAAACAAGGGTGACAAAACAGAGAGAGAGAAATTCACATTTGGAAGGGAAATTCACTCCTGAAAGAGTTATCATGGGGAAAAGTTGTCTCAACTGAAGTTTTATCACCAATCCTTGTTTCCACAAGTCATTTTTTTCCAAATCCAATTATCACAGGGACAGAAAGGTGAAGTCTTCGGAACAGGGGGTATTGGCTGCAATTACACTTTAAAAGTGTGCCTGTTTCGACTTACAAACAAATTCAACTAAGAGCAAATCTAAGGGACCTACCTTGTTCGTAACTTGGAGGCTGCCTGGATAGGAACCTATCCCTATTCTTTCAATTTTCTATTTCTGGTACTAAAGTTTCTGCTGAAGGTGTAAAGCAGTGAATCTCTCAGAAATCTCAGCCAGTTTACCAGCTGCTAGGATTTCTGGGAGTTGAAGGCCAAAACATCTGGGGACCCACAGGTTGAAAACGACTGGTGTATATGAACATGTATACTTTGTTAACAGATTTTGTGTGTGGTTCTCAAAGTTGCCTGTCAACCTATCACGACCCCATGAATTTCACAGGGTTTTCTCAAGCAAGGAATACTCCGATATGGTTTTGCCAGATCCCTTCTCTGAAACGTGTCCTATGATTCTTTGGTGATATCCCATCCAGGGTGGACCTTATTCAGCTTCCAAAATTGGACAGCATATGTTGCCTTTAGGACTGTATTCCAATTATTTAAGTGAGCATTTTCTGCATTTCGGCTGAACCTCGAGTCATTTCTGATGGATCTGTTTTTGCGTGCCTCCCAAAAACGGATGGGTGTCTGCATTGACTTTTCTGTCCACAGCCAGAAAATGTAGCTAGATCCGGCCCATTGGCAGCAATGGGGGGGGGGGGTTCATGGGTTCCCCTTTCGTCATTTTTAGGGCTATCGGGATGAAAATGGCCACACTTGGGAGGACCCATCTACCACTGCTGGCCCACCAAGTTTTATAACATTTGGGCCATTCTGATTTTTAGGAATTTCTTTTCTTTCTAGAAATAAAATCTCCTTTTAAAAAAGTCCCAAAAAGGTCTCCCTCTGCTGGCCCCGCCTGTAATTTCTCCAGGAGCAGCAGCAGGACACCACTCCTTCCTGCCAAATGGCAATTTATGTATTATTTATTTATTTGCAGTACTTTTACCCCACCCTTCTCACCCCCGAAGGAGGACTCAGGGCGGCCACCAAGGCAACAATGTGATGCCTTAATTCAATATAAAAACCATAAAAATAACATTTACAACATTTAAACAACATCTCAGTACTCAGTTAAGTAAAAAACAATGTTCCGTCTACATGTCAGGTTAAAAACAAGAAGCCATATTTTGTCTGTCAACTTGCCAATCCTATACTAATCCACATGCTGCATTCTGCTACTGTGCAAAGGCCTGGTCCCATAACCAGGATTTCACTTTTTTCCTAAATGCTAGGAGGGATGAGGTTTATCGTATTTCACTTGGTAGCGCATTCCACAGGCGGGGAACCACAGCCGAGAAGGCCCTGTCTCTCATCCCCACCAGCTGCATTTGAGATGCTGACGGGAGCGAGACCAGGGCCTCTCCAGATGATCTTAAATTACGAGGTGGGACGTAGAGGCAGATGCATTCGGACAAGTAAGCTGGGCCAGAACCGTATAGAGCTTTATAGGTCAAAACCAGCACTTTGAATTGAGCCCGGAAGTGGACAGGCAGCCAGTGAAGCTGACACAACAGATGAAGTTCAAAGATGAACTTCCACATCACACAGCCCCCTACTACACTTTCTTTACTAATTAAAAAAAAGAACAGCAACTTTTTTCCAAAGCTTATGCATTTCTTGTTCTCACAACATACTGTAAGATGCCAGCAGCCCACCATCCACAAGCAAGTAGCATGGCCCTTATTAGAAAAACACTCCCATATGATCCACGGGGGGGGGGGGGGATTCAAAACATATTGTGGAAAATCTAGACGTGTTTGGAAAAATGTTTTGGAGCATATTATTATTAAGCGAAATAAAGAGGGCAGAGAGAAATATAATAAAACAACAGAGAGAACTTGTGATGAGATTGCAAAGGAAAGAAATAATTAGATTTTGGTGGTAAGTTTAGGCAGGTAGGTAGGTAGGTAGTTTTTCTGACAATGAGACTGCTGTTTTCTGGAATTCCTATAATTATTAATAACAATAATCTTTTAAAGGTACTACTTACTGAAAGAGAGGAGAGATAAGAGCAGAGGCTAAAGGGTGACTCAAAGCTCAGAGCCACCCAAAAAGAAAAGCACACTCACCACAAGTTCCCAAACATTATCACCCACCCACTTGCACTTTCCAACTGCCAGTCCCACTAAAAAAGAATCAATAAAATAAATAAAAATAAAGGAAAACAAAAAAGATTCAATACCAGAGAAATGTAAAACTGAGAGCGAGTGGCAAAGTAATTGGACTGAAGTACCTCTCTCTAGAGCCAGGATGCACCTGAGCAATAAGAACATAAGAACATAAGAAGAGCCATGCTGAATCGGACCTCAGCCCATCTAGTCCAGCATTCTGTATCACACAGTGGCCCACCAGTTGTACACGGGGATCTCGAGCAGAAGGGAGGGCAAAACCCTAACCTGCTCCCGACCCCCCACAACCAGTACCCGGGGAAATCCTGCCTACCTCAACCAACTCCGAGGTGGCACTTGAATGTCCTTTTCAGTAACTACCGATACACTTGGTATCCATGAATCTGTCTAATCCTGCCTTGAAGTTGTTCAGGTTGACAGCTGTCACAACCTCTTCTGGAAGTGAGTTCCATAACCCAATGACCCTCTGGGTGAAGAAATATTTCCCTTTATTAGCAATGGAGGCACTCACCCCATTAAAAAGACACAGACTGCATAAGACATGTCAGAGCTTTCTTCTATTATGATTGACCCAACAGCCAGGGCTCACAGGGAAACCCCATGCAAGCACACAGCAGCCTCTCCACACACCGCATGATTCCGAATAGAGCACAAGGAGACCCGACTGGCAGCCACATGGTCTGGCTCAGTCGAAAAAATCATGCCAGCAGAGCCCTTGCCATTACAGGCATCTGAACAAGATGAAGGCAAACAGCTGAAACGAATCTGTACACAAGTCTAATTCCAATGCAATCACATCAATGGTTGCTTTCCATCCATGATTTTAGGGTTTATGGTTTCCATCCATAGTTTTACATGATACTGTTCTATTGTTTTAATTAATGCTTTTTGTATTTTAGTTGTTGTTGTATTATTGTAATTGTTTATATGTAGCGGCATCGAAACGTTGCCAAATGTAAGCCATCCTGAGTCCCCCTTCGGGGGTAGAGTAGAGATGGGGTAAAAATACCGGAAATAAATAAATAAATAAATAAATATATATTTGACACGTCGTGCAACCCGGCAAATAGACAGCTAAACTATAAGCCGCAGAAGCATGAAAATTGGCAACACATTCCAACATACCACGAGGTACCTATAGGGCCAAAAAAATCCGCCCTAGGTACCTCTCAACACCCCCAAACACAAGCCCCAAAAAACGGGCAACGGAACCTGGCATCCCTGCCTCTTCGCTGCCAGCGCACGTTTCGAACGTTCGCGCATGGCTGCCAACACTCACCCTCGCCTCCTCCTCCTCAGGCCCTCCTCCTTCCGCCTCCTGCTTCCGCCTCCCCCTCCGCCGCTCCGATCACGAACAGCGGTGGGGAGGGAGGGAGAGAGAAAGAAAGAGAGAGATAGATAGAGAGAGAGAGAAAGAGAGAGAGACAGAGAGAAAAATAGAGACAGAAAGAAAGACAGAGAGAAAGACAGACAGTCAGAGACAGAGAAATAGAGACAGAGAGAGAGAAAGAGAGAGACAAAGAGAGAGAGAGACAGAGAGAAAGAGAGAGAGACAGAGAGAGAAAGAGAGACAGACAGAGACAGACAGAGACAGAGAGAGAGAGAGAGAGAGAGAGAGAGAGAGAGAGAAAGACAGAGAGAGAGAGAGAGAGAGAGAGAGAGAGAGAGAGAGAGAGAGAGTGGCGTATGGCACAGCAACGTGTGCACGGGTCAGCTAGTAAATAAATAAATGTGATCATGGAAGTTTATTCAATGTTTTGTTTGCTATGATAAGCAAAATCACCAAAAGGGTTTGACTATTTGTCTTTGTGCCCATGCTTTTTTCCTTTGACACATACATGAAGCAACTGATTGATTCCATGTTTCATTCCAGTTTTAAGCTACTAGTTGGGAATGCAAGTTACTACAATATTATTCATACATTTGAGAAAGGTAATTTGAGAGGAAAAGCAGTATTTTATAAAATGGAGAGAAAAACTAGACATGGAAACACAGTAAATGCATTTTCACATGAAGAAGTACAAGAACAGATCTAAACAACCTAGGACTCTGACAATTGAAAGAGCTTGTCTCTGCCATCTGTCTGAGGTCTACTGAAGGCAAAAATTAGCTTCATTGGAGTAGGGGGATAAAGTACAAAAAACTTTTAAAATCTTTAAGAACTAGAGGTGGTAATCATCTGAAAACACATCCTAATGAGAACTAAGCATGCTCGGAAACCACTGGATGCCAGAGGGAATAGAAAATGGAAAAAGATGTGGTTTGAATAGGTTGCAGAATAACAAGTCGTGGGCTGGACACAAGCCTGAAGAGGATGACTCCTTCTACAGAGGTAAGAGCATGATGCAAATTTTTGTTGTAGTTCCCATTGATACAAATTCTGTTAAAGGAGGCACAACGAGAAGTTAAACACAACATACTTGTTCTTTCATATCCTTACAGCCTTTAAAATTCAGAACAGCTGGGTTTTCCCCTCAGGTGACGTCTCGAGGGGAAAATAAGTATAGACAATAATTTTTTTAAGTGAATAAAAGGCTATGACTGACTTTTGTGCTATCCTGGGATTCCCAGCTTGGATGAATATGGTGTCTTGATAAAGGTGTTTTTCTCCTAGAGGGATAGTCAGTGCTCACTGATCAAATTTAATTTATCATCATTTGGCAGACAACCAATCTCAGTTTGAAACACCTCTTCCAAGCAGGAGGTTGGCATGATGTAAAAGAGGGAATATAGTGAATGTACTCATGATATATTGAGCAAAAAAGTTCTGAACCAGCAAAAGAAGTAGCCCACAAGAGAGATTCAAGCAGCCAAAAGGGGAGGAGACCAACAAGTGAAACATTCAGCCTCACACTACTTTAAACACTGCTCAATAAAGCTTACTTATGGGTAAGCTGAATTGCAACCTACATGGCATAATCTCCTACAAACTGTCAGGAGAGTATTTTCCCCACCAGAATCAAACTTCAAATGGGAAAGAGGACCAAAATTTTAAAAACACATAAGGGAGACGTAAACAATTTTTCTCCACTTAACTCAGCAAAATGTAACTTCAGCCAAAGCTGCACAAGCCTACAACAGTGCCTTCAAAAATATATTGGTGAAAATCAAAACTTTTCTGACAACCAAACTACTATTTAATTACTTCTGCAAAAGTACCTTCTCAAGTATGCATGGGTTTTCCATGACTGAAATCACTGAAGAACAAATATTTTGATTTAGGAAGACCAGCTGTATGTATATAACGATGTGGTACATGGGAAATATTCTGCTATTCCTCCTAAAGTTAATAGCACAAACATACCTTTCATTCCACAACTCATAAATGCTGCATTGAAGTTTTTTGCATATCACTTTAATACAAGAAAGTACAAGTCTGTCCTGCTTGCTAAGGCCAGGGGGTTGGGGAGGGCAACAACACTGAAACAATAAAAACTGGACACCTTGTAAAAGAAACACTGGTTCTAACCCACATAGAAAATGCTCACATTGACCCAGTCAAATGTATTCAGACATTAGGCAATGTCTTGAAAAAATTATCACCACCATTGGGAAAAACTGGCTTTCACTGTAAATACAATAATGCAAAATATATATAACCCAATATATTTTGAACCATGTAATGCAAGAGTGGGCAAATGATTTTGGTTTGCCATAAATAACTCAAAATAGTGGCATCATAGATAACCAGAGAGAGGGGAAAAATGAGACATTTAACTCTATTTTTATTTACTTTTGTATCATTCCCAAAACAGACAGGGCACATCTTTTTCATGCCCAAGAATATATTTTAATGTACAATTGAGCACATCTAAAGGAAAATATATAACCTACAAATCCCCAAACCTGCCTTTACAGAAAAGAGAAGTGTATGTATTTCCATGAGCAGGGAACACTTTCCATGGGACCATGCTGACACGTCATAATTCATTCTCAAACCGAAATGCATATTTTTATATTTTGTAATGTCCAATTTTTACTTTAACTTTGATCCTTCATTTATAAATCATCTGAAAAATCTGTATGTAGAACATGAAGGGGAAAAAACCTATTTAACTTATTTAGGTATTTTCCTATTGGCATTTTGATGTTTTGCAATACTTAACCATATACCCAAATTACTTAATGTACATGAAATAATTAATGAACAACTTGTCAATGAATTTAAGAAAAATAAATCACCAAATCCTGAAGCATGTAACTTAAACAGAGAGTGTCAGAGGGGTCGCCAAAGGCCATCAGAAAAAAACAGCATTTTCTGTTGGTCATGGGAGTTCTGTGTGGGAAGTTTTGCCCAATTATATCGTAGATGGAGTTCACAATGGTCTTTGATTGCAGCTGAACTATAAATCCCGGCAACTACAACTCACAAATGTCAAAGTCTGTTTTTCCCAAACTCCACCAGTGTTCACATTTGGGCATATTGAGTATTCATGCCAAGCTTGGTCCAAATCCATTATTGTTTGAGTCCACAGTACTCTCTGGATGTAGGTGAACTACAACTCCCCAAAACTCATGGCCAATGCCCACCAAATCCTTCCAGTATTTTGTGTTGGTCATGGGAGTTCTGTGTGCCAAGTTTGGTTCAATTCCATTGTTGGTGGAGTTCAGAATGCTCTTTGACTGTAGGTTAACTATAAATCCCAGCAACTACAACTCCCAAATGACAAAATCAATCCTCCCCAACCCCACCAGTATTCAAATTTGGTCCAGTGAATGAAAATGCATCCTGCATATCAGATATTTACATTACGATTCATAACAGTAGCAAAATTACAGTTGTGAAGTAGCAACAATAATAATAATTTTATGGTTGGGGTCACCACAACACGAGGAACTGTATTAAGGGGTCGCAGCATTAGGAAGGTTGAGAAACATTGTTCTAGGGGCTCTTCCAGACAGGCTCTATATCCCACAATTTGATCCCAGGAAGAAGAGCCCAGAGGAGAAGGAGGACGACAGGCAGGAAGAAAATGGCACAGGTCGCAGAGGCCTGCCTTCCTTCTTACCCTCCAGAGCCCAAACAGAGAGGAGGAGGGACGAAGGCAGGCCTCGGTGCTGCTGACGCTGCACCACACACTTCTTGCTGGTCTTCGAGGCTTCTGCAAGAAGTGAAGGCCTCGAAGGCCAGCGAGAGGGGCGCGGAGCAGGGCAGCAACACAGAGGCCTGCCTTCCTTCTTCCCCTCCAGGTTCTTCCTCCTCCTCTCTGAGCCCAAACGGAGAGGAGGAGGAAGAAGAGCCCAGAGGAGAGGGACAAAGACAGGCCTCGGTACCAGTGCCGCTGCCCCTCGCACCTCTCGCTGCTCTTTGAGGCTTCTGCCAGAAGTGGAGCCCTCGAAGGGCAATGAGAGGAGCGTGAGGCAGGGCAGCACCACCGCAGTCTGCCTTTCTTCTTCCCCTCTAGGGACTTCCTCCTCCTCTCTGTTTGGAGAGCCCAAACGGAGAGGAGGAGGAAGAGCCCTGAGGAGAAGGACAAAGGCAGGCCATGGAGCCGCTGCCGCAGCCCTGCACACCTCTCGCTGCCCTTCGAGGCTTCCACCAGAAGTGGAGGCCTCAGCGGGCAGCGAGAGGAGCACGGGGCAGGGCAGCAGCACCGAGGCCTGCCTTCCTTCTTCCCCTCCAGGGTCTTCCTCCTCCTCTCCATTTGAAGAGCCTTTTCTTCTCTTCATTCTCTTCCAGCGGTGCCTCCAAATGGAGGTACAGGCCTTGCTGCAGGGACGTGGCCTCCTCTTCCTCCTCCTCCTCCTCGCTGCCAGATTCGCCTCCCCACCAGGCCTGGGCCCTCCTGCATTGCCCCCAGGGGCCCGGCAGCCATTGCAGGGAGGCAAAGCGGGCAGGGCCAAAGGAGGTGGCGTCGCGACCCCTCGGAAATGGCAAATTGACCCCTCTGGGGGTTGCGACCCCCAGGTTGAGAACCGCTGCCTTAGAGGAAAGCAGTGGCAAACTGCCTCTGAAAAAACAGTGTCAATACAAGTCAGAGTTAGTTTGAAGACAAGTAAAAAAGCATATACTTAGGAAAATGTTAATCTCCATGTTTGTTGGTATGGTCTCACATCAAGAGGACTTCCGTCTTGATCTTGTGGCAAACAGCTCAATGAAAACATTAACCCAATTTTAAATAGCTATGAAATGAGTGAATTCCAAGTTGGAATTATACAGGGGCGGAGTTAAAACACTGCCTATGCTTTTCAAGCTTCTACAGAAACGTTTTGATTGATGCCACTGAAAAGAAAGGTCAGTTACCTTTCATTTATTTAACTCCCAGGTACAAAGCAGTGTCAACTAGATAACTTAGTTTTACCTATGCTTTATGCTGAAGCAAGCTTTATGTAACTCAGGCCATAATATATATATATATATATATATATCTCTCTCTCTCTCTCTCTCTCTCTCTCTCTCTCTCTCTCTCTCTCTCTCTCTCTCTCTCGCTCTCGCTCTCTCGCTCTCTCGCTCTCTCTCTCTCTCTCTCTCTCTCTCTCTCTCTCTCTCTCTCTCTCTCTCTCTCTCTCTCGCTCTCTCTCTCTCTCTCTCTCTCTCTCTCTCTCTCTCTCTCGCTCTCTCTCTCTCGCGCTCTCTCTCTCTCTCTCTCTCTCTCTCTCTCTCTCTCTCTCTCTCTCTCTCTCGAGCACTCACAGACGCAGCCTTCCACAGTTGAAACATTTTCCTACTAAGGGAAATATTTTCCTACTTGTTCTCTTTTTTAAGGTTAAATATTCATTTAGTTTCACAGCTCCAAAGTTCTAAGAGAAGCATCTGAGAGTTTCCACAGAGTTTTGCAGGAAATGTATTTCCACTTACACAACTATATGAACCATAAGCTGAGCAGGTCCCTACATTTATAACTGATACTTTCAGGTGTATCACCAAATACATGTTGTCCCAATCTGCCGTCTTCCAAGTGTTTAGGCTGCAAATCCCATTCTCTCAAACAAACATAACCAATACTCAGGATGATGAGGCTATATTATCCGAAATACAGATTTGGCACTGTATGTAATATATACCTTTCTAAATCAACTAAATTTGGATGCAAGGGAAAATGTTCTCATTTTTTTGAAACAAAGGTGGCTATATGTCTGATCTTTTTACAATGCTCATTTGTTCAATGTATGCTAAAAAGAATTGTTCAATATTCGAATAGTCTTAGCATGTAAGTTATGTAAGTTGACTGATTGAATACTTTTTCAAAAGAACATTTTCACAAATCTATTTAAAAGAGATAATTTAATACTTGTATGCCAGCTGAAGACAATGGTTAAGCACACTGATCTGAATTAACTGCTGACTTCAGAATTATGATGAATTCCCACTGCACCCATTTAATCCTTTCCTGCCTGTTCTATATATGCTGACAGAGCATTTCATAGAACTATACACAAGACCTTCTAAAAACCATGTAAGTAAGAAGAGTCTGAGAAATTCATACCACACCCAACGAAAGTTTATTTTGTGCCACAGATAAAGCTACATTAGGTTAGGTCATACATAGACTAGCTTAACTATCCCCCTTGTATGCCTTAGCATTATTAACATGCAGTTAATATGAGAATAACTACTGTATGTTAGCATTCAAAAGGATTCCACATGCCAACTCCCTCCAGATCAGGGGTGCTCACACTTTTTCAGCATGCGAGCTACTCTTAAAGCAACCAAGTCCAAAAGATCTACCTGCCCCCGCCGTCGCGCGCTCCCGCCGCCGCGCGCTCTTGCTACCGCGCGTGGTCCTGCTGCTGTTTTCCGTCCATGCAGCGCTTCTTCCACCTGCGGGGCATTGCAGGAAGGAGAAAGCACGAGGCGGCGCATCCAGAGGGAGCGCTCCACCCCGCCTGTCTCGCCGGCAACGGAGGCTGCACAACTGCTTCTGATTGAGAGAGAGGCAGGGTGCTCCCTCCAGAGGCTCCGCCCCGTGCTTCCTTTTTCCTGCAATGCCTTGCAAGCGAAAGAAACATGAGAGCGGAAGCCAGGAGCAGGAGTGCACGTGCGCGCAGGGTGTGCGCGCATGGCAGGAGCGCCCCATCCAGCTGGTGAGGCCCGAAGATCACCTGGAAGAGGGCCGAAAATCTACTAGTAGCTCCCGAGCTACCTAATGAGCACCCCTGCTCCAGATTATTAAGTCTGGAAACATTACCTGCCACTGTAAAATAAAGAACAGAGTTATTTATAAGAATGTGGGCTAGTAAATTATGAAGACCCAAAATGAAGTTGTTTCATACCAGAATATTCAATAATAATAATAATAATAAGTGTTTCTTACCCGCCTCTCCTCATGGCTCAAGGTGGGCTACAACACTGCCAAAACACACAACCAAAATACACAATCATTCAAAAATACACCATTGAATACACACACAAAAACACATTTTCATAAAATAGATACCAAACTACAAAAAACAAAAGCTGGACATAGTGGAAGATAAAAATTTGTAATTAAAACTAAACTTAATACCATTAAACTTGGGCTAGAAATGCTGAAACTACTGAAACAATCCAAAATCACTCAGATATGGACTCACATGTAAACCTTTCAGGAGCTCATGCCCCTGTAACTGTGCTGCTAAAGAAAATATATTGATATTGACTAGGTAAAGGTAATGCTTTCCCCTGACATTAAGTCCAGTTGTGTCCGACTCTGGGGGTTGGTGCTCATCTCCATTTCTAAGCCGAAGAGCCGGTGTTGTCTGTAGACACCTCCAAGGTCATGTGGCCGACATGACTGCATTGAGCGCCATTACCTTACTGCCGGAGCAGTACCTATTAATCTTCTCACATTTGCATGTTTTTAAACTGCTAGGTTGGCAGAAGCTGGGGCTAACAACGGGAGCTCATGCTCCTCCTCAGATTCAAACCTATGATCTTTCAGTAAGCAAGTTCTGCAGATCAGAGGTTTAACTAAGTATAATTAAATATTCTGGCAAACTTTCTGGATTTTATAGATGCAAATACAAGGTATGGGCAATCGTTTAGAGACTTTTCTAAGCTACTGTATGTACTGAAGTTTCAATAAATCACACTGCTTCGTAACAGAGTCTCCCCTATCCAGAAATCCAAAATACTCTGAAACTCAAAACTTTTTGACATCATTCACCCATCCACTTCCATCACTGGAGAAAGGGAGCTAGTCATATCTCCAGCACTTACCAAGTTCTTCTTCAAGGATCGTAACAGAAGAAAGAAATGGTGAAGGCAGCATGGGGAGAACTCTGCTTACACAAGGCTCCTGTAAAATGCTGGCTTCCAGAGACCTCCGTGCTTGCCTTCCATCCCTCAAGTGGTGGTACACAGAGGGATATGTACCCAGTAAACAACTGCAAGCATAGAGCAATCCAGTTGGGAGCCCCTATATCCTATCCAGAGAAAATGAGAATAACTCACAGAAGGGTTAGAGGATTTCCGCGACCCTTCCAAGCCACTTCACTAGTAGAAAGTGTGCTGATAGACAGGAAAGCATCCTGAATATCCACTTTTTACAGAGGGATTGTTTAAGTAGAACCCTCTCCCCTTTCCTCTCTTCTCTTTCCCTGATCAGGGCTACTTTAGGAAAAATGTAACATGCACTGGACATGTGACCCTTTCTCCTCATCCCAACATTGAAGGTGTGTATAAAAACACAGGTATTCCAAAATTTCCAAAAAGTTGGGTCCAAACCATCCCAAATCAGTACATCCGAAATGAGTGTATAAATATGTACACTGAACAACTTATGCTACCTTTTAAAGTGTGTAATACATAGAATGTACTTTCTGAATGTACATGTACAGTATTTCTAGTCTGTACAACACACTACAAGCAACATGCTATTTTTGATAGAAACCACAGGAATGCGTATCTACTAGCATATGGGAACTTTAGATTATCTTTCTCAAATACCACCATATTGTGCCATATTACATACTGGTCTTTGAAAGAAGACTGACATACCATGTCTTTTGGGCTCAGTTAAAGTAATATTTTAAATCTTAGTACTTGACATATTTAATTAAACTATGCACATGGAAGAAAGGCCCACACAATGACTGTTTTCAAAAATTAAAAGTATGAGAACTTTGTTTAGTACAGTTCTTCCACTATTGTTTTGTTTTTTTTCCAAAACAGGAACTGCACACATTTTTACTGTTTTCATTAAACAAAGGCACAATTTAAACATCTGGGGCTTACTTGACATTCCATACATACTTCTGGTAAGGTAGTTCTGGCTGATAGTCAAGCTTTCCATTTATGAAAGCACAGTTCAGTATTAAAAAAAACACATATTTCTGCAGAAGACTGTAAAATACTTTAAAATGTTATTGTGTAAGTCTTAGAAATGCAGAAAAAATGTGTATGTTCAGATAAACACCTACAAAATTATTCACTTTTATAAAAAGCAGACAAACTGAAATTGAAATCTTGTCAAAACTTCTGCTAACGTATCATTTCTGCTTACTTCCATTGCCTTGCAGTGTGATTCATGCATGGAATTTGTAGAAAACACATAACATTTGTTGCACACCAAACAGTCTTCAGGGCTAAAAAAAAGTATGCAATCTAGTTGTTCAAGATAGCATGGCGCAGGGGTGCTCATTAGGTAGCTCGGGAGCTACTAGTAGATCTTCGGCCCTCTTCCAGGTGATCTTCGGGCCTCACCAGCCGGATGGGGCACTCCTGCCATGCGCGCGCACACCCTGTGCGCACGCACGCTCCTGCTGCTGGCTTCCGCTCTCGTGGTGCTTCTTTCACCTGCTGGGCATTGCAGGAAGAAGGGAGCACGAGGCGGGGCCTCTGGAGGGAGCGCCCTGCCTCTCTCTCATCCAGAAGCAGCTGTGCAGCCTCCGTTGCCAGAGCGCTACCTCTGGATTCCCCGCCTCGTGCTTTCTCCTTCCTGCAATGCCCCGCAGGCAGAAGTAGCGCTGCGCGGGCGGAAAACAACAGCAGGAGAACGCCCGCCCGGTGGCAAGAGAACGCGGCGGCGGGAGCGGGGGCAGGTAGATCTTTTGGACTGGGTTGCTTTAAGAGTAGCTTGCATGCTGAAAAGTGTGAGCACCCCTGGTATGAAGGATAAGTGCAATTGAGCTAGTACGTCAGAGCATTTATGAGATTTTTGCCAGGGGAACAGAGAGGACACAAATCTTTTCCTAAAACTAAGGAAAAGCAACATGGTTTGGAGGAGTAGGGAAGAGAAGAAAGCAAACAGAATGCCAAGGCTTTATCTTTTTGGATGAACATCTTTAACTAAATCAAACAAAAAGGAGTGGGATGGGGAAAAAGAATGAGAACAAAACTATGTTAACTTGATTATGAGACAAGTCAGAAATTTATCCAAGTAAATACATCACAGAAACAATTTGGAATTAGAAATTGAATGGAGAAAAGTCTGTAGTATAGAATAATGTAATTAGCAAGTAGATGGGTGAAAAGTGTATAATGCGCAGGTTGTCACACATATCAGAAATATTTTCCTTGAAGAAGTCTACATTACCTTGCATACCAGCAGTGAATGTGGCTGGAATCAAGAGTAGGTAGGATGATGGTCAATACTGATTGAAATTGCAGGTGTGATAAATGGCACACAAAACAAGTAAATTTGGGCATTCTTCTTCACCCAATGTTATGTTACATTTCCTCCACTGACTTTGTGATTGGGGGAACGTGTACAACGTAGGAAAGAAAGTCAGTAACAGAATGCCTGGCTACTATGAGTCTGGTTTAAAAACAAACAGAGGCCCAGACTTGAAGATCTGTAGATCAACATTTGGCCTGTGGGACAATTTCTCTAGTGGGGCAGGCCAAGAACAAATTTCTGAGGGAGCTCAATGCAAGGGGGGGGGGAGCATAAAAAAACCTTCCCTGAATATTCCGACAGGTAAGAAGACTGAGACAGAGCCACAGAGATTGTAAAACAATGAAACACAGGACAAAAAGATATAATAGTTGAGGATGATATGCTTCTAAAAGATATCACCAAAGGCTGCCTTGAATGTTCATTGTTGCTCACAGTTAAATACGAGTAAAGAGCACTTTGGTTTCTTCTTCATGCCAGGAATTAGGACTAAAAAGGCAGTGGGGTGCTGGACTAACAGATTCCTCAAGGCTATTGAAGATGGCCTTGGGAAAGCTAACGGACACCTGAGAGACACCTGTGAAATGTCAGGAAGGCTTTTTCTTCATTACTCTTCATGTTTCAATGTAAATAAAGAGTGGGATGGCGGGAGGACAGAAAGGAAAGAACCCACAAACACTTCTCCACCTTAGATGTCAAAACTTGAAAGGGTTTGGGAGGTAAAATCCTTAAAACTTTGTCTCTCTTTTAATAACCCCTGAAGTTCACCACCAAACCACACTCAGGCAAGTTACAACAGTACCGCCACCCAGTCTGCACATCAGAAGGAGGGCAGTATAATTTATCCTCTTTCTCAAACAAATCATAAAATGCACTTATGTTCACAGCTCCCTTTCAGTCAGCCGTACTGTCATTTGCATGCATCTCTTGTCCTATGCAGAAAAAAAGCGGCTGTATCTCACTGAATAAGATCCATGAAAGCACATGGAAGCAGTCTACAAAGCACACTCCTGGCCCACATACCTTGCTTGTTTTCTTTTCCTTTAAGTACTCAAATACAATAGAACTAAACAGGATAGAAGTTTTTAAATACAGAATGTATTCAGAAATGAAAAGACCATCATCCTACAAAAATTCACACATGCCTTCTCAGCATTAAAGCAAACTTTCCAACCATGCCTATGAATGAAAATCTGAACATGTGTTTTCATGGGATTAGTGTCAAACACTGCAAAAATAAACACTGCATTATTTCTTCCACTACAGTTTTCTAATCACTGTGTTTTTACAGGTAATAATTTCTATAGAGCTTTACATGTGTAAAGCACCTTAATGCAACGTTATCTCATTCCTCCTCACAACATTCCAGCAGCACATTTCTATTTCCAGTGTTTAGGCATGGGAAATGAACCATTATTACTGCTCCCAAGTCCATGGCTGAAATGCAGTTTAACCCATCTCAGTTCCAAGTTCAATGCTATATTCACTCAACCACAAAGGCCGTTCGGAAGGAAGGTAGCTTTCTGACATCTGAATTCAATCCAGTAGGTTGACAACTCTACAGACAGTGTTTTGGGTTGTTTTTTCATTAGTACAACTACTATGTAGGTTTAAATGTCACATTTACATGCAGGCTTACTGAACAGTAAATCTTACTTTCGAAAGGAACTGATTTCATACAACGTACATAAAGCAGCATGGCAACACAGGGATATCACCCTCGAAATGTGTCAAAGTGTATGTTTTAATGTGTTTTATTCTTTTTATTGTAGGGCCCCATGTCTGTGACATGATGCCTATTGTTGTTGCTGTTATCCGCCCCGAGCCTGTAGGGAGGAGCGGAATACAAGACCGAAGTAATAAATAAATAAATAAATAAATATCCCCTCATAACATAGATTACATGGCTGATACTACAATTTAATTTTTATCACTAAAACCTTCTAAAAAGAAAAACACCAAAATGCCACCCAGCACAAAGTGAATGACATTTCCCTAGACAGTTAATTTAGATTTCTCTTTCAGTCTGTTTTTATAGACAATACAACAATAAGACACTGAGATATAATAAAAAAACAAAGACAACCTCTGGTCAGATCAAAACATGTTTCCCCCATTAAAGATTCAAAATATAGAAGACAGAAATCAGCAATAAACATAAGTCAGAAACTGTTTCTATTGCAGGTAAATTTAGCATTGAGATCCCTCTATGTTAAAAGTGAAAGGAGCTCTTAAAGATTTGACTGTCTGGGATGTTATTCAAATTATGTTCACCTCATTTGAGAGAGAACAGTGAGCTACAAGTTGAGTATCCCGTCTAAAATGTTTGGGACCAGATATCTTTTAGATTTTTTATTTAAAAAATTGAATACCTGCTCAGTATTTGCATATATGTATTTATTTATTTATTTGTAGCATTTATACCCCATCTCTTCTCAACCCCAAAAGAGGGACTCAGGATGGCTCACATAGGCAACAATTCGATGCCATCATACAAACAGTTAGAACAATAACCACCACACATAATCATTAATCATTAAAATGCAAAAATACATAAATTACATACAACATTCAGTAAAACAGTATAAAACCTTGATCATTAATTTTAAAAAACCGAATCCTCATATAAACCATCCTTATCAGTCCATTTTGTGCAAGTGCTGCTTTATACCTATTGATCAAAGGCCTGGTCCCACAACCACAATTTTACTTTCTTCCTGAAAGCCAGGAGGGATGGGGTTGATCGCATCTTGCTTGGAAGCGCGTTCCAGAGGTGTTGGCCCACCGCCGAGAAGGTCCTGTCCCTTGTCCCCACCAACCGAATTTGGGATGTTGGTGGGAGCGAGAGCAGAGCCTCCCCGGACTATTTTAAATTACGAGGTGGGACGTAGAGGCAGATCCGTTCAGACAGATAAGCTGGGCCAGAACCATATAGAGCAGACCTGGGCAAACTTCGGCCCTCCAGGTGTTTTGGACTTCAACTCCCACAATTCCTAACAGCCTGCCGGCTGTTAGGAATTCTGGGAGTTGGAGTCCAAAACACCTGGAGGGCCGAAGCTTGCCCAGGCCTGGTATAGAGCTTTATAGGTCAAAACTAGCACTTTGAATTGAGCTCGGAAACGGACAGGCAGCCAGTGGAGCTGACACAACAGGGGGGTGGTATGCTCCCTGTATGTAGCTCCTGTTAGCAACCTGGCTGCCGCCCATTGGACTAACTGCAGTTTCCGAACCATCTTCAAAGGCAGATTTCTTGAGGATGGGACCCTAGTCTGAACACTAAATTCCTTTATGTTCCATATACACCACTAGAAAGCAAAGGTACCACCCTCTCTTTCCGCCGCCCGTATGGACAATTTTGGAGGATTTCAAAAATGTTGCCTAAGGAATGTACAGTCTGTATCATTTTTACAACATCAATAAATTGCATGGAACATCTATGGCACCTGAAATTGGAGGATATTCAAACATTAGGGGAGAACTTAAGAAGTTTCTGTAAGTGCATTTTGGAAGCTTCTATTGCGGTGTTACTGAAATCTAACTTCCCTAAGCTACAGAGAGTTTGAGAGAAGCGGCCTCCTTTTCATACAAGAGGGAGGACCAGTCCAGACAGGTCCTATATCCCAGGATCTGATCCCAGGTTTTCTGCTTTAAACTGGATTATATGAGTCCACACTACCAGATAATCTGGGATAAACAGAAAACCTGGGATCAGATCCTGGGATAGAGGGTCTGTCTGGAAGGGTCCCGAGAATCCTAAAGAGCAACAGCAACAACAAAAGGTAGAATTCAAGGCCTGGGATGCTCTCCTAACAAAGAGGATCAGAGGCCTAGGTTTTGTTGTGTTTTCCCCAAATCCAGAACCACTCTGTTCAGGGAAAGATGGCGTGAATGAAGGAAAAGGAGGTGGGTGCAAAATGTCGTCAGGTTGCAAAGAGTTTTTTGGCACAGGGAGGGGAAGATAATAGTTGGAGAGATGAAGAAGAGAAAGGCCCCTTCCACACAGCTGTATACAATCCACACCAAATTGGATTATATGGCAGTGTGGACTCAGATAATCCAATTCAAAGCAGGTACTGTGGATTATCTGCCTTGATATTCTGGGTTATCTGGCTGTGTGGCAGGGCCCAAAGAGAATTGGAGAAAAGAGAAAGAGGTGGAGGAGGGGGGAAGAGATGGGGGAAGGAATGGGAAATATGAGGAAGGGGGAGAAGAAAAGAGAGAAGGAGGAGGTGAAGATTATTGATTGACCACATATATATCCAACCCTTCTCACCCAGAAGAGGACTCAGGGCGACTCACAACAAAAGCACAATTCAATGCTTTGGGTACATATAAAAATACTTTAAAATCACGTAATTAAAATGTATCACTGAAAACAATTACTTAGAAAAAGAAGAACAGATTAAAGGAGAAGAAAAAAGGGAGAGGAGAAAGGAGGGGGGAGGCAAAGAGAGGGAAGAGGCTGAAAATGTGGATGGGAGGAGAAAGAGAACAAGAGGAGGGGAAAAGAAAGGTGGCAGATGGTGGAAGATGAGGGGGAGAAGGAGAGGAAGGAAAGAGAGAAAGAGAAGAACAGAGAAAGAGGGGAGAAGAGAAAAAGAGGAAAGGAGAGGAGGAAAAGAGGAGGCTGAACTATGTGGACGGGAGGAGAAAGAACAGGAAGAGAAAAAGGGGTGACAGATGGGGAAAGATGAGGGGGAGAGAAGGAGAGGAATGGAAGAGAGAAAGAGAAGAACAGAGAAAAAGAGGAGAGAAAGGAGGAGAAAAGAGAGGAGGCTGAAAGATGTGGATAGGAGGAGAAAGAGAAGAAGAGGGGAGAAGTGACAGATGGGGAAAGATGAAGGGGAGGGAGAGAAAGAGAAGAACAGAGAAAGAGGAGAGGAGAGAGAGGAAAAGAGTGAAGAGAGAAAGAGGAGAGGAAGAGAGTGAAAGGGAAAAATAATACAAGGAAAGTGAAGACAAAGAAGAAGAGGAGAGAGAAATGAGGGAAAGGAGAGAGAGAGGACAAGAGTGGTAGAAAGAAAAAGGAAGTGGGAAGGAGAGGTGACAGAAGAAGAAAGATGAGGGGGAGAAGGAGAGGAAGAGAGTAAGAGAAGAACAGAGAGAGGGGGACAAGAGAAAGGAGAGGAAAAGAGTGAAGTGGGGAAACAGGAGAGGGAGAGAGTAAATGAGGAAAAGAATACAGAAAATGAGAAGAATGAGAAGAGAGGAAGGGAAAAGAGAGAAAGAACAAGAGAAGAGAGAAAGGAGGGGAAGAAGAGAGACTGAGAGCCGAGACCTGTCCCGGGGGTCGATCCACGACGTCTGCCGGGTGTTGTGGTCGATGTAGAAGACGCGCCCGTCGTAGTCGCGGGCCTCCTCCCAGCCGGCGGGCAAAGGCAGCTCCGAGCTCTCCCGGCCCCGGGGCCCAGCGCCGCCGCCTCCTCCGCCGCCTCCTGCCCCTCCGGGCGCCGCCGAGAGAGCCTGCCCGCTGCCCGCCCGTCCCCTGCAGGCCTGGGGCTGCTGCTGCTGCGGGGGGCTGAGCCTGGAGCTGCTGCTGCTACTGGGGCTGCTGCTGCTGCTGCCTCCTCCTCCGGCGCCCCCCGCTCAGCCACGGCATGGCCCCGCCGCCGCCCGCCTCCTCCTTCTGCCTCCTCCTTCCACCTCCTCCTCCTCCGGCCACGGGGCCTGCACTTCCCCGCACCCTGGCCGCCTCCAGCCCGGACTCAGCGGGGCGAGTGAGCCGGGAGGCTCCGGCGGGGGAGGCACGGGCAGCAGCGACGCCGCTGCGCCGCGCTCATCCTCCTCCTCCTCCTCCGCCCAGGCCTCTGAGAGCGTGCCGCCCTTCCTTCCTTCCTTCCTTCCTTGTTCTCTCTCCCTCGGCGCGGCCTCCTCTTTGTCCGCTCAGCCTCGCCGCCCCGTCGGCTCCCGCCGCCGCATCCCGTCGGCGCCTGGCCCCGCCATCTTCCCTCTCCCTCGCTCCGCCCCCTTCTCCTCAGGAAGGCAGGCAGGCAAGGGAGGCAGGGAGGGAGGGAGGGAAGCAGGGCCCCGCCTAGGCCCGCGCTCCCGCCCTCCGAGCTGGAAGCAGCAGCAGCAGCAGGAGGGGGCGCTCTGAGGGGAACACAAAGTGGCCTCCCAAACATACAGGCAGCCCCCAAGTTACGAACAAGACAAGTCCTGGAAACACACAGGCAGTCCCCAAGTTACGAACAAGACAAGTCCTGAAAACATACAGGCAGCCCCAAGTTACGAACAAGACAAGTCCTGAAAACATACAGGCAGTCCCCAAGTTACGAACGAGACAAGTCCTGAAAACATACAGGCAGTCCCCAAGTTACAAACAAGACAAGTCCTGAAAACATACAGGCAGTCCCCAAGTTACAAACAAGACAAGTCCTGAAAACATACAGGCAGTCCCCAAGTTACAAACAAAAAAATGCTTCTTGTGGAAAGGATTAGTGAGAAAGCTTCAGTGAAGACACTTTCCCCTCATAACTGTTTTAGGAGTGAATTTCCCTTCCTAGGGGTAGATTTCCCCTCACTTCCTGTTGTCTCACCCCTGTTCTTAACTAGGAATCATTGGTAAGTTGGATGTTTGTCACTCGGGGACTGCCGGTACACTGTCTAACATATCCCTCACCAGTAGCTCTGGTGAGTCATGAAAGGCCATGCCAAGACATAGATATTGAAAAAGAAATGGTTGTCATGGTGACCTAATCAGAGTTGGGAATTCAATCTGGAATTAGGATTGCAGGCCAAGGTTTTGCAATGTTGCCCCTGCACAGCTGTGCCCAAGCACTGAGGTACACACCTTGCTTGAGTGCATCTACACCACTGGCTCCGAACCTTTTTTTGACCAGGGACCACTTGACCAGGGATCATTCTCCAACATTAGTACCAAAAGGGTTACAAATCAGTTTTTGGTCAACTTTAGATTCGGTTTGGCTATTTGGGGTGCTGATTCAGAAAACTGCATTGGATAGACCATATCAGCTCTAGTTTCTGAAATAGATTTGCATGTATGTAGTATACAATGAGATTTCTTGAGGATGGGATCCTAGTCTGAACATCCAGTAGTCGCCATCTGCTTGCCCACAGAAAACCATATTTAATAAGCCTCAGGTTTCGCGAGAACAGTCGCTCTCATTGCAACAGTGTATTAATGGTGAGGTTGTGGACCATATTTTAGTTCTTGCAGACTACTGGTAGTCCGCGGACCACAGGTTGGGAATAATAATAATAATAATCTCTATTTATACCCCGCCACCATCTTCCCAATGGAGACTAACCAATGGTGGCTAACATGAGGCCAAGCCCTTTAAAATACAATACAATACTGAAGCAGCAAATTAGGGAGTTATGGAACTCCGGATTGGCAAATGACCTCTTACCAACGGGTGCGCGGATGTGCGGGCGGCAGGGATGAGGAAAAGACGCAACAACTTCACTGCTCGTGTGAAATCAAAGAGATTTATTGATAACACCAGCTGGTGGGGATTGCCAAACAGAACAAGCTGTTGATCAGGGGCAAACGGCCCTGGTCACTCTCAGTACAAAGCATATATACCCCCATGGCGGCATCTCGGAAAAGCCCGCCCTCCTTCATGGATTTTACACAATCATAATTGGCTGGTGTTACATGGCATTTCATTAATCCAATAAAACATTACATTTCCATTAGCATCACATCTCAAAGTCCCACCTATGTATTAGAACAATGGACATTACTAAGTTAGTTCTTTCTCACAGTACATATCAGTGGCCTGGGACGCTCATGTACCAGATTAGCAACATTTCACATTCTGCCTTTCCTTGCCAGCAAAGGATGGGGCTGAATCCCTCTGTACATGCGCAGTTCTTCTCCCTTTGGCACTAACGTCTCCCAATAGCACATCTTGTACTGTTAGACCAATCTAAGCCTACGTTATCTCACGCTAGGCACGGGGTGTACATTAACAAGTCACAGCATTGATTAGAAGCACCAATCACAGTGTTACATTCACGGAGCAAGTGCCTGTCTGATTCTTGGCACAGAAACCCACTTTTCAAAGCTCTACACGTGTGCAGCATCACTCTCTGACCTTTCTCCTCCACAGAAAGTACCAAAAACTGCTTTAATACGATAAAATACAGAACACAAGAAACAAAATGCCTCAGAAAATAAAATTACAATAACAAAGTGAAATAATAAAGCAAATTCACACAATAAAATCAAACAGGGTGGGCAGGCCAAATGGACGAGATAAAATGATAAAACCCTGGGTGAGGTAGGAATAGAAGGTATGTAAGTGAGGGGAGCCCAAGAAAATGAAACAGTGGGGTAAGGCTTTCAGTTTAGAATGGGGGAACCACTGATCTTCACTGTAGAATGAATACAGTTTGGTACCACTTCCGCTGCCATGGCTCAGTGCTATGGAATCCTGGAAGCTGTTGTTTAGGGAGGCACCGGTGCTATTTGGCAAAGAAGCTGTACAACTGCATCTCCCAGGATTTGAACACATAGAGCTGTGGCAGTTAAAGTTGTGGCCATGTATTGTTTTTACAGTGTAAATGCACCCAGAGTTTCTCATTGAATTTCACCATACTGCTGTATTATTGGATTTTTAAATGCTATGCCGAGTGTAAAAAATATATTGGTTTCAGAGGCTGCAAAAACCAAACAAACCCAGATTTATAAACAAAGTGGCAGCATAGTGCATAGTGTATGACCACGTTCACAGATTGAATGGAATTGTTTTAATGGTGATATGGTTTTATGCTGGGTTTTTATGTATTTTAATATGTTGTTGTAGTTGTTTTTAAATTGTATTGAAGCAGAATTGAGGAGTTATGGAACTCCAAGTACCAATTTAACTTTACCAAAGCTGCTTGAACGCGCGGGTTCTAGGATGAGGGAGAACACACGACAACTGTGAAATAGGTGAAAATCAAAAGAATTTATTCTGGCACCAGCTGGTGGGCTTCTGCCAGCAGAACACAGCTGCAGATGGGGCAAAAGACCCCGTCACATCTCATACAAAGACATTTATACCCGTAATGGAGTCATTTCAGTTTAGCCCACCCCTTCTTCATGGATAAAACAAGCATAATTGGCTGGTGATTACTGTTGTTTACATGACATTTCATTAATCCAATAGACACTGCATAAATTATTAGCATCATCTCTCTGTCATACCTAAGATTGAGAACAATAGCCATCTATTAGTTATTCCTTTCTCACAGTGCAAGCTATCAATGCTGAGTCTCTCTGTTCTTGACTTGAAACAATATTTCCGGGCTCCGTGCCAGCAGCGGAGAAGGACGGACTCTTGCCATGCGCACTGCTGTTTCCACTCACACTAAAATTCCCATTAACTTTCATAGCTCAAACTGCACTGTTTCCACCCATCTAGCCTATATTATCTCAAATTGGGCACAGGGTGTATTAAAATGCATTAAATCACAGTGTTAGTCTTTCATTGCAAGTGCCTGTCTGATTTCTGGCACCAAAACCCTCTTTTTCAGAGTTGACACGCAAGTAGCATCACTCTCTGACTGTACTTTTTATGCTCGGAAAAGTACCAAACCTGCTTTATTATTGCATGGAATTTTTGCTGTTATGCCGGTCTGAGTCCCTCAATAGAGATGAGAAGGTTGGGGTACAAAAGTTTTAAATAAATAAATAAGTGCACTGGTTTGCCATGGGATTCAGGGTGCATCTACACCAGTGTTTCTCAATCTGTGGGTCATCAGGTGGTTTGGCCTACAACTCCCAGAAATCCCAGCCAGTTTACCAGCTGTCAGGATTTCTGAGAGTTGAAGCCCAAAACATCTGGGAACCCACAAGTTGATCTACATAGTGCAATTAATGGGATTTGACATCACTTTAACTGCCATGGCTCAGTGGTATCGCATCTTGGGAGTTACAAGCTTCACAGCTTATCTAAGTCTGGCAAACTTTTGCCCGCAAGATACTTTGGATTTCCAAGTCCCAGAAGCTCCAACAGGCATGGCCAATGGACTGAAATTATAGTGACTAGTCCAAGCATGCAGCGGGCCAGTGGTTGCCAAACCTGGTCTCAGTCTCTTGTGCTAAAAAGAAGGTGGAAATATCTGATTTATACTTCCTTGTTTCCTCAATTGCCATATAATATCTCAAAAGCTGCCAAAGACAGTGTAACTTCAGGGAGAGTTGATTAAACATTTCAGTTTAATGCAAAAAAATGGTTTTCATGTTGTGTACACGGACTATGTAGGTGCTAAGCTACATGAGTGATTTTCCTTTGACCGATATGTGAAGAAACTTAGAAGGCCATTCTCTGTACCTTCCTGCAAAAAAACCCCTCAAACTTTTTCTGCCCCCAGTGGTTATATTTGACTGACAAGCACAGCATCTCTAGAGATCCTTTGGTGCAGACTTTTCCAAACATTTCATGTTGGTGACACATTTTCGGACATGCCTCATTTTGTGACACAGTAATTCACTTTTACTAAACCAACCACGCATATGACAGGTACATACATAAATTGCAATAACAACATGTACAAGGACATAAACCTTTCCTTTATATATTAAAATAGATGATTTGTAAGATAACATACATTTCCAAGATTTCTGTCATTTCCCATTACGTTTGTGGAACATACCTACACACACACTGCAGCTGATACACCAACATGTCGTGACACAGTTTAGAAAACTCTGCTCTACTATTACGCAGCGATTATCGTCCATGGCTTCTGAAATACCACATCAAGTGATTGTCCATGGCTTCTGAAATATCACGTCCAGTGATCCTTGCATTTACAAAAAAAATTGCGGGTAGAAAAGGAAGCCAAACATCTGGAAGTGGGCACTCCAATTATGGGCTAAAGGTTATTGGGAGCAAAGCCTTGAAGAGCTCCCAACTCTGCTGCTTATATCCAACCATCCTCTAAATCCCATAGTTTGAGAGGTTTTCAGAAAAGGTAAATGAGCCAGCTGTTCTTTGGCAACGCTGTAAATTTCCAGTCTAATTTCTCAGGCTTCAATCTTGGCTATCTCTACTTGAAAGTAACTCTTACACACTTCTGAGTAAATATGCTTAGGATCAAGCTGTAGCATGGCCAAGTAAGAATTTGTGGAGGAGCCAGTATCTTAGTATCCTTGTTACATACCAACCAAGGTTGTTCTTTAAGATCCCTTTTAAGCTTTAGCTCCACTGGTACCTTTAACACACAAGACTACGACTGAAACTAGTTATGAATCTGTCCACATGTGACTTAGGAAATGCAAGACATATCTTCATTTATAAGTATCTCTTATCCAGAAATCCAAAATAACCCACCAAACACCCAAATCTGAAATTGTCCACACTTAAGTGTCTCCATTTAACTGATTTTTATCAAAGAAAACCAATGTAACAGATGCTCCTTAACCCCCATTCCTCTCTGCTCCAGAGCTCTGAGCCAACTTCACCAATCATTATCACTACTTTTCAGATTAACTTTAATGAAGTAATGTATACTAGGTTTATTGGAAGCTGCTCATTAACCTTTGAAGCAAAATTGTAATGTGTTGCTAATTGTTAGGGTTACACAGACAAACCGAGAGAGAGAGAGAGAGAGAGAGAGAGAGAGAGAGAGAGAGAGAGAGAGAGAGAGAGAGAGAGAGATGTCAACACCGTTTGGAAGCATGGCTACAGGGATGACCATGATTTGCTGTGTGATTTCAAATAATTTCCTCCTTATAGTGACCCTACCAGAACTATTCTTGGAAGCCAAGATAGCTAAACACTAACAGGGACTGTTGTACTTTGGCTGTATCATGAGAAGACAGGATTCACTAGAAAAGACAATAATCCTCAGCAAGATAGAATGCAATAAGGAAAGAGGAGGTCTGCCATCCTGATGGATATATTCAATCAATGAAACCTTGGCCCTGTGTCTACAAGACACGAGCAGAGCAGTTGAAGAAAGTGACTTGGAGATCTCTCCTCAACAAGGTCGCCATAAGTCGAAGCTGAGTTGACAGCAGTTAGCAACAGCAAAAATGTGACCCTATCACAGGGTTTTCAGGGCTGAGAGTATGTGATTTGTCCAAAGTCACCCTGGCCAAGCAGGTAATCAAACCTGGTCTTCAGATTTGTAGCCCAAAATTCAATAGTGAGGAGGCTAATCCTCTCACAGCATATAGAAGCAACACTTTTTATCGCACCCTTGGAAATCCCAAAACATCTTCAGGACTAAGGAATATGAAGAAATTGTTTAATACTTTCTAACCCAACTACATTTTCTTTCTTTCTTTCTTTTCTTTGGAAAATTCAGGTATTCAGTGCCTTCTAGCATTCATGCTAATTGGCACATGATTGATAACTGTCATTGACAGGGTAACAGGATCCTGTCCCTTTTCCAACATCTGTCAGGAGAGCTTTGATTTCTGTATGGTTGGCTGGGTAGCTCTTGTGGTTTCTTTACAATTTAAATAATTCTATGAACATAAATGGGCATTAGTCATATTTTTAGATGTCAACATTCCTTAGATAATCCCTCATGCCCGAATATGATTGCCTTCCAAGTGTAGGGTCTTAGTGTGGGGTCCCGAGGTGACTTTAGGGACCTATTCTTGATTTGCATGTTGTTTTGCACTGAGGACATCTGTTTCCAGATGGAAGGCAATCCCAGTCAGGTTTGGCTTCAGCACATTTCTCCCTTTCGCCCTTTATTTGTGCTGCTTCGAATTCTGTGGCACTGTTGGGCACAGCTGACCTCCAGTTAGAACGCTCAAGGGCCAGGGCTTCCCAGTTCTCAGTGTCTATGCCCCAGTTTTTAAGGTTAGCTTTAAGCTCATCTTTAAATCTCTTTTCCTGTCCACTAACATTCTGTTTTCCATTCTTGAGTTGAGAGTAGGGTAACTGCTTTGGGAGACAGTGGTTGGGCATTTGGACCTTGTGGCAGTCCAGCAGAGTTGATGGCAGAGGACCATCACTTTAATGCTGGTGGGTTTTGCTTTTTCCAGCACACTGACATTTGTCCGCCTGTCTTTCCAAAAGATTTGCAGGAGTTTTTGGAGGCAATGCTGATGGTATCGCACCAGAAGTTGGGTGTGATGTTTGTAGACAGTCCATGTTTCTCAGGAATATAACAGGATTGGGAGGACAATAGCTTTATAAATAAGCATCTTCATCTACCTATGAGTGTCCCAATCCTCAAACACTCTCTACTTCATCATCTAGCTCATGCACTGAATCCTGTTCTGGCACCGCTGGGACTAATGCTAATGCAACCCCAGGTCCTATCCCCTGCCCTCCAGGCACAAACGAGAACTGCTGTGCTACAAACTAGGATGCTTTCAAAAACCTATTACATCAGTTTGTCATAACCAGTATTCATACAATGTGTATCTAATTAAAATTGCTTAGAAAATTTAAAAAATCTATTTAAAAATGCTGGGCCCAATGAGGGAAAGGGTCAAAATGCTCCTCTGTAATGTACATCTCGCCTGTATCATCTATTTACCAATAAATTTATAGTAAAATTTATATAGTAAAAAAATCCTATAAATTTTAGTAAAAAGAAGCATAAAAAAATCCTGAGTCAATTTATCCATAGGTCAATGTATGTTGATCTGGAAGAAACGAAGGGCCCTTCCAGAAAGGCCCAAAACACCAGATCTGTCTCACTTTTAACTAAGTCATCCAAACAACGCCTTGGTTAAAAGCAAATTAATACAGAGAAAACTAGGTTACCCCATTTTACTCCACATTAGTTAAACACCTGGAAAGATCCAGACCTTAAGCTAAGGTCCGGATCTTTCCAGGTTTGGGCTCTGTGGGGATTGACCCCTGAGTCTACTTCTGCAGTCCTAGGGGGTCAATCCCCACAGCCATCCCAGTTCTTCAACTTCCAGGAGCCCGTAGGAGTGGGAGGGTGCCCACTCCTTCTGCTCCATTACCTCATTTCTTCCTCAAAAACTTACCTGCTCTTCCAGAGAGTTGGGGGTGGGGGGGGGGGGAGAGAAGGAATTCCCCACCACCACCATATCCTGACACATTATTTTCAAGTGTCAGGAGTACTCTATGGAAGAGTCTGTGCTGCCAGCAGCAAGCCACTTGGGACAGGGGCCTCTTGCCAACAGGCCTCTTTTGGTGCTAGGGGATGGCTAGATGCCATCCCAAGTCAACCTTTGGTTGACCTAGGATGGCATCTAGCCACACTCTGAGTGAAAGCCCAGGGTTATGGGAGGGGGTGGTGACAGAAACCCAGGAGCAAGCAGGTTGTTTTAACCCACTTCCTCGCATGTTTCTGCCCTGTGTAGAAGGCCCCTAAAAGAATCATTGACCCTCCTGTACTTTCTCCAATATGGTGCCACTTCTGGCCTTTAAAAAAAATTAACTTCATTAGCTGCAGTGAGCATACAAAGAAAAGTTAATTACACAATAAAAGGAAGTTCAGAGTGGTTGAAACAGTTAATTTTTAATTGATTTTGACAGAAAGAATATAATACACAATCCATCAAGTTTTTTTTTTAAAAAACCAATCACTTACGATCTTATTCATCTAACTCAAATATTATTTTATAGTAAGATAATTGTATGGACTATGTTTCCAATGGTCTATTCATTTGTTACATAGTTCCTTAGATTCGGAATTCTATTCGCTTCTACACAGCTGTAACCCTAATTGGTCTCATTAAACTTCTCTGAACTATTATACAAATGCCACTTGTTAACAATAGGATACCTGCCATATATCCCAAAAAAATAGCACTTCCATTTTTTTGTGCAACTGGTCCGATGGGCAGGTTGAAAGAATCAGGAAAAGGGATACTTTGGTTTCTCGATACTGAATATACACTCCAGCTCACGGGAACAAGGACACAGATGCTAGAGAGCACATAAAAGACTCCTCCAAGTATGAACAACCACCTGATTTTCACGTAGCTAAGTGTTTGACAACAAATGTTCCACGGAGTCAGGAATGAAAAAGATAGTCCCAAAAATGCAAGGAATGAAGAAATGATCATCAGAATCTGGCAT
The DNA here is from genome assembly GCA_030556195.1 of Anolis apletophallus. Lineage (NCBI taxonomy): Eukaryota > Metazoa > Chordata > Lepidosauria > Squamata > Anolidae > Anolis > Anolis apletophallus. The sequence goes on from JARBWK010000004.1 coordinate 69,967,779, forward strand.
GCTTTCATTTCAATGGGAAAGAATTCTTCAAACAAGCCGAACTCATGGCAACACCGTATCGGATAATCATCAAAGCCTTTTAAATTAGGAGGAAAGCAAATCTTCCATATTCCCACATGGACAATACCATCACGATACACACTGTTTTTTTCAATGAACCACAACTTCCAGTCTGTGTGCCTCATGGTAACCAATGTTAGAAGGCAGCCTGTACATCCTGTTGAAAATCCCACAAGTTGCAATGTATACAAAGTCTCCAGTGATATTTGGGACGGTGGTTCAAAGAACTTCACCATGAAGACGAAAAGGTCTGAAAAGCAATTAATCAATAATAATTGTTTTAATTCTGTACGATATTATTTATTATTTATCTGCCATATTTATAACCCGCCCTTCTCAACCTCAAAGGGGACTCAGAGCAGGGATATTATCTTCAGCTAACAGTTTTCTTATCAAATGCATTCATATAATTACCTTCTTTTTATTAACAGATGTATGGTTTAGTTGAGGTAACCATCACCCAGAAGAGCTTTTCATCAGCTGTCCCAAGATTGTAGAATGACCTCCCAGAAGAGATTCAAAAGCTTATTTATTTATTTAAAACTTTTTTATCCCAATCTTCTCAACCTCCGTAGAGGGATTCAGACCGGCTGACAGGAATAATTCAATGCTAAAACTAAAAAGTCTAAAACATCATACATCGACAATAAATTACCAGATACATTACATAAAATCTGTTCACCAAGATAAAATCATATCCAACTCAGTCCGTATATTCAGTCCATGTATTGTGGTCAATAACTTTAGTCGATTGACTGTCTCTGCCATCATTCTGTGCAAAAGCCTCATTCCACAGCCAGGTTTTCACTAGCTTCCTAAAGGTCAGGAGGGAGGGGGCAGATCTAATTTCATTTGGGAGGGAATTCCATAGCCGGGGGGCCACCACAGAAAAGGTACTGTCTCTCGTTCCCACCAGACGCACCTGCGAAGGTGGTGGAACCGAGAGCAGGGCCTCTCCAGATGATCTTAACACTCTTGATGGTTCATAGGGGAGAATATGTTCGGACAGGTAAATCATCAGTCAGAGTTCAAGACGCAACCCATCTCTCCTGTCAGTCAATTTTAGCCTACATTTTATTGATGTGGTCTTGTGTTACTTGTATTTTAACAGTGTTTTTTTTATCGTTCTGTTTTAATCCTGTTGTATCCTGCCTTGGGCCGTAAGAAGAGGCGGGTAGAAACATTATTGTTGTTGTTGTTACTCTATGTGTGCTTTCAATTTGCCTGTCAACTTCTGGCAATCCCATTAATTTCATATTTTTTAAGGCAAGGAATGCTCAGTAATGGTTCCTCTTAAATAAAGCCTTGGTGGTCTCCCAACCAAATACTAATCAGGCTTGACCCTAATTAGTTAAACCTTCAAAATGATTTTTCATTACTTCAATCCAAACCACTTCTTTTAAATGCATTTTTAAATCCTCTCCTATTAGGGGATTTTTTTTAAAAAAAATGACCGTATAGATTGCTTTGGAATTGGGGTGGAATTGCAGGGTGTGGCAGTTGGTGGTCAGGACATGTTGTTGGGGAGTTACCTGGCAAGCATGCTGTCACAATTTTTTTTAAAAAAAGCTCAATGTATGTGATTATCTGCATGTGTATATAGCACAAATCATAATTTAAACACTCCATATACAGCTTGCAATGAATACACATTAGGACAATTACAATCATCATTAGAAGGAATGTAAGGAGTCTTACGTCCACTACAGGGCCATATAATCCAGATTATCAAAGTAGATAATCCACATTATAATCTTGAATATCTGAGTCTACACTGTCATATAATCCAAATCAAAGCAGAAAATTCAGGTTTTGTATGGCAGTGTAGACGGGGCCTAAGATATACAAGACGTTAATTGGGTACTGAGCCATCCAAAAGGGAGTGGAAGTGAGTGGTGTGATAAAAGTGACAGAAAATCAAGAAAGGCTATTGGTTTATATGGATATGCATGCATGGTGGTGTTAGGGGTGGATGCAGCCACAGCAGTCATGTGACATAAAATAATCTGATACAGCAAACATGGTAGAAATGCCCTTTTGTATCAAGATGGATTCAGAGTAGAGAATATGTATGGCTATTAAGATCAGTTTGAATTTGGATTCACATGAGTAAATGTTATGTTAAAGGAATCAAGTTTTCCCATGCCTGAGATATTTTGTAATGGAGCTGGGATACAGCCATCATGTGGATTCTGCCAAAGATTGTGCAGGACCTTGTGCTTTCAGGATATTTAGGTCCCTATTAGTTATTGCTTAATGCTAATTGATTATTGCTAGGAAGGTTTTGTTCTTGGAATCTCTACTGTGCTGTTTAAGGGTGCATCTACACTACAGAAGTAATGAAGTTTGATACCATTTTAATTGCTATGCCTTGTAATTTTCCAAAGTCTTTAGTCTTCTCCACCAAAGGTGGCTGATGCCTCAGCAAACTACAACTTCCACAATTCTGTAGCATTGAGTCATTGCAGTTAAAGAGGTGTCACACTCCTACTTCTGTCACTTCTCCATTAGGGGGTCCTTCCACACAGCCCTATATCCCAGAATATCAAGGCAGAAAAATCCCACATTATCTGAGTGTGGACTCATATAACTCAATTCAAAGCAGATATTGTAGGATTTTCTGAGATATAGGGCTGTGTAGAAGGGCTCGAGTTCTTGTATTACGTAACTGTGTTCTGAATTACATCATAATATTAAGTATTTCTGTAAGGAAGTGCTGGGGTTAGAATTGGAAGTCTTAAGTTTTCTCCCCAGCTAATTAACACAGTAAACTGTCAGAGTAGTTGCTCAAAATACCTTTTTGGCTGAGGTTTTTGACCCTAGTCATCCTGCCTGGCCTTTGAGCCTTTACGGACAAGAAAGATTAAAGCCTTCCTGCTTTGGCTGGAAATTGACTTTCTTCAGGAATTTGGTTTTTAATGCGTAAACACAGAGGAATGCACAGGGGGGAATTCTACACCCTCCGCGATGCTCCATATGCTATTCATACTATCATGGGTGGTTCAAAACAGGGCTTTAACCCGTGCCCAGTCAAGTTAAAGTCCACACTCCCCCCCCCCCAAACATCTGCACTTTCTTGGGGGGGGGGGCTATTTAGATGCCCTGCCAGAAGGCCTGGCAGGGCACCCAGATACAAAACATGGTAGAAATGCCCTCAGAAAATCCTTTAAAAAAGAAAATAACTTATCCCACCACAATTACCATGCTGCTATGCTGCCAGAGCTCTCCTGGCACACAGAAATGATGTGCCAGGAGTAGGGGAGGGACAGGAGTGATTTGATTGTTTATTCCTGCATGGCACAGGGTTAGACTAGATGACTTTTGTGGTCTGATATAACATGAAGGAATACAAATATCAAAAACTGACCCATGGAGTGTAATCAAGTTTTGCTTCCTTCAAGGAAACAGTTGCAACAAGCTGTATTTACTCAAATGTAATGTGCATAATTTTTGGTGAAATAACATCACAGAAATTAGGCTGCACATTAGATTTGATGGTGTATTAGATTCAATTGCAAATTTGAAAAACACCACTGATCATGAAAGCAGTGCTGAAAATTGAGTTATAGGGCCTTTCTACACAGACCCTTAAATATGAAAGAAACCAGGATAAAAGGGTTGGGGGGGGTACATGACGTTTGCCGAAAATATGCTCTGGATTGCATTAACGGCTGAAAAACACGTTATAAAGATGCACTTAAAATCTGATTTCGGCTGGAAAATGTGCATATGCGCATGACTGTATATGACTGTATATGTCAAGAAAAACATGTGACTTTGTTCCTATACCCTGGTGTGGACTGTTCCAACACGTTTGCATTTAAAAATCCTGAAACAGCCGATGAGGGCTGTAAACAAATGCAGTCACTTATTTGTCCAGGATTATGAGGCTGCCTGGAAGGTTCCCTAATCTGTCATTTAGTGTTTAGAAACACTTTAACTTATACAATATAAAAGAAAATATTTATTTGATTAAAATCTATTATTCATGTCTGTATATCATCCTTGTTTTAATTTTCACTTGTTTCGTCAAGAGTTTCCTGCTTTAGTTTTGTTTTTGTTAGTATATTAGCAAAAGTTTAGCAAAGAATAGTGGGGGCTTTTTTGTAAAATTGAATTTAAGAGTTGTGTTTTGTGCTTTTTTTTCCTTGTTAGTGTATAAGGAATAATAAATTTATTAAAAATTAGTAAAATTGAATTTGTCATAAAAATTAATTGTTGCCGCTGCACATTACATTCACTATCAAATACTTTTGTGGGTTTCAAGATTTTGAAAATTAGTGTGTGCATTAGATTCAATGGCACATTAGATTCACGTAAATACGGGATATGTGTTGTGATATGATGGAATCACATGAGAGGAAAATGTTGAAAGAAGACGAACTGATTATTTTACCATGAAATCATAAGGGGATCTCTATTTTGAGACAGAACTTCCCTGTAGACTCCAAGGGAGTTCTGTCTCCTGATAGGAAGGGTTTTCACTACTAAACTATAACTCCCATGATTCTATAGCTTTTTCTGTTGTTACAACTCACAAGGCCCTTTGTGTTCTGCACTACATTCCCCATCACTACCCCTACTTCTGCTGGCCCCTCTTCTTTCATCGTAATCTATTAGACATGGCCATACCATTCATCACGGCAGCTTCTCTTCTGTCTTCATTCACAATGTGTTCTGTACTGTCAAGGTTATAAGGTAGAGTTATCAGATGAAGTCTTGAAACACCTTTATCTGCAAATCTATATTTCATGTATTTTCACAATAAATAAATAATATCTAATTGTAGCAATCTCAAGTAAACACTTGGCTCCTTCTACACTACCACATAATCCAGATTATCAAAACAGATAATCCACTTTATCTGCTTTGAACCAAATTATGTGAGTCTACACTGCCAGTTCAAAGGTTTTGTAGGGCAGTGTAGAAGGAGCCTGACAGGGCAGCCTCCATTTGTGGGAATTTTCCTTTTGTTGTTATCCTTCTTTTCTCTTTTTGAGGTGCAAAGCAGTTCACAATATTAAATAAACAGTGTAATTTGAGGGGAAAGCAGCAGTTAATCCAAGGAAGATGCTATCTTTTTGTTTGTTTGTTTTTGGAAAGGTAAAACCAAACATTTACTCAGTCACAGTTAGAACCTTTTTTCAGGTGCTCACCTTCTGTATTACAAGAGGAGAGCCATGGCAATGAATTTACCCTGTTTCAAGGTTGTTGTCTATGGATGGTCCTGGATCCAGCCTTGAACATTGATATCCAGGTGACAGCCATAGCTAGAAACACTCTTACCTAATGTAGATTGGTTTGGCCATGATGACACAGACCTTTGTTACATCACAATTGGGCTCATCCTTGTCCTTGTCTTTTTGATGCAGCACTAGCAAACATAAAGTGGGATAAAAATTAAATAAAATGAAGTGCAGTAATTTTATTGTGGAATATTTGGGCCCAATAAATTGCTATATGCTCCCAATAGCATATTTAACCCCTGCTCCAGAATGGGACCAGTCTACCAATTTAGCCTTTATTGCATCATCTCTGAGAAACTGCATGGAATATTTCTTTTTGTATATTTTGTTGTTACAGATGCTGTTATTATAGTCTATGTTGTCTAATGGTTTTAGCATAGGACTATGTCTCTGCAGTTTGAATTGCCAGGGTGACCTTCATCAAGTCACATTCTCTCAGTCTCTAACTTTAGTAACTGTTTGACTTTTCTACATATTTGGGTAGCTTTTACTGATGTAGTCCAATTTGTGTTGTGACTTTGTTATAGTGAAAGCATAGCAATGATGAGATTTATTTTTAAGGCTGGTTAATTAGTCAGGAACTGACATCTTTTTCTGCCTGTTTGTTTGTCTTCTCTGATTGTGTTAGAAACCATTTTTTAAACCCAGCGTTGTTTGTTTATTCATTTGGTAGCAGCAGAAAGCAATGCACTTGATTCCCTTTCAAGTTATCTGCACTTTGATTTTCAGGACAAAGCTGCATAACCAATGGTGCAACTGAAGCAAATTCCCCAAGACCAAATGCTCCTTGGTGGTGGTGCCTGTACACCCATGCATGTCTATTAAAGCAGAATTGGTGCTTTTAGCAGAAGTACAGTCAGGAGAGAGTGATGCACAAGCATAGTACTTAGTATAGCGGAGTAGCTTGCCAAAATCATGCTAAATGCCATTACGAGAATAATGCACTTTGATTTGTAGGTCAGGCACAGGCTGTGATTTGTGAAAGTGCATCATGTGCCTTTCCTGATAACACCGGCCTTGATTGGTCTAGCTAGTTCCAACGTGCGTTTGTTTACATTGTAGCTGATTGGTAGAAACTGCGCATGAGTAGATGAAGCCGTTCCTCCCTATTGGCACTGGGGGACGTTTTAGAAATGTTGCAAATTCAGGTACAGAACGCTCATGCAGCAGATAACACACTGTGAGAATGAAGAATTAATAACTGCGTAGTGCTGTTTAACAAATGAGAACGCAAGTAGAATGAACTGCCAAATAATGTGATATGTAATTGAATAATAGAAATGTGTTGATGATGTGTTGGTGATGTGGTAGTAATGTGAACCAATGAAAAATGATGAAGACGGGACCTGCCGCCATAGCATGTATATAAGGGTTAGTAAGAGAATGTTGGGGGCTCTTGCCCTGAGACAGCTCGTTCTGTTGGCAGGTCCCGTCAGCTGACATTGTGCAATAAACCTTTGGCTTCATTTTAATGCAATACGGTTGATGCGTCTTCTCTCGTTCCTGTGCCCGCACGTCCCCGCAACCTGGGAGTAAAAAGGTAAAACCTAGGGAGTTTTGGGACTCCAGATTCGCTGCTACACTATTAGAAACTATTATTCAGTAATGTCATTTTTTTAAATGCTCCAGGGGAAGGGCAGGTGTCTGGCTTCAGTTTCCAACTGTCCGCTGAGTGCATTTACGTAGAAGCCTCTGAAACGTCAGTCTCAGCCATGCCGTGGAAACCGCTCTTTTGAGTCCTCAAACCATTTAGAATGTTGTCAGTAACTGAAAAACCTAAGATCAAACTACCAAAGGCAAACTACCTGGACATTGGGGCCTTTGCAGGGGTAAGTGCTCCTGTTCCCCAGTTACTTAGGAGTCGTATTTGCTTACCATTGGACATAAACTCTAACAGTGGACCACAGTCATAATGAAAACAGAAGAATACAAAGGAAAAAAAACCAGGCAACGCTTGGATCCCACAACACACACACACACCTAAAACAGGACCAAGCAACAAATTCACCAGAAAAAAACCCAACTCTCTGATTAAGAACTCCTCAATTAATCCTAACATACGCCAATAACAACTATGCAAATCTGAAGCTCTCCCTCCCAGGCTTTATGGACTCTCAAAAATCCACAAAAACTTTATCCCACTCAGACCCATTGTGGGCACCATCAGATCCCCTGCAAAATTTCTGTCTTCAGAACTACAAACCCATATTCGACTTACTATACACTACATTAAGGACTCTCCCCACTTCATTGAGAAAACCAACAATCTTAAACTCAACCCCTGCAACAAACTGATCAGCTTTGATGGAGTTACCCTATTCACCAAGGTCTCCATAGCAGACACAATGGCACTCCTTAACCGAAATTTCCCGAAAGACATCACAGCCCTGTTTTAACATTGCCTTACTACAAGCTACTTCCAGTGGGATAATGGAGTCAGAAAAACAGGATAGCCATGGGGAGCACTTTTATTTTTATTTATTTTATTTACTTTTATTTTATTTACTTTTAGCCCAGTAATAAAAAAATTATATGGAAAACTTTGATAAACAAGCCCTGGAAACAGCCACAAAAAGGCCACTATATGATTTCCTTATGTGGATGATATGTTCACCATTTGGAGCTATGGAGAAGAAGAACTAAGCAAGTTTTTGGACCATATCAACAATATCCACTCACAAACATCCAATTCACTATGGAAAAAGAAAATGAAGGAACACCACTGCTTCTAGATGGCCTAGTCATCTGCAGACCAAACCAACACTGGACCACACAGTATACAGAAAACTACGCACACAGATAGATAGGTACATAAAAACTCCAATCATCATCCAAGACAAAAAAGGAGCACCAACAAACACAACTCTGGTGGACCTGAACTGAATCACCTAAACTGGGCACTACAGGCTAATGGTTACTCTTCTGCAGATAACCAAAGAGCTGCAAGACCTAGAACAAGCCAAGGGAATTAAGACATAAGAAAAGCATGGAAAAAGCACCCCAAACAGATGGTCATCCAGCCTTTGCAATCATAGTAACAACAACAACAATGATAATTGGAGGAGGAGGAGCAACCCAGGGGCCATCCAGTCCAACCTGCTTCTGCCTTGCAGAAAAAGCACAAAGTGGTGATGGGGAGGCCTTGCAGGCCATGGACGTGGAGTGAAAACAGAAACAGCTCGATGCAATTTTTGGAAACAGCACACAAAAATATCTAAAACTGGCTTGTGTGTGGCTGTGAAGAAATTATCCAGTTTAAAATATTCACACCCCTTTAAACATTAAAAAGGCATTCTTCAGACAGGAGTTCCTCAAGAGATATAGATGACCCACAATGGGGACAGGTTTCAGTGTCCCTGCTACTGGTGGATTGCTTCAGAGTGACCATAATTATAGGATGGCCTATATTGGGCCTAATCTGAAATTTCTCACTGAAAATAAAATGTGCTTGTTAGCTGCAATCCTGAAGCAGAAATCCCCACATAGATAACAAAACCAATATTCTGTTCATATGGAAGAACAGGCAGATTAAAATAATCAGGGAAATTAATTCTGCCATTGACCAATACTGAATACATATTCCACAAAAGTGGAAAAAGAATTATGAAACAAGAAAGTAAACTGAGAACTCCAACCCAGAAAAAAGTAAGCAAAGCATTTTTTGGTCTTCCTTTGTGGAAAAGGTTCCATAAGGCAAACGACACGAAAGCTAGAGGTAAGGATACAACAATACTAACTAAAGACATCAGGTTCTGTGTGATGAAAATTTCCTTTTGGAGGGACCAATGTTCATCCAGGAACTCCAGGGATTGCTTCTCCGTGGGCTCGGCTTCAGGTCTTACGAAGCAGACTCCCCAGATCCCGAACCAGATCTTGCCAGTACTGGTGCCAGGCATGGGGTGCCAGACTCTCCATTTATTGATTTATTGATTTATTTGATTTTATACCGCCACTCCCAGAGGCTCGGGGTGGTTTACAAGGAAGAATACCAAAACATCAAGCAATAAAACAATGATTAAAATTTCAAACATCAGTCAAAAGCCTGTCTGAACAAGTGAGTCTTACATGCTCTGTGGAAAGAACTTAGGTCTTGCAGAGCCCGAATTTCAGGCGGCAGAGAATTCCATAGCACCGGGCCCATGATGGAGAATGCCCTTCGTTGGAAAGATCTAATACTGGGGACACAAAGAAGATTCGGGTCTTCTTACTGCAATGATCTCGGGGGATTGTATGGGAACAGGCGATCTTTTAAATTCATTCATCCACTCCCATGGCAGTCAGGCACAGGACCCAACCAATGAACGCAAGGATGAAGCCAATGAAGCAGATGTAGGCCAGATGGATGAGCCAAGGTGCAACTGGAAAGTCACCTTCAGCCAAGCCTAATTTCCGTCTTAGCAAATAAGATTCGAGTCTTCTGACCGCAATGATCTCGGGGGATTGTATGAGAACAGGTGATCTTTTAAATTCATTCATTCATTCCCATGGCAGTCAGGCACAGGACCCAACCAATGAACCCAAGGATGAAGCCAATGAAGCAGATGTAGGCCAGATGGATGAGCCGAGGTGCAGCTGGAAAGTCACCTTCAGCCAAGCCTAATTTCTGTCTTAGTCTCTTCTTCATGCTGAGAATCTTTGGATAGTGAAACAATGTTTACTATTTATGGAGTTATGCACATGCCCATTCTCTCACATGGGAACCTTCCCTCTGTTTGGGAAACAATATGATGCATAGGGGAAACCCTTCTCCTGGTTCGAAAAATACTTTTTCTGTGACAAATGGCCCCATGCCCGACTTGACCCACGGAAATGTCCGCACTCTGACAAGAAATGGGGTCAAGCTGAACCTGGCTTTCAATCTGTCCAAGATGCACCTCAACAACAGACTGGCAGCGGTGATGCTTGAACGGGGCGCCATGGTAATCGCTCTTTCAAGTCCTGAAATCGTTTAAAATCATTGTCCATAACTGAAAAACTTAAGATCAAAAGTTCGAAGGCAGATTCTACTCTGTATATTGGGGTCTTTCCAGGGGTGAGGCTCCTAGCCCCCCAGATATTTAGGAGTCGTATTTGCCTACCATTGGACATCAACTCTAACTGTGGACTAATGTACAGTACTTTCTTTCAAAAACAGGAAACAACACAGCAGTCCCATGTGTCTTCTAGTTCAATGGACATTAAAATCATATAACAATAACTGCAGGTTTCTTATTTAAAACTAGTTGTCCCCTGCCATGCATTGCTGTGGCCCAGTCTGTGTGTATGTGTGTATATATTTGTGTATATGTGTATATATGTGGTTTTGCTTATGCGTTGTAATGTAATTTTTATTTTTTGGCTTTTAAAGTCTCTTCCACTGTGTTTTTCAGTGGTTTTATGAGCGATGGTCACTTGTTGGCCTGATAGGTGTATTGTGTCCAAATTTGGTGTCTATTTGTCCAGTTGTTTTTGAGTTATGTTAATCCCACAAACGAACATTACATTTTTATTTATATAGATCTGTGCCATCCTTCCACTCTCCACTGAACATAACAGTAGATATTGTAGTTGTGTCAGTTCTAAGGGTACTTTCATGTATTATCCGAAGGCACCACAAGGAGGAGATGTAAATTACTCCAAGCTTTTGAATAACATTATGGGTGTTCAGCTTGCATAGTGTCCCAAAAGAATGAAGACAAATAGAAGACAAATAGAATCCAACTTGTGGCCTCCTTCTTGCACTGCTGCCTGGCCCTTTGAGGGGACTCCTAAGCTTGTGCACTTGGAGTGCTGATGAGCCTGTACCCCTATACTGGTGCCTCTTCACTATCATAAGAACTATATGAGTTAATTAAAAGTACTGCACACACATTGAAGTTATATTTAGGGCTTAAATACAGAAATGAAACATTACAACAGTGTGTATGTAGGTGTGTGAATATATATCAATATATGCATGTTTGTGTATGAAAGATGAAAGTTTGCAACTGACCAAAACATTTTTTAAAAAAATAGACAGGGAAGCATCAAGGAATTGCAAGGCAATGTGGAAGCTTTGATTTAACATTGTTTGTACACATCAGAAGTTAACAATATTTAAATGTGTTGGGAGTCTCGCGAACAGTATTAAACATTAGAAGCTACTAGTATGACCAAGACCTGAAGGAACAGATAAATAGAGAACTACGGAACAACTGGACGATGTGACTGGAAAATGATTTTAGTAAGGAGACACTGATGATTTATCTTTTCATTGTGTTTTAGTGGTTTGTGTGGTTTTTATTATATTATATGCTAAATGTTTTCATTGTATTTTATGTCTGTTCAGGCATTGAATTGTTCCCAACTGTAAACCGCCCTGAGTAGCCTTTGGACCGAGAAAGGCGGTATACAAATACTGCAAATAAATAAATAAATAAACTGGATGCCAGAGGAATGTGTAGGAATTAGCATGATGTGTGGTGATTATGTGCTGTGAAGTTGACTTTGGCTGATGGTGCCGCTATGAATGAGATCTCCAAGAGCCCAGGCTTCTTTGGTGAAGTCCATCCACCTGGAATGGCTCTCTCTCTCTCTTTCTCCGTTAAGGCTGGGAATGAGTCCCATTAAATTGAATCAAGGCTTCTTTCCATGTGGCGCAGTGAGTTAAACCACCGGCTACCGCCGACACCTGCTCATCCAGCGTCAGCATTGAGTCCAAGAGGACCCCCAAACTACGGACCTGTGACTTCAAGGGGAGTGCGATCCCATCCAGTACAGGTTGCCACCCAATACCCTAGTCAGTCGAGCAACTAACATGGATCAGTCTTGTCAGGATTGATCCTCAGCTTGTTCTTCCTCATCCAGATCGTCACAGCAGCCAGGCGCTGGTCCAGTATCCAAGAGGCTTCCTTGGAATCTGGTGGAAATGAGTAGTGGAGTTGGGTGTCATATGCATAGAGATGGCACCGTACTCCAAAACTCCAGATGACCTCTCCCAGCGGTTTCATGTAGATGTTGAATGGGGGACAAAACAGATCCTTGTGGGACCCCACAGGTCAATGGCCAGGGGTCCGAGCAGGAGTCCCCTAGCTTCACTGACTGGGAACAACTCTCCAGGAAGCACCGGAGCCACAGTAAAACCGTGCCCCCGAGTCCCATCCCAGCGAGTCTCCCCAGAAGGATACCATGGTCGATGGTATCTAAAGTCGCTGAGATATCCAAGAGAACGAGCAGGGTCACACTCCCCCTGTCCAGTTCCCTGCGGAGGTCATCCACCAAGGTGACCAAAGCCATCTCGGTACTATGCCCAGGCCTAAAGCCAGACTGCGAGCGATCCAGTGTCATTGAGGAATCTTTGAAGCTGTGAGGCAACCACCTGCTCCAGAACCTTGCCCAGAAAAAGGAAGTTGGAAATTGGTCTGTAAGTGCTGCATATAGTCAGGTCAAGGAAGGTCTTCTTTAATAGAGGTTTTACTACTGCCTGCTTGAGGCATGATCGAAATTTCCCCTGGCCAAATGAAGCATTTATTATCACCACAAACCATTCCAACAACCCCTCTCTGGCAAGCTTAACTAGCCAGGACAGGCAAGGATCCAGAGCGCAAGTGGTCGCTCTCACAGTCCCAAGGATCCCCTCTATGTCATCAGGAAGAACAAGCCTGAAAGAATCCCATAAGGTTGAGCAGACAGGTGCCTTGGTTACCTCATCTGGCACTGCGTTTAAGCTGGAGTCCAGCTCAAGACGTATCTGAGCAACTTTACCTGCAAAGTGCTGCGCAAAAATCGCTGCACCGAGTTGCCGGGTCGTCAGGAAGCCCCTCAACCTCGGGAGGCCGGAGGAGCTCCCCAACAACTCGGAACAACTCTGAAGGTCTATTTGCTGCAGATGCTATGCGAGCAGCCAAGAACACCATTTCTTTCTAAGCCCCTTCTCCATGTTGACAAGTCTGCTGAAAATGAAACAAGACAGCCTGCATTGATGGAGTTCTCCACATGCACATACTCTCAAACAGGAACCTCCCCTCTGTTAAGGAAAATGATACACAGGTAAACCCACCTATGGGGCTATTTGTTCTCCTATAACAAATAGCCCCATATTCTACTTGACCCACACATGTCCGGATTAACACCTTTTTGCGCCCTAGGCCACACTTTGAAATGCCCCCTTTAAGCCAACCTCTACTGCATGCCCCCTCTTCCCCCCGATAAAGGGCCAGGCCCCCTCCTTACCCGTTATTGGCCATTGGTCTCTGGCATACAAGGCCTTGAGGATTTCCCTATGCTCGCACATAAGAGGACCAGAAATATTGTAGACATTTTGTCCCACACTAATTTACAACAACCTATCCTTAAGAGCAGCCTTGTAGTCGGTACTTACCCTTGTGGCTCCTGTAGCATTTGCAGAAATATCAGACAACAGTAAACTGTGATTAGTACCACCAATAGTAGGCAGTTTATGTTGAAATCCTACGCAAACTGCTTGACCACTGGACTCATCAATTTACTAGAATGCAGCTGCTCCTTGCAGTACACTGGATACACCACCAGGAGTCTGAGAGAGCGTGCCTTGGAGCATAAATAATAATAATCAAATTAAAATCTACTGATTCCACACTTTACTCACACTGCACCAAGCACAATCATACTTTCGATCAGATTAAAATTCAAGTTATAGAGAAAGTCAAATGTCCACCTCACACGGATATAGTGAACTTATTGAAACAGAGAGAGACATATTGAATCGTTCAGATGGCCACTGAGAAACAGAAAGGAGGTCTCAACCATCCGCTGACCATCAATGCCCTTCTCAGTAAATAACTCCATGTTCCTTTAAACCTTACCTAGTGAATTCCTACTTAAACCTCCCTATGACTTACACCCGGTACCATTTCCTGCCTATGGGATGGTCCGTCCTCCTTGTGACTTGAGACACTCGTGAAGGTAATTATCATGTTGCTACTTTGGATTTCCTCATGCTCCCCCTACACCGTTTATTTGGGTTCTATAATGTGTATTTACATTTTGTTACTTAGATTTTGCACCCTTGAGGACGTCTTAATGTTCAATACATAGCCTCTGAAGAAGTCCCAGTGACGAAATGGCCCTTCGCCGGCCTTGGGGTGAGCTCCCGCTATCAGGCTCTCCTCCCCACTTCTCTCACCTCGGTAAGACCCCTGTGGGGTAGTGTATACCCTTTACTGTACCGTCAGTTCCATTTAAATTGTGAACGCTTCCCGGGCTTAGAAAGAACTACAATGACCAAGCTCCTTTGCGGCACGCCACTGAGCGACTCCGCGCTTGCGCATTGCCCTTGCCAGCCCTAGTCAGCGTTCCACACGGACTACAACGACCAGCCTGCCCTGCAGTTCGCCATTGAACGAGCCTGCGCATGCGTCCTGCATGTTTGGGCACTACTGAGCGGTCCCCGTGAACTTTATCTTTTCTCCGTTAGACACGGACTTCACTCCTGGCTCCCTACCCTATTCAAGCACCTAATAGGTACTACCATGTTTTCCCGATAGTAAGACACCCCCGATTGTAAGACGTATTGGGGGTGTCGGCGAAAGAAGGAGCAAGAGGCGGGGCGAAGCGGCGTCGCGTCAGAGGCCTGGCCTCTGAGGCGATGGCGCTTCACCCCGCCTCTTGCTCTATCTCCTTTCCCCCTCCCTTCGTTCACTCGAATGGACGCAGGGAGGGCGAAAGAAGGAGCAAGAGGCGGGCGAAGGGGCGTCGCGTCAGAGACCAGGCAAGAGGCGCGCAAGAGGCGTGCCGCGGTCGGCCCGTGTGGCCGGCTGTGCGGCGGCGGTGGCCGGCGCGGCGGTGCCCCTCACAGGTACCGTTGCCCTACTGGGTGACGAATTCTTTCGGGGTATGTCCAATATAAGACGTACCCCGAAAGTAAGACGTAGTGGGGCTTTTGGGGGTAAAAAGAAAGTAAGACATCGTCTTACTTTCGGGGAAACACGGTACCATTGTATACTTATACAGTAGCAACCCAGGAACAGGGAAAGTATTACAATTATTTTCTCAGCCACAGATTTCTGTATTGAATTAATGTGATTTATAAACTGCATGTGCTCTGCCAAACTGTACCTAACTTGTATGTTAGTTCTCACAGTGATGTACTTTGCTATTATGTTATCGCTCTGTACTTAGGACACTGTACAACTGTATTCCCATTGTGGACTGTCAATTTTCTATTTGTGTACTTGCGAATATAATATTATTTTTGATACCAACTGATTATTGCAATACTTATACACCTGAATTGCTTTCTTGTAGTAGAGCAGGAAGGCCAAGGCCACCAGGAGGCTCTGGCAGGCGCTTCCCATGGCCAGGCGGAAGGAGGAGTGTCCCAGGCAGCCAAGAGCAAGGGGTCGGGCCGGCCTGCCACGAAGAAAGCATTTAAAAGGCCAGCCTCTGAAGCGCAGAGGGAGAAGAAAGAATAAAAGGAGGGGAGCAGGGAAGATGGGGTGGGGGAGGGAGGGGGCAAAAGGAGGAGGAGGAAAAGGGGGCGGGGCGATAGCGGGAGGAAACGGGGGAGGAAAAAAGACACGCTGTCAAAGCGGCCGGTGGTGCCACCTTCCTCGCCCACGGCCCCTCCTCTCTTTCTCTCTCTCCGTCAGTGCCGCCGGGGAAACTGAGGCAACCAAAAAGGGACCCTCCCAAATGGCTAGGAAGCAACCCCACTCACCCACTCCGCAATGAAAGGGGGAGAGAGGCAGAGGCGTGGGGAAGCGTGCGCGCGGGCGTGGGAGGCGTGCACGGGTTTCGCACTTGCTCACTCTCTCGCTCACTTGCTCGCTCGGAAGGCAGGCTCCCCGTCTGCTCCTGCGGATGGGAAGGACCACGGGGAAGGAGGGAAACAGGCACGTGCAGAGCGGCCGGGGGGCGTCCCTGGGGGCCCCGTGCTGCTGAGTTGGGAGAGACCCCAGGGGCCGGCCACCGCGTTTTTATTTGTTTCAACATTTTTTTGGTCCATGATTCTGCGCCCCCCTCGGCTTGCACCCCTAGGCCATGGCCTAGGTTGGCCTTATGGATAATCCGGGCCTGGACCCACAGAACCTTTGAGCCTTTCTTCTGTTTAGGAAAAGTAGTGGCACACAAATATATCCATCTCATAGTAGGAAGGAACTCCCTGGTAGGGCAAAAGGGCCCATGTCCTACTTGACCCATGGAAATGAATAGCTGTTACCCGTGTCAAGATTAACTCCCTCTTCTGATATTTTGTTTGTTGGCAGGAAGAGCCTGGATGAGGGCATAGAAATTGAGAACATGACCAAGAAAAGGCAAATTTTGGATTCTACCCAGTGAACATTGTATAACACATAGAACACCATTTATGGTGAAAGCTGTACATGAAAAGCAAAAAACACAAGAAGTTACCCTGGAAACTGCCTCGAAGAAGGGAGAGGGGAGACCTGAGTGACCAAGGGAAGTATCCTTCAAGGATCTAACATCGAAATGGTAGTGTGTCAAAAAAGTAGACAGAGTATTCCACATAGCCACCTTACAAATGGCTTCTAGTAGAACCCCTTTTAGAGAGGCAGTAGAAGCAGAGGCGGCACTGTGGTCCTTAACACATATTAATAGTGAATATCCATTTCAATAGTTTGTTAAGACACAGGTAGTCCCAATCTGTCCTTAGCAAAGGTAAGGAATAGTATATGTGAACCCGAAGAATAATGTGTCCTGCCCAAATAAAATGACAAGGCACGTTTAAGCAAGTGAAGCTTTCTTTCCAGTGGAGAGGTCAGATTCAGGAATAAAGCAGATAAAATAATGTCCTGATTCACATGAAAGTAGGATATCACTTTTGGAAGAAAGGTAATGCCAAGTTTGAGAATGACCCTGTCTGGTTGGACAGACCTCAGTGCAATGCACAGAGCTCTCCAGCTCAGCGCATCGAATTGATCGCTATCAGGAAAGCAATTTTCCATGACAGTAGGAATAAAGGACATGTGGCTAAGGGTTCAAAAAGTTTTTCTATCAGCTTTGAAAGCACAAGTTCAAGACTTTAGTCTGGGAACTGGAGGTAACAGATTCTTGTAACCCTTCAGAAAACTCTGAACCCAAGGGCTAGAGAAGGTCTGCCCAGTCTCTGCAGACAAAGAAACTTTCATCAATGACAGAGAAAGGGATTTATTGTCCAAGGTCTCCTGAAAATCCAGAACATCAGCATTGGTGGCCTGGTGGGGAGACAACTACCACTGGCTCAAGAGTAACAGAATAGCTTCATTTCAACCCATAAACCTTTTTGGTTTTAGGCTTATGGCGGTGGACAGAATCTGATTTGTCATGAACATAAGAACATAAGAACATAAGAAGAGCCATGCTGAATCGGACCTCAGCCCATCTAGTCCAGCATCCTGTATCACACAGTGGCCCACCAGTTGTACACGGGGATCTCTAGCAGAAAGGAGGGCAAAACCCTCACCTGCTCCCGACCCCCCACAACCAGTACCCAGGGAAATCCTGCCTACCTCAACCAACTCCGAGGTGGCACTTGAATGTCCTTTTCAGTAACTACCGATACACTTGGTATCCATGAATCTGTCTAATCCTGCCTTGAAGTTGTCCAGGCTGACAGCTGTCACAACCTCTTCTGGAAGTGAGTTCCATAACCCAATGACCCTCTGGGTGAAGAAATATTTCCCTTTGTTAGTCCTAACTTTCCTACCTTGGAGCTTCAGGGAGTGCCCCTAGTCCTAGTGTTTTGTGACAAAGAAAACAGTTTTCTTTATTCACCTTTTCTATCCCATGCATGATTTTATACACTTCGATCAAGTCACCTCTTAAACGCCGTCTTTCAAGGCTGAAAAGACCAAGGCGTTGCAACCTGGTTTCATAAGGGAGCCGCTCCATCCCTTGGATCATTCTTGTTGCCCTTTTCTGTACCTTTTCCAGTTCCGTTATATCCTTCTTAAGGTGCGGAGACCAGAATTGTACACAGTACTCCAAATGTGGCCTTACCATCGATTTGTAGAGAGGTAATACAACATTTGCTGACCTATTTTCGATTCCCGACAGATGCAAAGATTTGACATTGGGATGATGAATCTGGCCATTCAACACTATGATGAGGTCGGCGAGGAGAGTGAAACGATGACATCTGTGTGGAGACATCACAAGTAACTAGCTAAACTCATGTCTCCTTGACCACCAGGGAGTGCACCAGGGAGTGATCAGGATGCACCAAGTGTTATTGGCTTGGAGGTGTTCCATGACCTTTGGAAGCAGCAGAATTGGAAGAATGCCAGGAAAAGATGGTGGTTCTAATCCAAGAGCATTCTCAACTTGTACTTTCCCAGCTTTTTACAAAAAGCTTTGGCCTGCATTGCTTGGACGTTGGTTATGTAAGCCAACCCAAGAGGGTTCCAATAATCTTCTCCAGTTCCATTCTGCTACGACAGACAATAAAGGAGCAAGGGTTTGATATTGTGGAAAGTATGAAAAGCGCTAAATGATATTAGTCATTGCAAAGTTTAGTCTCAGGGCCCTTCCACACAGCTCTATATTCCAGACTGTCAAGGCAGAAAATCCCACAATATCTGCTTTGAACTGGGTATCTGCATCCACACTCAGGACCCTCCACACAGCCCTATATTCCAGAATATCAAGGCAGAAAATCCCACATTATCTGAGTGTGGACTCAGATAACCCAGTTTAAAGCAGATATTCTGGGATTTTCTGCCATGATATTTTCAGATATAGGGCTGTGTGGAAGGACCCTCAAACATAAGCATTCAGTCACAGTTCGACTCTCTTAGTCATCTCTCTCACACTCACTTGAAAAAACAAAACAAAACACAGCCATGTTTAATTTTTAGTGTTAATTAAAACAAAATAATTTTATATTTTAATATACTTTAACATAAAGTGAAAATAAAAATATTTCAATGTATCAGCAAACAGTAACCACAGTTAACCATTTTAACTATTTAGGCCCCTGCATATATTAAAATTTTGTTCTTCAGCTATGAGTTTGGCAAGGTCCAGAGATAAGCCACAGTGACAAAAGGGTTGAATGTCACTTGTACTTATTGGTGGCTTTGGAGTAACCATAATTATAGGATTGTCTTTGTTGGACCTAATCGGACCCTTCTAACTCAGAATAAAAAATGAACTCAACAACTGCAAACCTGAAACAAAAAAGCCCACATATATACTAAAACCCACAGTCTGCTGGTTTGGAGGATAATGCAAATCAAACGCTTCATTTGATAGGACGGAATACATGCTCCATGAAAGTAGAACAAGAGTTATGAGACCAGAAACTAAATTTAGAATGGCGCCAACCATGAAAAAAGTGTGCCCAACTTTTTTCTGTCTTATGTTTTTGAAAATACTCCTCAAGGCAAAAGCCATGAAACCTATAGCGACGGATTGTATGATGAAAGGTGTTGTCCGAATACCAATCCCGATCTTGCCAGTGCTGATGTCAGGCTCATTTTCTACATGCCAAATGCTCAATTCATCAGCTGATGTTAAAATAACACACATGACCCAACCAATCGCAGCAAGGAGAAGGCCACATAAATGTTGGTAAGACATCTGGATTAGCCGGGCTGAAGCCTCATTTCGACACCATTTCTTTCTAAGCCCCTTCTCCATGTTGAGAAGTCTGCTGAAAATGAGACAAGATAGCCTGCATTGATGGAGTTCTGTACATGCACATACTCTCAAACAGTCCCCTCTGTTAAGGAAAATGATACACAGGTAAACCCACCTCCTAGTGTGAAAGAACCTTCTCCTATAACAAATAGCCCCATATTCTACTTGACCCACAGAAACTTTGAACCTTTCTCCTGTTTAGGAAAAGTAATGATACACAAATTTATCCATCTCATAGTAGGAAGGAACTCCCTTGTAGGGCAAAAGGCCCCATGTCATACTTGACCCATGGAAATGAATAGGTGTTACACATGTCAAGATTAACTCCCTCTGCTGATATTTTGTCTGTTGGCAGAATTGGACTGGATGAGGGCAAAGAAAGTGAGGTGTGATCCAGACAACACAAAGTGCTCTTGGTCAGTCACAAGTCAGATCAGAGAATAGGGATTCAACCTGTGCAGGATGGGATTCCACCAGGTAACATCACACCAAGGCCCCTTCTATACTGCCAAAAATCTCAGGAAGAATTTGGTTATTTTAATCCAGTTTCTCGAGATATTTTGTCCCCAACCCTGGGCTTTCCCTCCAGGGGTTCTCCCTCAAAAGGTGCCAGCAGCTCAGACTGCTCTGGGGGGGGGGGGGATGAGGGTGTGTGTGTGTGTGTGGGCTCCATCCTGCTCTTTCGGGTTCCAGGAGCCAGAAAAACTGGGATGGTTGTGGGGACTGACTCCCAGGACTTTGGAAGCAATTCCAGGAGACAATCCCCACAGGCCCGACACTTACAAAATACGAATCTTGCCTTAAGGTTCAAATATTTGCAGGTGTCAAATTAATCCAGAGAAAACTGAACAATCCCTTTTCTTCACATTAATCCAGGTTGAGATGCCTGAGGTACATCTTTTAACTATCTTGGGATATCGAGCAGTGTAGAATAGTCCTAAGAATGGCTTCACCAAGTCTTTCAAATTATTTTCTGACCTGAAATGCGAAACTTGAATAGAATTGACGATCTCTGAAATAGAAGAAAAAAAAATGTTTTGGGCTCTTTGAGACTTAAGATCTGAATCTGGCTTCTGATTGGTCAAAGATACACCTGAACAACAGACCTGCTACAATGATAGTTGATGGGGCACTATGGAAACTGCTCTTTAGAGTTCTGGAACTGTTTAGAATGCTGTCAAAGAGCAAAGATAGATTCCACCCTAAACATTGGGGTCTTTGTAAGGATTTGGGGGGAGGGGGGCTTCTGCTGCCCCAGATATTTATGAGTATTCTTTGCTTATCACTGGACATTAACTCTAACAGTAGGCCAATATTTTTTTTCAAAAATAGGAAGCAACTCAGCAGTCCCATGTGACTACTAGTTCAACGGGCATTAAAATCTGTAATCACATAACAATACCTGCATTTCTTTTTAAAATATTGTGTCATCCTTCTACTCTCCACTGAAAATAATAGTAGATATTGTAGTTGTGTCAGCTGTAAAGGTACTTTCAGGTGTTATCCCAAGGCACCACAAGGAGATGTGAATTACTCTTTTGAATAACATTGTGGGTGTTCAGCTTGCATAGTATCCCAAAAGAATAGAAGTTACCTGCGTCTTTTCATCTTGGAGGCAAGATGCTTCCAGACATGCCTCATGGACATTACAAGGATGTTGATATGTGGAATGTGGAGAAATTAGCACATCACTCCCAATGCTGAAACACAATGCTTAGTTTATTTCCTGCTGATTTCGCTGTAAGTAAAAATCTAAGAAACAAAAAGAAATCTATTTTTTTCACTCAGGATAGGAAACGTGACAATGAGAACAATCAGAAATATTTTTGTTGACAAAGATGAGAGCAGAGCAAAGCATTTTAAGGTCAACCCAATGATCCAATTGTGTTTGTGATATTATAACAGATCAACGACTTCGTATTCTTCACAAAAATAAACTGAATTGCCAATTGGGACAGCACCAAATAAATGGCCATTGTGAAGGACACACTTCAAGCTCCACTTTGATTTATCAACAAACAGTTGCCATTCAGTTGCATTATAGATTGGAATTCTCAATTCCTCCATTAAACCATGTGTGTTATGGCAATACACAAAGCCATCGTCACTTCGAAAGTACTGCAGACATTCACTTTCTCTTGATCAAAAGTAGGATACTTTTGCTCCTCTTTCAAGCAAGTTTTTTTCATGCAGTACTGATGCTAAGAGTTCTGAAGCCTTTTTGATAGATCCAAATCTCATGCCAAATCATTCAACTCATGCTAATCAAATCCCTTATGAACGGAGTCATTTTCCATTTCAAAATCATTGTTCTTCACCATACTCCTGTTTTTTTTAAAGAGGGTAGTTCAATGAAAACTGGCACTGGGATTTCATCTGAATGAGCACTGGACATACAGATGGTGGTAGACCAAGATGCTCTAATTTATATATATTTTTCTTGTTATATCAAGTAACTGTCACTTGAATGATCTTAGGGCTTTCACCAAACCATAGGTAGACCAGATGGTAATTGATCACGTGTTTGTTTCATCCACATCTGTAAACTCTTGACACTGCTTATATGCCTTGTGAGGGGCCCAAGAGTTACCTTAATTACCAAGTTTTACTTTAAAATATGCAAAATAGGCTTGCTTGGCACTGATGTTTGTCCTTTGACTGAGAATAGTGAAACTGTCACAGATATAACAAAACGAATGAGGGTTGTTTAGACACTTAGATTAAGAAATAGCAGAGGCAGACATGATCTGAAGGAAAGGAAATAAGTATATAAATCTGCTAATACTCTCAAGGGCCCTAGAAGTGAGGGACCAAAACTATTATCTAGTCAAGGGAGGAAGGTTGGCATGGAAAAATTAAGGGCCAGGTCTACGTCCCCCAAACCCTAAGAAATGTATTAAATATCTGAATAGGACATACATCCCAATTTTGGCACTGTTGCAACTTAAGAGCAGCATTCTTGGCTCTCTGGCATGTTTTAGACAATTACATAGTCAAAGTAAAAGCCTCAGAAGACAAGGAAATATACCTCAGTGCTTTAGCATTACTTGACTTGCCTCTTTTAGACAAGATCAATTTGCTGAAGTGCTGCAAAAAAGGGAATCAAGAAGGAAGCATGAAATAATGTGACTTCATATGGGGAAGAACATAAAGACCATGAAAGATGTAAACCAGGGGTGCTTACACTTTTCCAGCTTGCGAGCTACTTCTAAAAAAAAAGTCCCAAAGATCTACCTACCCACTACTCAGAGAGTCATAAAAGCAAAATATTAGAAAATTTATTTCAGTGAGAGCCATACAATATATTTTAAGACTGAATTCAACTACATGTGAGTATAATAAGCCCCTGAGCATGCCTCACAAATGGCATGGGAGCCATACACACTGTGTCTGTGATCTGCCTGCGATCTACCAGGACGCCCTTCAAGATCTACCAGGACGCCCTTCGAGATCTACCAGTAGATCACAATCTACCTAATGAGCACCCCTGATGTGAACCTTTAAGAATAGCAGGGGAAAGTGGTTTGGTGGTTCTTGAGGGCTTAACACCTTTCTCCCAAGTCCACTCTTCAAGCATATACAACTTTTTTTTCCCGCTCAAAGCTTTAAACTAGAAAGCCAGAGCAGGCAAATGAACTCACACAGACTGTGGGGCTAACTTCCTACCATGAAGAGAAATGCAAAAATTCAGAACATGGGTGAAGAGAATTGGCTATCCCTTCCATAGGCCTGAAGATGTAAAACTTGCAGACTGCATGGATGTAGGCATTCCTAGTAGGCTTCAGTCTCCATATCACAGCCTTCTCCTGGCCTCCTTCTGGCTGCGGCATGCTTCTTTTGGAACTCTACCAACCCAGTTGGTTATAAATGCCCTGTGTCTCCACGGCTCCAAATCTCTGCTGCTGCTTCACCATCTGCTTTGTTGCTTTACCCTGTCTCATTGTTACACCTCCCACCTTGCTGCTCTAGCACTGCTCCCTTCTGTCTTATTTATTTGATGTGTCTTCTTTGCCAACTGGAAATGCAGCTTTATACTCTACCCCATGATTGGACTGAAGACCAAGACCTACCTCCACTTGTCTCTTATCCAGCCAGTGAGTTTAACCACTAGCTTTAATCCCATTAGCAACGTATTTCTGCTGTCCATCGTCCCCAAGATACAGCCTACTAGGGAAAGAAGAGGCAGCTGCTGGAAGAAAATGGTGGGTCCCAAAGGACTCTTCTCCTGCTCTCGTCACAACAGTGGTGCCCAGGAAGTCAGGCGGGTAGTTTCTTCTTATCTTGGAAGGAAGATGTTTCTAGAAATGCATAATTGTGATGCATATCTGGAAGCATCTGCATTATACTATTGCTATGTATAGTGAAATTAACAAATCACTCACAATGCTGAAACACAATATTCAGTTTATTTCCCTTAGTCAAGCATGATGATTTATCAGTAGGTAAATATTTAAGGAACAAAAAGATTTTTTTTAAACTCAGGGTAGCAAACCGAAAAGGACAATGGGAAAAATCAGAAAGATATTTTTTCACTGTACAAAAAAGGTCTAAAAATTGCAATGACCCATAAGGTGAAAAAGAAATCATTCACCTATAGATGCCAAATGCGATTAGCACCAAATTCTCTGCCTTACAAAGTGACAATAGAGCTATGTATAGAATTATCTACAGCTATAGGGCAAAGCCCCTTTCCAGAGAACCTGCTCACAAAAACAATTTAGAAAAGGAAAGAAAACATAGAAAAGAAATGTGGAAGGCAAGCTGAAGGTTGTGAAGAAACAGCTGATTCGGACAAGGATTAAATACAACTGTACATAATTTTTCATATTGCTATCTTCATAAGAATTAACATGATTTAATTTGCAGTACTGCATACATATTGAAGTTATATTTGGAGCTTAAATACACAAATGAAACCATTACAACAGTATGTATGTAGGTGTGTGCATATATATCAATATATGTGTGTTTGTGAAAGTTTGCACTGACCAAAGTTCTTAAAAAGCGGTTCATTTTAACTTGGCTATATAGTCAGGGGAAAAAGAATGGGATTGCAAGGCAATGTGGAATTGTTGACCAAAAATTGTTTAGAAACATCAGATGTTTACAATATTGAAAACATGTTGGGAGTTTTATGAACAGTATTAAATTATTATTAACTTTATTTATACCCTGCCTTTCTCCCCATGGGGACTCAACTTTAAACATTAGGCGCAGCTAGTGTGAACCATTGAAGGAACTTGATGCCAGAAGAGTGCGTAGGAATGATTTGTGGCTGTCACTTGCTATCAAATCTACTTCAAGTTATGGTGACCCTAGGAATAAAATCCCCAAGAGCCCAGGCCATCAACTACTGGCTCAGCACTTGCAAATTGAGGGCTGTGGCTCCCTTGATGAAGTCAATCCACCTGTTAATTGGTCTCCTGAGAAAAAGACTTTTCTTTCCATGAAATTCAAATTAGTGCTACATTTTAAAGAGGCAGAAAGTCCAAGATTTAAGTGTCGCTTAAACCATTTCACAGTAAAATTATAAAAAAGAGTCTAAACAAAGAATATAAGAAAAACATATATTAAAAAGTTTAAAACATTTTTTAAAAAATTGTTTGCTGGGACTAGCAATAAAAGACTTTGTAGCAGTAATTTTTGTTTAGTTTTAAAGATCTAATTCTTTGTGAAATGGAGCAAGAAACGAAGGTTCCCTTATCACTTTGATATCTGTCAGTAGAAAAGCGGAAAGCTATAGAGACACACCCATCCACTCACTTCAATACTTATATTGAAGTGAGTGGATGGGTGTAAATATGAATATATGCAACCTACATATGGTAAGCAAGGACTTTATGTTACTTGCAGAAGAAAAAGAAGAAAAGATAAAAAAATAAACCTAGATGGAGGGACCGTATGCACCATAAAAACAATTCACTATTAGTAGGATGACCCCCAAGCGTGATTCAAGGAATTGCTGGCACCTAGCCTAATGCAGAACTAGTTCTCACCTGTTTTACACATCTGAAAATATCATAATCAAGTCCTTCATGACCTCATTCATCTCAGAAACCTGAGCTGAATGACACTTTGGTTCTTGGGCTTCTCCCATCCCACTAGTGATCTATCATTCAAGTAATAACTGGAACGGAATAGATCTTGCAAAGAGCTATTTCTAATCTTCAAAGTGAATGGCCAAGGACTCTTATTATAAGGGATGTTCTTTATTTGACAGCCAGAAAGCTTGTTTGTTTAGGGGCTGGCAAATATTTCTTATTGTAAGAGAAATGTCGCTTATTATAAGAGACATTCCTTATTTGAGAGTCAGGAAGCTTACTCCTTACAGGACTAGACTGTTCCAGATCCGAAGCTTGCAAAGCTTTTCCTTTTTTGTGGATTTAACAAGATGGTAATAAAATAACATATATTTTTGGTTAAAGGTCCTTCGTAGAAACAGAAAGGTGACACCAAGGAATTTCCTGACTGAGGAAAGCCACAGGAAAGTGTTTAAAGGAACCCAAGTAGCTGCCATGCAAACACACAATTCCCTAGTGTGCTTGGAAGTAGTTTTATTGCAGTTTGATAAAAGATCTACTTATCCAAACAGTTGTGACATTATTTTTTAAAAGACGGGTATTAGGCAACAATTCTTCAAAAAGCATCCAACTGTGTGTACTTTTAAAAATGTCACTGAACCTCACCAACTTAAATAAAAGACTATAAAGTCCCTAAAATCAATAGTCTTCAATGCTATTTTCCAGGGCTTTCACTTTAGCCTGTATAAATCTGAACAGAATTTGAACATAGTTTATTTTTTCAAAAACAACACGATATTCATGCAAAACTGTCCCATTTTCCTTAATATGAACCGAAGCACAGAATCTATGACCTGTATGATAATAGGAAATCCAAAGGGGTGTCTAGAAATGCAAACCCACATAGAAACAAAGGCTAGGATTCTTGCTTTGATGATGTTCTTTCTTTAGTTGGGCTCCTCCTAGCGATCAAAGAAGTTGCATATGCATCGACGCTGCCCAAGGCATGCTGTTCCTTTTAAGAGTGTCATTTGGGCCTTTCAGGCTGGAGACTGTCAGTCAGACACTTGAGCTGCTCCTCCCCAAGTTTGATTTTGTCCTCCAGCTCCCGCTGCTCAATTATGAGGGCTGATTTCATCTTGACAAAGTGTTCATAATCCGCAAGGCTCTCATCATTCAGGTAGTTGGCCAAAATGTCAAATACGATGCGCTCCCTTCGATCCAGATTTTCCTTCAACTCCTTGGCATCTTCATGCTGTTGGGTTAGCAGTTTCTGCTTTTCTTCCAAGACCCGCTTGTTCGGGAGAAAGGAAAGGAACATCATTATTCCATAATAGATTGGCTATTACATTTCCACCAGATTCCAGTTATGATTAAAAAAATTGAAACAGGGTGTATCCAAGTTTATGGAAGTGAACACCTACTTATGTGAGTGGACATTTCCCTCCCTTCATCCACACTTCACCCCAAGTTCTGCTCTGAGCAGGACCCTTCCTCTTCCAAACAGATTTGGAAGAGGGCCACAGAGGTGGAGAGCAACCTATGCAACTAATGTGTGCTATTTTGTTGGTAGGTGGACATTTTCAATTGAGAACACAGATATTTATAAATGCAGAAAGGGTTTCTTCTCAAACTTCAGATATGAGATGTTCAGTGTTACAGAGGCACCATCACATCAAAATACTCATATTAAATGTGTAACTCCTGTTGATTTCGACTTGCTTGAGCTTAAACCCTACCATCCATCTAAACAATATTCCAAAAAGCTTATTTTTTATTTGTTGGAAATGGGAGGAAGCATAGAGCCTTTCCTCATCCCAGTTTAGACAACTAGAGTTCTATTTACAGGAAAGGAGATTTCACCTGAACATTAGGAAGACCTTCCTGATCATGAGAGCTGTTTAACAGTGAGACTCACTGCCTCGGAGTGTAATTGAGGTTTCTTTTCTGGAGGCTTTTAAACAGAGGCTAGATAACCATCTCTCTGGAGTGTTTTGTGGTTTTCCTGCATGGCAGGGGGCTGGACTTGATAGTCTTTGTGGTCTCTTCCAGCTCTATGATTCTATGATTCTAGTGCTATAAATCTCCACTGCACATAGACATTTTCTCCTGCAAAAATCATGGATCTGAGCGCAATCACTAGTACCACAATATGGTTTAACAGGTCAGTTAATTAAGATGACATTTATTAAAGAGAGTAAAATGGAGAAAGGCAGGAACAGAAAAACATAGGAAATAAGGTGAAGAGACTGTAAAAGGAAGACTACAAGACTGAAACAGAGAATACAGAAAGGGAAACAAGACACTAAAATGGCACTTGATTTAGGGATGACATAGACATTACAGTTTCTTCAGTCATAGGATGAATTTTTAATTTTGCTATTTTTTTAAAAAAGAAAGAAATGTTACAAAAGTATTTAATGCATCTCAAGTAGAATGAAAAGCAGCTTCCACAAATACATAATATTCACTTTGCTGGTAGGATATGTTAAAAAATGTGCTGACGAATGGGAGCAGCCCAATATGTGCATTTCTGCATGACATTCAAGACCTTGGACTCTCCACTTCTCTCCTGTCATGGCTGACCTTTTGTTGTTTTTGCCTGAGGCTCATTTTATATTTGGGAGGCTCTCATACTTCTAAAGCCCCATCTCAGCTCTATTACTGAGGAAATTGACTTAAATGGGCAAAATCAGACACTTCCTTTTTTAAACACAACAGCAACACAGCTCATCGCCTTACCCGCTCTTCCGCAGAGACATTTTCATCCAGGTTATTTATTGCATTTTCTACCCGGGCTAATCGACCAGAGAGAGACAGCAAGAGGTTGACTACTTTGTCTAGATCTCCAATGAACATCCGAAACTTGTCAAACTCATTGGGTTTGCAGACCTCTTTTACAAGGGACTCCACTTCATCTCCAAGTAGGTTGTTGGCCTGAATGTCTTCCATGAGAGTTTCCCGAGCTTCACGCAGAACCTGCAGCTTTCGGCTTATGCTATCTATAAGCTCTTGCTAAAAAAGGGGGGAAAAGAAGAAAGTTTATGAGGCACAGTTGATACAACCTAGATCTAGATGAGGTAGCTGTCAATTGAAGAAAAGAGGAGAAAGTGGGAAATCTTCCGATGGAACCAAGAAGAAACATTGGATTTCAATTGTAGGATTATTTATATTACTTCGAAATACTAAATTGGGTACAGTGTTACTTATGTATAGATTTAGTCACGGGCTAGAGGAAGCAGACAATTGTATTCTACTTCTTTCCTTTGCAGACTTTCAGCTCCCTGAATATGCCGGAGTTAGGAAATATTATTTGTCCATTATAATTCCCAAAATCACTTAGCCAGCATCTGCCCACCATGCAAACAGAGCAACTTTGGGAGCTGTAGTATAAAAAAACCGAAACTTTCCCAAGCTCTGAGAAGTGTTGCATGGAGTTGGCAGACCCTTACTGAATGAGGCGAGTTGTGGGGTACTGGGGTGAGGTGCAGGGATTTTCTGAATAATAAGTGGCAACACCTTCTGCATGCACACTGCACTCAAACGTTTATGGAGGTTCACCACATTTTCATTTTCATGAACCAAGAATTCAATTACAGCTCATTGCTTGTAATGGGCGTCTGCAACTGATGTCATTTTAACAGTCCACTACAGCTCCACAATCTGTCAGAATTTCTTAAAACTTGGTACACACATGGGAGAAACATCAGATTTCAAGCATGCAAAAAGCACTTTGTTAATGGCTGAGCAAACAAATGTGGGCATTTTTAAAACAACCCTTGTATTTTCTACCCTGATTGGCACTGGCATTTTCTGGGTCTTGGGCAAAGGTCTTTCACATTTCCCTACCTCACCTGATGCTTTGAGCTAGAGAAGACAGAGATACTATTTGGGGCCTTCAATGTGTAAGGTATGTGCTATGTTTGCTCCCTGAAATAGGTATATAGGTCTCCAATGAGCTCTACTTATTTCTAGTATATAAGGAAGTAGCTATCATGTAAATATAAGCTATTTACGTGATAGCTACTACCTACATGATTTTTTATTCCAGGACTGGAATGATTTTTCAGTTGTTAATTCTGTAAGAATACCAACAATATATTTTCTCTCCTCATTATATAGGTGAGATGAAGAAAGATTTGAACAATCAAGAATTGTTTCTTGTATAGAAGACTATTTTGTTCTGGTAGTCTTAAAGTCACTTCTAACCTTTAACAACCCTAAAGTGAACCTAGAGCAGTGATTCTCAACCTGTGGGTCCCCAGATGTTTTGGCCTTCAACTCCCAGAAATCCTATCAGCTGGTAAACTGGCTGAGATTTCTGGGTGTTGTAGGCCAAAACATCTGGGGGCCCACAGGTTGAGAACCACTGACCTAGAGCCTACAATTATGGCTCTTGGAAGCTAAGCAGAGTCAACTCTGGTTTGTACTTGGAAGGGAGGCTGCCAACAAATATCAGTCCATATAGGCTATTTTTCAGAGAAGGAACTGGAAAAACATTACCTAAGAAAATTCATAGGTTTTGCTAAAGGTCAACATCCAATTTGAAAGAGTTGTGACTTGCTCAAGATCATTCAGTGGATTTCCATGGTTGAGGAGGTACTCAAACCATCGCCTACCAGAGTCCTAGTCCAACACTCAAATTGCTACACCACAGAAGCTCACAAATTTGTTTTGGTATGCAAAAGAAACTCCTAGGATTAGAATTTTGTATTTCCAAATGTGTGTCTTTTGCACTAGTTCAGATTGGTAGATCATATTATTGAAAAAAAAACACCTGGAAGATAATGCAAGTCTGAAGTCTGCCTCTTGTTATTCTAGGATATGAGAAGTGTATCATCCATTAAATTTAGCTGTTCTTTCTAGTAAGCAGAAATGGTATTTGAAGCCAGCAGAAATACAGTGCCATGATTTCTTGTTCAGCCTGCGACGAGCTGTCCTCGCCTGTGTTTTGTTCATTGGAGTATCATGTCCTGTAGTGATGGTCCAATAAGTCTGATAAAAAGACCAACTGTTACTACTTCTCCTGCCCTTTATGTAGGAGGGGATATGTGAGGACTCACCCATTTTATGCTAGGCCGAGACCAGCATGGCAGTTTGGCATCCATGGTAAAACAGGATAGCCAGGAAAGGGGGAGTGGCTTGGATCCTTCTCAGGGAGGGAGAGAGAGAGAGAGAGTGGCTCAGAGCTGAGGGGAGGAGCTGAGCTGCTTGAGAGGGAAAAGTGTAGCTTTTTCAGGAGTCTCTTGACAGAGCTGGGAGTGAGCAGTCAGAGAAGACAGTTGTCTTATAAACTGACAGGAAAAGTTCTGTGTGGAGCTGACAGGTAGTCAGTCACAGGCTTTTGGAATCTCTAGGGCTTAGAGATTAGCTCACATCTCTGGGGAAGCCAACTACAGGAAAACTCTAGGAAAGAGTTAGTAGCTAGGGTACTTCTGGAAGACTGAGTGTTAGCTCAGGGAACTAACTAGGTTAGTTAGTTGAAGACTACTCACGACTAGTTTTAATATTAGAGTGAGGAGGTTTAGATAGACAAGTTTTGAACTGTCTAGTTTTGTAACGAAGTTAAGAAACCAATCTTAAGAAACCAACACGCTCTAGTACTGTTCTGCATAACCATTATGCATCTGTGCTTTTAAGATCTGCCGGTTAAGTTAATAAACGTTCTATTTGTTAACTTTACAAGAAAGCTTTCAGTGTGCCTCATTACATCAGAGTGTGCCATTTCCAGCCTTCCCACATTCCCAGTCTGGGAAAAGATATCTCGCCTCCATAATCCTCTTAGTTTACCTTCAGTTTAGGAGCCTAGCTTAGCTATTATTTTATAAGAAATCCTAAAAACATTTTTTTAGGTTGGTGGCAGCGTTCTAAGTAGTTAAAGCCTCCACTTAGTGACTTTTGACATTTAGTGTGGGATCTAAAATAACAAGGTCCACCCTGCCCCAAGGTCTCAAGGGCCAGGTCGTCACAGGATACATTTCTCCAGATAAGGAGAAGAGAAAACCATAGACCACCTACTAAAATACAACCTGAGCCCTGCTGTATGTACAATGGAGGATCTTCTCACAGCAGTACCAGAGGCATTCCAAGTGGCCAGCTTCTGGTCGAAGGACATTTAGCATAATGCCAAGTTTTTAAACTTTGTTTGCATTTTTAAATCCATGTTAACTGTACCCTCAACTCACTTCTGACACGATAAATAAAATCTACATATTGGAATTCAGATTAGGAACACTGGAAAATCAAAAAGTCACCTACTATGTGAAGAGGGTAACAGAAATCATGGCATAGTTAGTGATGTCAGTGTGCTTCACAACATTGTGGTTTTACTATAATGGGTTTGAGAACACTTCACAGGGCTCGTGGCTACTAACAGCGAATAATCCATACAAAGAAAAGCTAGCTCACCTTCTTCTCCGACAAATCATGGTCCAGCTCATCCTCAGAATCCTCCTCTTTTTGCTGCTGCTGCTGCTGCATATCCTTCATTTTAATCAAGAGTTCTGCCTTGGGGGCAGAGGTGCTGTAGTAGGTGGAGTTGGTTGTCAAGGGGATGCCCAGAGGCAGAGACGGTTCTTCTTTCCTAGGCAAAGAATTCAAAGAAATCACTTTCTAGAATTCTGCACAATGAAGGCAATACAACAGCAGCTTTCCAGCACTGAATACCACAAGCAAATTGTTGGCTTAAGAAAAAGATTCGCAGCTACGGCAGTACTATAGGTCCAACGGCATCCATAATATAATAGTACCATTTTGGCATTCTTAGAACCCAGAGACAGGTAATTAAAAGAATCTACCAAAATTATTGCCTGAAAGTGTTGATTTCTACTTTGCCTCCTAATTAATGCTCTCTATCACTACTTATATATCCATGCCCATCCTTGATTATATGGGCAGTGGGAGGGAGACAGCATTTAAACCTCTTTGGGGCTTTCATTAGCTTTGACTATAAAATCCCATAAGCACACCTTTTAGTCAAAAACACAGCTGTTTCTGTTTTAATATCTACAATTCTAATGCTTGAAATACTCTGTTACTAAAGCCAACCATCTCTTAAATTCCAGAAGAGGGTTGTTTTTTAAAAAAATAAAGAAAATGGATTGAAAAGACATATAATAAAGTAGAAATTGTAGTAATTATTAAACAAGCAAGAGAAATTGTAGCACTGGCTTCTTTTAAGTCTGATTATTTACATGTTTGTTTGGTAGAAGGATCCTGGGTGCTGTCTTGTACTGAGTCAGACTGTCAGTCCCATCCAGGTCAGGACTGCCAAGTCTTAGTAGTATCTTTCTTATAATCAACAGCAACATGAGTTTATTATTATTATTTATTTACTGTATTTCTAACCTGCCCTTCTCAACCCCTGGGGGGGACGGGGACTCAGGGCGGCTTACAAGGCACAATTAGATGCTGGCAACAATACACAATATAAAACACTAATACATCAAGATTAAAACATCATCAGTTTGCTCTTAACAGTCCAAAGTCTCATAGTGTCTCTGAGCCCTAAAATGGAGTCTGACATCTGAACAGTCCCAGATCTGTCCTTGATGTCTGCAGCCCCTCCCACAACCTCCAGAAACATAAAGTGAAAGCTGCATACCAAAACACACACACACACAATAAATAAGCAAACAGAATTATATACAAACAAATAACTAGTGGATGCTTGAAGAAGGTGCTATTCCCAACATGGATGGGTTCCTTACAATACCTAGAGATCCTGGGTATTATCAGATTGTAATGTCACCAAGCTTTTCAACATTTGGTTCATTCTCACAGAAACACTGTCTTCAACCATACAAATATATACCTTCAACTGCACTTGGTTATGTTAATTTGCCTTTAGCCTGAATCCTTCTGAGACTGCTCATAAGCTTCCTGGTGCATTTTAATTAAAACTGGACACAAATAAATCAAAACGTTCTTATTAATGTACATTTAATTGAGAGCTTGTGTTGATTAAAAGATTACCACTGCTAATGGTGAATGCATGGTATTGATTTTGAGTACAAAGTTGTTCAAAGCATTTAACCCAGCTGTAGTTTGTTTAAGAACTGCAACTCTTGAAGCAGGCTCCAAGACAGCTTAACTGAACAGTTTAAGAATTAGGACCCAGTTGCCTTTGTGGCCAAATTTATACTTCAGCAAAGGCTGGGAGCCAAGTTCCACCCACAGTATACTTAAGATGTATGGATACGCTTTGGGAATGGATTGTTACTGGCTTCGTGAAATAATGCTTATACTGTATGAGAAACTGGTACCCATATAGACTTTTCAGCAAGGATGAGAGGAACCCTATTTCTTCATTATGTCTGCCGCACATGAGGAAGATGTCAAGTAGGACATTACACTTCGTTATCTTGGTTGGAATCAGTGCCATCTGGCTCCTTCCCTTGGACCAGTGTCTCTCTCTATGGCTATTGCATCTTTTTGCTAGAACATTAAACTAGGATTATGTAAACAATGAAACTTGAAATTGTTTTCTTCTTCCTTCCATGCCTTTTAGGTGTACTTTGGACAAAGCAATAAAGAAAATGTATGTTTGTAGTTAAAAAACGAAACGAATACACAACTACTTACTTGTCTTCTGAGGTTCTGGGTGAAGGAACTTTTAAAAGGAGCTTGCGGCGTTGTTGAGCTTCTTCCAAGAGATGTTCATCTTTTGGGAAGATTCCCACCATCAGGTCCATTGTGGTTTTTATTTTCATATTTGGGTCTAAGATATCTGCTAGTGATTTATCCTTGCCCACTATCTCTCTGGCTAATTCTTCTGACTTCCAGTCTTCGATTGTCTTCTCTTTGGCTCTGACATAGCTGGCAGTGTGGCCAGAAACATCAGTGTCCTTTGTGGGGCACCCAAGTGCTTCTGCAGGTTGCAAATAAGGCAGTCTGGTTTTGTTCTCAGGCTCCGGCTCTACACCTTGCCTTGTGTAAGCACAGAAGCGTGAGTAGGACTGTTCAGAAGTGCTCAGTGTTTTGATCTGGTCTTTCTCCAAGCCACTGGGTAAAACAGGAGGCTCTATGGTGCTCACAAGGTTCTGTCGGCTTTCCTTCTCTGCATGGCTCTCGGAATGCACAATCTTGATCGGGACCATTTTTACTGTTGTGTTGTTATCCATCACTCGTTCAATTCTTGAGAAAAGAGAACAGTATGAATTGATAAAACGGCACACTATATTTAATATGGGGAAACTATATTTTAACCTGCATGTTAATCCACTAAAATCTATTGCTGAACATGGGATCTTAACGACCTATCAAAGTCTTCACCTATTCTACAATTTATTTTTAATTCAACTTAATTTATTTCTATATAATGTATCAAGGTTAAGCTTTGTATTGTACATTTAGGCTAAAAGGGCTCAAAATCATATTTATGTTTATGAGTGGCTTCCCAGCACACCCTGGATGTGGTCCCAAGAAGGTGATTCAACCTCTCTGGCAACATTCACACCAATTATTCATCAGCTGAATTTGTGTGTACATTTTGAATGAAATGGAAAGCTAGTTTTGAAGACATGTAAAATCACTTTTAAGTGTGAAAGGATACAAGATTGTGTTACAGTTAGCTACTAGGGAAGAAGGAAAAGAGAACTGCTTTGAGTACTGCCGCCATAACTGTGATTCTTTCTATTAGCCATTCTTGTACAGTTCCAAACGACAGGAGGGCCAAAAATTTGGGTTTCGTGTCAATATATATAAATGACACTGTGCAAGAAACCAACATATATTGTATATTTCTAAGCTACTTGTTTCATTAAAGTCAATCTCAAATATATGTGATGATAAATGAGATGATCCCTGAAAAAACTCAAACTTAACGTTGTAAAAGGGGGTGGAAATTGTGTAATCAATTCTCCTCATAGATACTGCTGAACACTGTCACATTTTCTTACAAGAAAAGTATTTGGATCCCCATGACCACTTTACTTGACACTCTTCCCAAACAATAGTATATACTTTTTTTTGACATGGGCAACTAAGATAGTTCTGGGGTTTCTTGCCACACCACTGATTTCTTCA
This sequence comes from Anolis apletophallus, assembly GCA_030556195.1. Taxonomy (NCBI): domain Eukaryota; kingdom Metazoa; phylum Chordata; class Lepidosauria; order Squamata; family Anolidae; genus Anolis; species Anolis apletophallus. The sequence continues at coordinate 70,003,705 of JARBWK010000004.1, forward strand.
ATAGGTACATGTGTACAGTAAATAGTTTTAAATAGTAAACAGTAATGGTAAACATGTTACCTGCATGGATCAGGGAGGTAAAAGAAAATTTAATTCTTTGTTTCTGTCTCAATTTGGGATTACTGAATACGTAGAAATTTCAGTATCTGCAGCTGTTTGTGTTAAAGCCCTCCTATACATCAAATCTTTCCATGTAATGCAAACAGTAGATGTGTTACACAAATTCTCATCAAGAGGATTCCATGGCTTATGAACTTAAAAAACCCATTATGAAGTAATTGTGAATCTTATGAACAGAATCTTGTCTACTTTGCCTTCTCTTGTTTGGAAACACCATATTTACTTTTATCGCCTGCTGTTCATTCTTTGCTTAGTTACAGATTCTCTGTTCTCTTATCTGGACACTATTCAGGAGTAAAGACCAAGCATATTATGCACAGAGCTGTATTTGAGAGATATTGTATGTGATATGTGTTAGGACCAATTAGTGAGTGCACTTATAAATTTGCAAAATGCAAATCCCAGTTTTAATTTTTTGCTTCCCTTTCAAATAATAGCCCGATTTGAAACACTGTTGTTCAAGCCAAATTGCACAAGAAGAATTCCCAAGTGATGTGTGTGAGAGCAGCATTCCTTTTTGCAGAGGAGTAGGCAAAAAGTAGTAGTATATAAAGTATTGTCTAATGTTTTGCTTTATGAATTACACTTGTCTTTTCCCGCAAATTCTGTATTATTAAAAGACATATCTTTTTATGTTAAAAAAACAGCAAATAAATAAATAAATAAATAGTGACACCGTTTGATTGGAATGCTAAATATTAGATACAATTGTCTGAAGATGATAATTTATTTAACCTAAACATTAGAGCCCCCGATGGCCTAATGGGTTAAACCTTTGTGCTGGCAGGACTGCTGACCAAAAGGTCGGTGGTTTGAATCTGGGAAGTGGAGTGAGCTCCCATCTGTCAGCTCCAGCTTCTCATGCAGGAACATAAAAGAAGCCTCCCACAGGATGGTAAAACATCTGGATATCCCCTGGGCAACATCCTTGCAGACAGCCAATTCTCTCACACTAGAAACAACTTGCAGTTTCTCAAGTCCCTCCCTCACCTCTCTCTCTCACACACACACACACACAACCTGAAACATTAAGGCATGGATACCTTGCTGGATTGTCATCCTGGACAGCCACAGGAGGTTTGTCTGTCAGCTTCTGGGGAGCAAACTGTGGTGAGGGGGACCTTGATGCCTCCATATCAGGTTTTAGACGGCCGCGATACGTTGAAGCAAGCACAGGTTCAGATCTGAGATGTGTTTTTTCTTCTAAGTGCTGACAAGCATTTTCTACGGATGCTGCTGGTTGGGGAGGCTCTGGCAGCTCAGTGCAGGTATATTTTCCAACTATCTTTCCTGGATTCTGAGAAGAGGGTGAGCTCACTGTAACCACGTTGACAACAGGAGAAGAGAGGGACTGAACAGACCTGTTGGGCACAGTCAGTGAAGATTCTGAGGAAGCGGCAAGTGATGCTGAAAAATTGTCCTGTCGCCTGGAGTTACTATCTCGTTTGGAAGGCGGAGGCCTGTGATGCACCGGCCCATGTTTTCTGTTCAGCAATGCTGGATCTCCCTGCAGACCTTCCCCTCTTTTGCCTTGTGGATGCGAGAGGTAGTTCTCATCTGATATTTGCAGCTCAGAAATGCCAAGTGGCAGCACATTATAATCTTTGTCTTTTTCACTCACATTTTCCTGCAAATATCTGTAATCGCTGGGCAATGTCCCCGATCTACTTCGGCTCCCGTGAGCTGCAGCTGTGGCCTGCCCTGAATGTGAGGGCCTACCAGGTGCCTTCCATTTGTTTCCTACACTGCAATCCTGCTGAACTCTTCTTTCTCCAGGATGCCCTTCTGGGTACGCTGCATCACTTGGCCTAGGAAAAGAGGGTGGGTAAAATTACCGTTGTTCTGTTATCATTGGAAGTGTACTAGCATTTTACAACCTAAACAAAATATTCATTCAACTACTTAAAAACAGCACCAAACGACTTTGAGTATTCTACACCAAACTTCCAATGGCCAAGCTGTCTAGAGAGGATGGAAATTGTAGTCCAATCTCTCAGTTTAGCAGCAGGCAGCAAACTTTCACAATAACCACAAGAAGCCTATGCCACATTTCAAATAGAATGGGATGACTCAACCACATTGTCAGGGTTGATTAAGGTTATGTACTGCCTTGCTACGTGACATATCTACGAATTAACCTGAGGCACTATGCATTCAACAACAAAAAATAATAATGATTGGTTCTTCTGCATACAGATTGAAGGAGTTTGTTTCTTCGGATAGAATTCTGTAGAGGCTTCAAAACCAGTGAAATATCTATAACCCAAGCAATGCATGTTTTCTGACTGCCATTTCCACTCCCACTTCCCCCGCCCCACTATATTAGATCATCCACAAAGAATTCAGACAGAAAGGCTATATTACAGATTATGATATAAAACAGCCACTATGCTATCAATACAAAATCCAGACTTTCCTATGCACAGATGTACAGACAGGGTGGAAATGAAAACATTCTGCAAAAGATAAGAAATAGCAATATTTTTGAATTCAGCCCCTCTAATTAAAACAGAATACTCCTGTGATTTGAAAAGAAATGTGTGCCTATCTAGTAATGCTGAGATGCCCTCTGGGTCTCTTATTGCACTGCTCCCTTTGGAGCCCCTGGTGGCACAATAGATTAAACCTTTGTGCCGGCAGGACTGAAGACCAACAGGTCGCAGGTTCAAATCTGGGGAGCGTGTGGATGAGCTCCCTCTGTCAGCTCCAGCTCCTCATGTGGGGACATGAGAGAAGCCTTCCACAAGGATGGTAAAACATCAAAACATCCAGGCGTTCCCTGGGCAGACAGCTAATTCTCTCACACCGGAAGCGACTTACAGTTTCTCAAGTCGCTCCTGACATGAAAAAATACAAAAAAACAAATTGCTCCCTTTATTGACCACTACATGAATTGCATTGGATTTTCTTACCTTTTAAATCTTTATCTCTTAAAACTTGTATGTGTTTCTAAACTAATTAACAAGTCACATGTAAAGAGTAATGAAACAAATGCAAGAATCTCGTTCAATCATTGCTATAACCTTTGAGAATTCCTGAGACATTGTCATTATATGTAAAATGATCTAAAGTGTGCAGTCTTAGATTTCTTTCATACCCTGCAATTATACCACTTAGATTCCACGTTGACTGCTATGCTTCTATCCTATGGAATCCTGGAATTTGTGGTGTTGTGAGGTGTTCCTTCCCTTTGCGACTCTTCACATTGTGGCCCTACTCCATTTATCTCCCCCAGTTTTTAAACATTTTTTAAACATATATGTACATGTGGCCCGCCCTCTCGTCTTCCTTTTCTCCTTCTGTTTTAGATATATTTGTTAGATGTATTCATTTTACTGTGCTTATTGTTTTTATTGTGTTTATTGTTTTTGATGTCTGATATTTTGTGATTTGTGGTTTGGGCATGGCCCCATGTAAGCCACTCCAAGTCCCCTTTGGGGAGAGGGAAGCGGCTTATAAATAAAGTTGTTTATTATTATTATTATTATTATTATTAAGAATTCTATGCTATTGACAACTATAATACCACATGGAACTACAAATTTTGGAACCCATAAGAAGCAGCAACCATGGCAGTAAAGTGGTATCAAATTGTCAAATGTGAAGGAGGTGTTAAGGTCAGCTTTACTAAAATTACAAAAGAAGTTCATATTCCCAGGGAACTGAACTCTGAATCCTGTGCTCCTTTCAAATGTTACAGCAGGAGAAAAATGAGTGGTCACTTCCTCAATATAACTCTGAGGACACTAAGAGATAAGCCAGACCAAGAGATATGGCAGGCCCCCAAAACCCAGCATCCACTGGTCTGAAGACCAGTGCAGGCTGGTCCAGCAGAACAGAATTGCAAAAATTGCTCATGGACAGAGCGTTGTGGGTTTCCTCATGAAACTTGAGTGGGACATGAATGGCCACTGTCTTCCTGCCTTGGGGTATAACATCTTGCTTCATTCCTAAGTATTAGTTCAGTCTATTAATGGAACAATGACATTCTGTGCAAGTATAGAGGAATCCCCTCAAGGACAGCTTTAGTAATGTTTACTTTAAGAGACAGCTAAGTGCTTAAGATTCCTTTGGTTATACTTCAGTACTCGTACAAAAACGTGTAAGAAGAACAAGAAATCTAAAAGCAAGACAAGCCGATCCCCCCCCCCCCAAAAGCAGGATAAACAACTGAAAAAGAAAGCAATACATGAACAAATGAACAGGTATTTAAGAATATCGTAAAAATTTATAGATTCACAATTAACACTGAAGAAAGACATTCAGATATTTCAACCATTTGAGATTTAAAAATAGGAATGGTGTGTGTAAATATGTCCACACACACATACACATCTTCCTTAAAATAATTTACCTAAAATAATTGTCAAGGTCTTTTTCTTCCTTCCCCATCTCCAAATCTAATTTAACAACTCAAATGAATCAGAAATACAACTCTTGAATTTAAATGACTGAATCAATCCTTTAAAAGAACAACACAGCACACTTCAGTTGTACTCCGAAAATTAAAATTCATCTTAATAAACTGAATGCATATTGTCTGATCACTCCTGTTTTGCGCCTCTCCCTTTGTCCAAGTTTCCTTTGCCCTGAAAAACTAAGATTTACAAACAAGGTAGAAAATAAAGCTGCAGTTTTAAGTTGACTTCTCTATCCTAGCTTCTTCAGAAGCCATTAATCAGGCTTCTATCTTGCACATAATTAAAACTGCAGTTTTCTGCCTTGGTTACTTCTGCAAATAGCAAGGGAAAGCTGAAGCAAAGAGAAATGTATTCAATTCTTAGTTTACCAAGCTCAGTTTTCATAAACCAAATGCACCAAACATTAGTTTTGCAAGACTGAAAAGTGAGTAGAAGTACCTCTGAGACCCAGAAAGAAGACAGGCTTGCTCCCTGATTAGAGGAGGCTGGAGAGAGACTGTGAGCTTAGAAAAAAAGCTGAAACATAAAAGCAGGAGTCTTAGAAATTTGGTTTGTTGCAGATTTATCATCAGAACAAGTGTAATAGGTTAGACATTTCAAAATTAAGTTCACTTGAGACATTAACACATAACTCAGTCACTGTTTTCCTATCTCAATTTGGCAAGGATAGTCCTGATTATTCTTCTCTCTTCCCACTGCGCAAAATGCCTCATTCTCAACTGGATTTTACAGTTTAATTTCTAATTTCTTATATTTTTGGGGTATATTTTACTTTTAAAATCCAGTTTTTTCTCTCTCAAAATCACAAGTCACATACTGCTTTTTCATCCTGAGTTTTATCCTTGCCTCAAAACTACATTTTATGTAATTAATGACTTTAATGAAAGCATGAACATTTGTTTACAGTGGAATCTTGGTATCCATTGAATTTTGGGCCCATGACCCCAATGGATATCAAAATCTGTGAATTCTCAAGTCAAATTATATATAATAATACCTCTTACATTAAGGTTTGCCTTTCGGATTTTTAAAAAAATCAAGCCATAGATGGCCGAATCCATGAATTCAGAGTCTATGGATGTGGAGATCCAACTGTACATATGTTTTTCTGAATTTTAGTGTAGGACAGCATGAAAGACAAATCAAGGAAAGAGATTCCTCATTTCAGTCAACTATGGTAGAAACACTGATTTTAGTTCTAAGGTGGTTTTCTACAAGCAGTTTTTATTCTTTATGTCTGTTCCTTTATGTCTTTGTACTGGTGGGAGTGGGGGATTGTAGAGCGAAAATCATAGAGGTGGCAGAATCCTTTGGACAGATGGGTCTCCAGATGTAAAGAAGGGAAGGAAAAATTCCATTATAGCTGGAATCCTACAATCAGAAGTCACCATTCAATGTATTTGACTAATTAAATATTGACCTCAGCATCCTAGGTCCACAGAAGCCAAAAGCCCAATCATTTAAAAAGGGACAGGATTTCACTTAAATCTGCCATAAATTATGCAGATGTGGTATGTGTTATGGCGAAAAATATGTGACAAAGGAGATGAGCTGAGACATCTGACTCACATTAAACAATTATTATGTATGAGAAAATGCCGTCATAATCACAGGGTGGTGTGTGAGGGCATGCATACGTATTTATGTGTGTGGATACACACACACACACAGAGTTAGTATACACCTCAAATTGCATTTTTTGCTATGTTTTTTTTTCAAAATGCTCTAAACAGACAAATTCTGAAAATTTCTGATGCATTTATTTGGAATTTATATTCATGCAAGGAAGATGAAAGTAGCAAACTGGAGAGATATTTCCATGCAGAAATTAGTTTTACATCTTGGCATGCAAGTCTGAGAAGGATCTGCAAGGAGAAGGACAAGGTGTACTTTCAATGTGGCATGCTTGACCAAGAAATTCAGCATATCTTTAGAGATCCTTTGATTTCTATCAGTTATTGGCAAAGCATCAAAATCCAGGTAACAATATTACAGTAAGTGGCATAGTAGAGGCAGATCTTATAGGATCAAAATAACTGTACTTTTTGATGAGCCTCAATGATAATATTATGTGTCATTTCTCCCAATATTCCTTGTTCTAGTTTCACTGTTCTAGTTTCACTGCATCCTCATCCTCATCATATAATATTCCTAGACGGTGCATGCGTGTGAAGTTTTCTAGTTGCAGTATATTGTTGTGAACTACCTCTTAGTTATGCAAAGGATTTAGAACTTATTTTTGAATGAGTTGTGATGTTCCATTATATCAAATACCTGCTCTTAAAAGAAGATAATTTTGATTGACCTGTTATTATAATCTATACAGCTGCCCTGCATTACTGGATACCCCTTGAGGACTTGGTATGGAAACTACCATGAGTGTCTGCATTTCAAAATTTAGTACAATACCATTGGTTGCAGATCAGATTATATTAGAAATCTTTTGCTTGGTATCAAAAGGATACTGTTTAGGAAATATCAAGGATCTTCTGAAAAAGTAACTGACTGATCAACCAATATTTCTTACAGTAATGTATAAGATGATTATAAAGAAATATGACTGCATTCAACACGTGTGAAGTTCATGCAATACATGCCTGACATAGTAACCCTGAAAAGACTGGAGCTTACTGTTCAGAAATGAGAAAAGAAAGCAAGCTTCAAGTACCAGAAGAACCGAGAGGGGAAACCTGTAAGTGTTATAGTAGTATTGAGTTCCAAGAAATCAATTCTGGGAAGTACTATTGTTAATTTTAAAAAGGCTTTGCAGAACAAATATCATTTACGTTTGAGGTCACATTCTACATCTCTACCAGTATCTAATTCCTCTGTTAAAATCCTTTCTACACAAATTAAAAAGCATTCTCATGATAACAAATCAAATAAACCTCAGATGTATATAACTTTTTCACATTACTATTATGACAGGTGAATACTTCAACATTTCCAAGCATAAGTGATAATATAGGCATATACTTCTTAGAGAAGAAAGCTTATTTATTTATTTATTTATTTATTTATTTATTTATTTATTTACTACATTTTTATACCACCATTCTCAGCCCTAGGGTGACTCATGGCGGTTTACAAAGCAGCACAATTTGATGCCAACAATAAAAAAACAGATAAAACAATTAAAAATAGTTTAAAATTACAATTACATATAAAACATAATGATACCATAAATCCTCCGCAATTCATTACCAAATCATTGTCCAGTCGCATTGTTCAGCCATTCCGGGATCAGAGTTATCAGTACACTTCAGGAAAAGCCTGTTCAAATAACCAGATCTTAACTTTTTTTACGAAATGTTAAGAGGGTGGGGGCCGATCTAATATCCCTGGTGAGGGCATTCCACAGCCGAAGGGCCACTGCTGAGAAGGCCCTGTCTCTCATCCCCGCCAGCCACATCTGTGAGGATGGCGGGACCGAGAGCAGGGCCTCCCCAGAAGATCTTACATTTCTAGATGGTTCGTAAGGAGAGATACATTCGTACAGATAGGTAGGGCCTAGCTTCTCTAGGAAGCTTCTCTGCTATTTTCATAATAAATATAATTATCTCTAACATTTTGAACACTCTGATAAACATTACTTTGCTTGTTTGCAGTTTGCTTTCCTATGCCAAGGAATTTCAGACTTGAAAGACATAAAAGTAATCTCTGTTCGGCATATGCAATCAAGACCAGAGCTGAATCAGGGCTCTCGACGAATGGTCCATAGCGTATTATTATTATTATTATTATATTTATACCCCACTTTCTCTCCCCATTTCTGTGCATAGTTGTAAAAGCTGGACAGTGAAGAAATGTGATACTGTGGACCGCTAAAAAGACAAATAAATGAGCAACTCAAGCCTGAATTCTACCTAGAAGCCAAGAGGACTAATATGAGACTATCATACTTTGCCATATCCCAAGAAAACACGACTTACAAGAAAAGACAATAAAGCCTGTCAAGGTAGAAAGCAGTAGGACAAGAGGAAGACTACATTAGAGATGAATAGACTTAATCAAGAAAGTCACAGCCCAGAGTCTGAAGAGCTGTTGATGACAGGGTAACTTGGAGGTCTCTTATTCATAGGGTCACCATAAGTCAAAATCAACTTGACATCAGCTAACAACAAATGATTAGCAATACAAATAATGTGGTAAGCCAGTGTTAGCACAGTGAATTCCCCCACCCATCCCATGCTGCTTGCAAGTTCCAAAAACTGTTAATCTGATGTTAACATGATATTGTCAAGGAATATTAAAACCCACCGGGCTCTCCTTCAAAGCTATTTCCCACTCTTACGTCTGCTAATTCACTTCTTCCAATGCATCACCAATAGGGCAAAAAATAAATGGGGAAACCAGAGAAACTGACAATCATAGCATGTTACTTTAGCTTCATCATGATTTTTCCAAATAATATAATAAGAATTGACATTTTGTACTAAATCCAATTGTTGCAAGGCCCATACACATCATTCTATCTTCTGTTCAATAACAAGTCAACACTTATGTAAGTCCCACTGATTAGTCAGTGAGGCTAACTGATTTAGTGGGACTATTCTAGCTGGGGTTGCCAACTGTACTCAGCCTTAGGCAAACAAACAAACCACACAGTATACTGCAGTGGAAAAAAAGGTAGATTTGTTGTGAATTTTTTAAATTTTGGCTGTTTGTAAAACAAATACAAAAACAAACAAGCTTGCATAACTATGCAGCTGAATTTTTCACAGAATATTCTACACTATAGATCTAGTTCTGTGAAGATTCTGAAATAAAATGAACCTCTGTGGGCTACAATGCCCCATCCTAATGTAAGTGGGTTAAATAAAATACAAATATCTCTTTCCCGTTAACAAGTAGGAGCTAGAGAAACTTGCTGGAAAGGACACAGTTTTCATACCAGAAAGCTTAAAACTTTATTCCTTATCATTACTCTCCACCAAATGGTTATTTGCCCCTTGCTCCAACCAATGACTTACGACATTCCCATATTTTGCATTGCTAAATGCAACTGAGGAGAAAGAAAGAGACAGAACTGCTGTTTTTGGCTGAATCTACCCATCTGCTGTAATATCTATGTCTGGCTTAAGGAGAAACATGTACAAACTGAACATATGATAGTAAACACACTTTCAAATGTTATAATATTGTACAGCTCTCCTTGAGTTTATTCAGAAGTTCCAACATTACAGAACTTAGAAGTCCAAAATGCTCATATGGTTATATGTTTTTCTCTTCAAATCAGGGGAAAATAGTGGATAATAATGATCATTATTATAAAGTCAAATGAAACTAAGTACAATATTTTAAAAAAGCCTGACCAAAAAGAAAAGATGACACTGACTGGAAGAATGTGGGATGGAGAAATGTGTCTATGTTGGTGGAGAATGAAGATCTAAAGCATACAAACAGAAGGTGTTTGTGGTTTGCACTATTCTTTATCCCAATGTCAAAGTGTTTGAAATTCAGATGAATTTAAAAGGTTTTATTCAATAGTAAGGATGAGACTCATGACAATAGCACAGCTAATTGTCCTTCTCAACCCTTTTTTTTCCACCATGCCCCACCGAAGCATCTCTAAAAATCCCCCCCCCCCACATATAATTCTTATCATTCAAAAAGTGAACACCTTTCATGCTATTAAAAGGCTATTAACTTGGTCTAAACAAGCTTCCACATAACATGGCAACTATGAAAGAGAATAATAAAAGAACGAATTGATTTGAGTAATCTGAATCGAATGCAGGGTAACTTAAGTGTCCAACTTCATTATTTGTTTATTATTTATTTACTGTATTTATATACCACTTTTCTCACCCCTGGGGGACTCAAAGCAGTTTACAACATATTAATGGCAAAATTCAATGCCAGACATACATGAAAAAATTTGTAATATCGAAACAATTACATATAACTGAGTTAAAAATCAATTAAGGTCATTAAACATAAGACATAAGCAACATTTAAACATTAAAATATAGCACTAAAACATCCTTGTATAAACATTAAAATCACAATTCAAAATCGTAAACCGTAGCCATTCCAAATTGTCAATTGCACATATTCCCTAATTATTTGGTGAGAATACGTGAGATTAATATTTGGTGAGAATATGTGAGAAAATCCTGTCACTTGACGTTGATTTTCTTGTAGCTGACCAAAAAAAAGAGATTCAAACAAAAATATTGCCGTACCTATGAAAGTAATAATTGTGCATTGGATTTTTTCACAGATTATTTCCTACATTCATATGCAGAACAAAAAGACATATTTATATGTTTTGTATAACTTGTAATGTTAAAAGAATACTGAGTGAACTGGGCATGTAACAGTTACCAGAGCTTTAAATGACAAGAAATTATTCAAAAACATACAGCTTGGGATCCAGCATGAGATAGAATAGCACAAAGCTAAATTGCCTACTTATCTCTGTAGTAAAATAACACTACTAATATATTACTTTTATTGCAGAGAGAATTGCATAATATGATAGCCTGCTCCGATGAAAACATAGAAACGGGCTATCAGACAATTCACTCGTGTTGTCATAGCCAAATAATCTTCATTTTTATAGATTGTGTGTTCATTTAGATTTGAAATACGTATCTTACTGACCCGAGCCAATATACTTGATTGACTCAGGATGACTCTCAGCACTTTGTACGACAAAGGACGAAATATACTGCAACAAACTATTAACAAAAAAATCAATACTGTTGAAATTAATGATCAGTTATTTGGACTGAGTTCTACAGAACATGAAGCATTGAAAACAACGCACAATTTGAACACACAGTGAGATTTGTGTAGATATGCAGGTAGAGGTATTGCTTGATTGAGACATGGTTGTAACATCATGCCTCCTTGTGGAAACGCACACCCTGCACTAAGTCAAAACCTTCTGTACTCAAAAAATCAGCAAGATTATTGTTCATTCAAGCTATGCTGCCTCTGCAGAGCATCAAGGAGCCACATACTTTGTAAACAAACTTAGATGACCATATATACTCATTTGTACGTTGAAGGCAGGTTTGGGAGCCAAAATTATGGATTTTAATATGATTCATGGATAAGTTGAGGGTCATTTCACAGAGAGAAGAATGCACCAATGGGACCTTGGGGTGGGGGAGCCACCTGGATGCTGCCACCATCATTCTTCTACCCAGGCATTCAAAAAGATCAGAAGTAATGCCACGGCTGAGAGTTAGTGCTTTTTAACATTCTCTTAGGACGGACTAATCTCTGCTCAGCTAAAATGTTGGTTCCTTTTTTTAAATAAGAGTTAAGGTACAGTACTTACAATGACCCTCAATAAGGTGACCCATGTTTTTAAGGTTTATCCCCCCCCCCCGAAATTTCTGGACTTATATGTGACTATATTGGGCACACACGTCAAATACAAGGCCTGCGGTTCAAATTTGGCCACATCTTTTTATTTGGCCCCTTTCAACATAGTCTTACAATTACAAACAGCCCTTTGAAGGCAACCATAAGGCTGATGTAACCCTTGGTGAAAATGAGTGTTGACACCCCTGATATAATATATTTATATACCTTTAAAGTGAACAATAAAGACATGAAATAGTTCAAGATTTACTGTACCTTGGCATTATTTATTAATCAAAATGGGAACTGTAGTCAAATTTTAAGACTGAGATTTAGACAGGCAATGCAGAAGGAACTAGATAAGACCCTCTGATATAAATATATGTATCAATAAATTCCATAAACAGAATATAGGGCATAGTATTTCTAATTTCCATTTAGTTGTGAGAACTGAAGAAAGCTGGTAGGAAGAAAATTACTTCATTTAAAACATGGTGCTGGAGGAGAATTTTACAGATACCATAAAAAAAGACAGAGTGGGTTTAGAAGACATTCAGCCCAAACTCTCACTAGAAGCAATGATGATTAAATTGAGGCTGTTGTAATTTGGACATATCCCGAGACAACATGGAAAAGATAATTACGCTTGGTAATACAGAAGGTTGTAGGAAAAGAGATACTGCATTACATGTGAATTGACTCAACCAATGAAGTTTGCAAGATCGGAGGAGAGCAGTTGTTGAGTGGGGGTCTTGGAGGTCTCTCATTCATAGGAAATAATAACAGGTCAATGATGCTTGGATACTACCGTAAAAGCATATACACATTGCAGTTAATAAATATTTGCTCATTGTTGTGTGGAATTATTATCTCTTACTGCAACATCATGAGTTAGGTGCTCAATGGTTCACCATGAAAGGTGCCAAATCTTTTCTTTCCAACCATCCAAACAGCTGTCTGCAAAGACAAGGAACATTTTGGGCCGCAAAATCATAGTATGGGGTTCTTTTCAACCACAGCCCTTTAGCTCACACCACACCCATAAAATATACCTGTGACTGAAAAAGGAAGTCATAACAAGTTTGAACAAAGCAAATCCTCAGGGACCTAGTTAATACTTAAGCTATATTCATGAGTTGAGTTGTGTTCACAGTAATCTCTAAAGCAGGTGCGATTACAACACCTATTTAAGCAAACACAGTAGACTCCTAAATATTGCAACAATCTAAGAAAGAGAATAGTGTGTATGCAACCAAGAAGCACAAAAATTATTTACTATCATGATGTCAACCTAATGGTAATTATTTGAATTCATAAAACATTAAATGCCACACCCATCTCAATAAAAGTAACTGGAGTTTTCTTCCTTTCATAAGAAAACACCTTGAAGTTATGAGTTGCAAACATTGTACACTATACAGAGAGCAACGCATGTTCACAAAACATGCTAACAAATGCCTTTGAATTTACTGCAAGTATGGTAAGAAAATTTAGAGCAGGTTCATAAGATACTGGCCAGCACAGCCAAATTATTTGGAAAGTAGGCTATACATCCTGTAAAGTACTTGTTGCTTCTTGACGTCATGGAAAATGTCTGTTGAGTGGAATTCTACTGTAAAAGAAAGAGATACTTTCACAGTTTAAACCCTAATCAACTTTTAGTTAAGCTAGAAATGTCAAATTCAACATCTACATGAAACCCATTTAGAATTTTGGTATTGGGCATCATCAGTATGATGCCCAATGCCAGCTCTATCTGTTCTTTGGAAGTGATGCCAATGAGGTTGTGGAAATCCTGAATGAATGTCTGGGTCCACTGACAGGCTAAATGTGGGTGAATAAACTGGCACTCAAAGCAGACAAGATGCAAATGCAGTAGGAAAATCAAGTTGGGGTTGGGCTCATAGTCTGTTCTGGATAGGACTGCAGTTCCTTTGAAAGGTTAGGGTCATAGCTTGATCACCTTTGCTCAGATTTGGCTGGTCTGCTAGTTCCCTTTTCCCAGGGAAGACAGGCCTGGTCACAGTGGTTCATGGCTTCACTACTTCCCAATTAGACTAATATCATGCCCTCTGCATATGGCTGCCCTTGCAAAGTGTTTGGGCGCTTCAGCTAGTGTAAAATGCAGCAGGCAGACTGGCGTTTGGTATGTGTTTTAGAGACCATGTGATGCAGGTTTTACAAGAAATGCACTGGTTTTTAATTTGCCTCCAAACTCAATACAAGGTCTTAATTTTGACCTATAAAGCCCTAAATGACTTCAGGGCAGGATAACTTAAAGTTTGCTTCCATATGACCTTGCCTGAAATCTGAGATCCTCAAATGAGGATCCTCAGAGGAAGCCTTGCTGCATATCTCACCATCTTTTGAGGTCAGATTGGTATACACAATAACAGCGCTTTCTCTGTGGCAACACCCTGATCTTTTAACTTCTTATTGAAGGAAGTCATGCTGACTCCATCTCTTTTGACCTTTTGATGGGCAGCCCAAACAGTGCTGTTCTGCATGTCTTTCAATGTTTGGAATTTCTTTTTTAACTGTTTTAAAATGATATTTTAGGTTTCTTTTGGAAGTGTTTACCCCCAACCCCCACCAATACCATTTCAGTTGTTTTCATTGATTCATTGCCTTTGGAGCCCTTGTGGGTTGGGAGGAGGTATAGAAACATTTTGAATGAAGAAATTACAGTTTATTACCTCGCTTTCATTAACTTCTTTTATCAATCTACACACCTTCTTTCATCACTATTACATCAACAATATGAATACAAGCATGACTAAAGGGAACTATTTGCAGGAAGAAGAAATGGGCGTTACATTTTAAATGAAAAACCAACTCCCATCAAAACTGCTTTATTTGCTGTGTTTTATTCAGTAATGTATCTGTGAATGGTAAATCCTGCCCATCAACAAACATAACAGCCTCTGAGGATGCCTGCCATATATGCAGGCAAAATGTCAGGAGAGAATGCTTCTGGAACATGGCCATACAGCCTGGAAAACTCACAACAACCCTGTGATTCCTGCCATGAAAGCCTTCGACAATACATTGTTGCCCAATTGCTTTTGTATTTCAAGGAACATTATAAACTATCAATAATTATACATGCCATGTATCTGTAGCAGATTCCAAATCAGTTGTGAAAAGGCAACCCACGTAAAAAGGGGTCAAATTGTATTCTACAAATGGCAACTACTATAGGGATAAAAGAAAAGAGTATCATGGGAAAAGGCTCACTACTGGGGGGGGGGGGGTCACATACAATAGAGAATTGAGAAACAGATACAGAATATATTAATTCATCCCAAAACAGACAATGATTAATTTAACACTAAAATGTATACAATGATTTAAAACACAATGCTATAACAACACAGTAGTAAATAATACAGGAGGAGGGAGAAATAACTATGTTTCATTGACAATTCCAGGAGATGAATGGAAAAAGAAGCAAGTATATATCCATACAAATCCCCCCTCCACTCCCTTGACCTATTTTAGTCAGCTAACAGAACAACCACACCTTTCAATATTGATTTTTCATTCAAACTTACCACTTGCTTCCAGAAAACCAAGACCCTATTTCTTTATACATTAAACCACAGACCTCCAGGTTCTTTGTGCATGCGTGTGTGTGCGATCTCTCTCTCTCTCTCTCTCTCTCTCTCTCTCTCTCTCTCTCTCTCTCCCCACACACACGCACACACATACACACACACACCAATCTCCATTTGAACACACACCATAGGGACCATTCTGCTTGGAAAGCTGTAAGGCTGGAAATTGCACATCATTGAACAGCTACAGAAAGGAGGGATAAACACACTACCCACCTCACCTCAGGAAACAAATGGTTTGGAAAGCATTGCATTTCAATTCCAGAGCGCGCTGGGCTAACAAAAGCAGCTGAGAGCAGTGTACACAGACTGATGCATTTTGTTGGAATGAAAGAGTATGCCAAACGGAAAAACCCGAGGATGCAGAAGATTAAGGAAAAAGCATATTGTAGCATGTAAAGCCTTACCATCTATAATATTTTCCAGCTCTCTTGACAAGCAGGGGTGGGCAAACATCTTGCATGTAAGGCAAGGAGCTGTGGTTAAATTATGGAAACCTCCCCTGATTTCAGTGGGATTGAAAGGCACATAACCGTGGTCAGAATTTCCTTCCGGATGAACAAAAGGAATATAATTCAGCAAAGACAAAACCAAATCAGAAATGAGCTTACTGGCATTATCCCACATATGCCTGTTCTAACACAAAACTAAATTGTCTCTACTTACCAGTATGACAAACCAGAGCTATTCTTTTGGATTCAGGAAAGCTGCATCCTTGCACAAATGCATCCCACCGAGAGCGGTGAATCCGCTATAGCTTCTGCCTGACTGTCATACAGATGGTTTGCAAAACCATACCTCACAACAGCTGGCTTGTCTTTGCCTTCTCATGTGACTGACAAGCTCGCACAAGCACTGTTAACTTTAACCTCAATGACAGAAGGCTCCACTTGTACTATATGTTACATCATCAGAAATGCTTGACCTCGGAGAGAAAAGGTTGTAGACTTCAAAGCATCTCCATCTTTTCTTAGCCCCTCAAAGAAAGATGCCTGTAAATGCACTGCTCTCTGCTTCCAGAAAAGCATCCTTTGTTCACTGTCGGAAAAAATTATATTCTACTGATTTGACAAACCTGCAGAAAATATTTGCTACATGCCTACATCTGCAAAATGGCATGCTTTAATGGAAATGGAAAGTATCTCTGATAGTTGCTTTAAAGCTCTAATATGCTGCCACACAAACTACACCCACATACGTTTTGAACTTTGTCCAAAGAGAACGACGAAGGCTACCCTGTACACAAATAAAACCTGTTTGACCAGAAACTACAGTATGACAGAAAAAACCCGCAAGCAAATCAGTAATATGGAGAACAATGGTTACACAGAACTTTTTTTCACCTGAGGAGGAGGAGGAGGCATCTTTATACAATAGATATTCATTGTCAAGTGTCCAGTTTCAAGATTTAACGACATCACCATTTACTCAAGATTTACTCAAGACTGCAGCACATATAAAATTGCTTTATCTTAAAAAACAAATCAATACATTATTTCCAAAAGTTTTAACTCTGTACATTGCTTTTTTGGCTCTTCAAAACACTTTCAATCACACACACTGGAGAAAAAGGAATTGTCCAGCCTGTCAGAGACATCTGTATACCTTTATAAAGCGGAATGTTACACATAACCCCCATGACTGCCTTCACGTCCTGGTGAGGTTTGGGGGAGGACTGATAATGGATGATGGGATTTATAGTACTTTCACACCCCTCTGTTCCCACAGACAACAGCGGCCCCCAACAAACACCGAGAAAGACCACACTTGGCACACAGAGCCCCAGTGACCCACTCTACATCCTACTGAACTTTGGAGGGGGCCAGAACATGGATGATGGGACTTGCAGTACCTTCCCTCACTTTCCAAGCCTGCTACAAACCTAATCCAATGACTGATCAACACCAAACCTGGCACACAGAGCCCTCATGACCCACTCTACATCCTGGTGCTGTTTTGTGTGAGACGGACCACGGATGATGGGACTTGAAGTACCTTCACTCACTTCCTAAAAACAATGCAACCCTCATCCATTCACCAATACAGACCAAACTTAGCACACAGAACCCCCATGACCCAATCTACATCCTACTACACTTTGGGGGAGGGTGGACCACAGATGATGGGACTTGCAGTACCTTCAGTAATTTCATGATACCACTGCAACTCCCAATAATGATGGATCAAGACCAAACTTGGCACACAGAGCCCCCATGACCCACTCTACATCCTGCTGCACTTCTCAAATGACCCGGCACCGCCGGGTCCCCAAGCTAGTATATAATATATAATAAAGAATAAAAGTAAGATGTAAGAACAATGATGGAGTAAAAAGGCAACCTACTGGATTTCCTCCTAAGAGCATCTACTTTTCCTACCTTCAAAATTGAGGGGCTGGTTTTTCATTGCTCCTAAATAGCCAATAGTATCAAATCTCTTAGGGACTCTATTAGCCATTTTGCTAAGATTTTAGGTTCCTGCCACCTTTTCCTTCTATTTCTCATCAAACTACAAATCGATAAGACGTCCTATTCCAGTCATTTTCTGTTGTGATAAGACTTGAATAGGACAAAAATAATGACCAAAATGAGTAGAAATACACCCCTAAGCTTAGAAAGCGTTAGTGGTCAATTTGTGGCAAAAGAAATCCTCCCAATTTTAGAGGGGGTGCTAGGTTTACACTTCTTATGTACTAAAGTTGATTCTTCTGGAGTTTTCTCTATAGCCACTTTGTGTGGTTCATCACAAATATCATTGTCAACAAATTTTCTTCTCTTAATTAGAAACTAATCTATTTTAGTGCAACTCAATCAACAAATTGTGTAATTATAAAAGTTACATTAGTACCTACAGTTGAACAGCACCAGCACTCCATTTCTGTAATGATTAAACCACTCTGGAGGTTTAACCCCCTGCCTGGCTGAAGGGGGTTGAGCTAGATGCCCTTTGAAGGCCTCTTCCACACTTGGAAGGCAATCGTACTTGGCCACAAGTGATAGTCTATGATGATATGATGCTGCCAAAAATGCTTCAGCTATCTTCATAAGGATAATCGGCCTCTTTAGCAAGGCTCGCAAATTCTGATTTATTGTCAATACATGTTAATTTTAACACCTATTTTATATACCTCTATCTAGAATTGTATACACATTTCTCAGGCGGAGAGGCATCATGGGTGGAAAAAGTTTAAAAAGCTTTGATCTAGGCGATTCCACACTAGGTTTCCATTAAGGCAGTGGTTTTTTTGACCAGGGACCACTTGACCAGGGACCACTTTCCAACACTAGTACCAAAGGAGTTACAAATCAGTTTTTGGTCAACTTTAGATTCAGTTTGGTTATTTGGGGTGCTAATTCTGAAAATTGCATTGAATAGACCACATCAGCTCTAGTTTATGATACAGAACATATGTCATCCAGTAGTTGCCATTTTCTTGCCCACAGAAAACCATATTTAATAAACCTCGACACTATAAGGGTTTCACGAGGCCAGTCACTCTTGTTGCAACAGTGTAGTAATGTTGAGGCCGCGGACCATATTTTAGTTCTTGCAGACCACTGGTGGTCCACGACCCATAGGTTGGGAACGATTGCATTAAAGGTTCTGCTCTGCTCTTTGCTGGGAAAGTAGAGCCCAAAGCTTAACAGAGAACCCCATATATCTTTAACGACAGCTCCCAACATTGTTGCCCATTGTCAATGCTGCCTGCTGTTTAAGAGAATCATAGTCCAAATGTTATGGAGTGCACCACACCATGAAGGGTTGTGCAAATTACAAGTAGTTAAACTGGGGATGCCCAAAGCAGGGATAGGTGTTGTGCAGCCTTCGGTTGTTGTGCTCCAACAACACAGGAAAGGAGAAAAGAGTAGGCAATTACACACTCAGGAGCCATGCATAGGCAAATCAAGTTTTCTGAAGAGAAATGGTTCACCATGGAGTAAGCTATTCTTAAGATTGTACCACTTTCACAATCGGGGAGAAAGATACTGTACATATATAATTTCTTCTTTACATCTAGTTTCTTGTAATCAGGGAATTCATTCATTCTAGATGGAGAGAAGCATCTGATCACATAATTTGCCACACATAATCAGGGTGTCTAATTCAGAAATAATTTCATTTCATTCTAAGACATTTGTGTAAGGAGCTTTAATTTTTACAAATGTACATCTAAAATGCCCCTTTACTTTTTCTATACTGTGCTGTTGTTGTTGTTGTTACCAACAAATCTAATACAAACCTTCCACAAATATTGTCTGAGAAACACATTGCAGTGCAGAGCTAACTATGCTTATGTGAATGAATCTGAGGGCATCCTCCTTTTATATCAACAGTCCTCAATCTCATTGTCTTGAGACTTTCTATGTATTAACTTATCCCTTTCTTTCTTTTACATGGCCATAAGGAGGGATCAAAAGTGTTTTCTTCATTGAGTGATGTCAAAATTTAGACATAATTCTTTGGCTTATTTAAAGAAGTCTCTGTATCACACCATAATAGAAACCACTTTGCAATATATTGTATATGGTTAGAGTTTGGGTTAGAACACATCCCTCCACAGAATTTAAGCATTTATAAATACAACTAATTGTAAGAGTGAAATAAATCAAAGTTGACAGTGATGACCTAAAATCTAGACAAGTTTTCATAAAATTAAATAAAACTTTACTTTAGCTGTTATGCAATATATATCAAACAATTATATACCTATATATTAGTTATTTCAAATTCTCTAAATATAAAATGTTACCCTGTATTATCCAGAAACCAACATCTGTAGCACCTCTACTGAAAACAGAAATTGCATATGTACCTAATATTTTTCTTTGAGAGCAAAGACATTTCACATGCTAAAGAGTATTAGAAGCAGACAGTTTAAAATAGTTTCTATTTCTGTTAGGCAAAATGCTTCAGTAGCCAACCCTGCATGATAAGTTTCTAAGGTTTGCATAAATATACATACAAGAAATGTTTACCTCAAACAATTGCTTTCATCAGACCTTGGTACTGGAGACATACATACTTCATCCTTCTTTGAATTTTCTGTTTGTCTCCTTGGTTCAGCTGACTCTTCCTGAGGAAAAAATGTTTTATAACGCAGTAAAGCACCAAATCATCAAATTTCAGTCTCCAGAAAAAATATATCATTACACACCCCTTCATTTGTGGATTTTCTTGCAGTACATAACACATCCGGCCTTATGCTGATTTGGCTTAAAGCATAGTAATAATCTATAAAACCTCTTTGGCTTTGCAATCCTTGTACTCAAGTTACTACCGTATTTGTTGTATTCTAAGATGCCATCGATTGTAAGACACACACTAAAGGCCCTTCCACACAGCCCCATATCCCAGAATATCAAGGCAGAAAATCCCACATGATCTGAGTGTGGACTCAGATAACCCGGTTCAAAGCAGATATTGTGGGATTTTCTGTCTTGATATTGTGGGATATTGGACTGTGTGGAAGGGCCCTAAGACACAACTCCATTTTTAGAGATTTTTTTATATGAGGGGAAAAAGGATGTCTTAGAATTGAAAAAAAATACAGTAATTCATCTCACCAGCCCAAAATAAAACAACCACACACCTTTGCAATTCTTTATACCAAAAGTTACTTGGAAACATTTCAGAATATCCAAGTGTGCGTGTGCACATGCTCCTGAAGCAAGAAATTTCATCTCCCCCATGGGGTGGAAAATCAAAATCAGCTACTAACCCAGTAACAACATGTACAATAGAACAGAGTTGTAACGATGAATCAGTTCCTATAGCAAAGCAAAAGTAGATGCCAATTTTATCTCTGGTATCTAACTTACTATAACTGCTACAGATCCTGACAGTGTAAGGCACAACATTAAGGGTTCATGTTCTGTCCATTCCTCAAAATGATATATATTTATTTATCTACAGTATTTATATTCTGCCCTTCTCACCCCAAAGGGGACTCAGGGTGGATCACAATGTACACATACATGGCAAACATTCAATGCCATTTTTTAGACAGACAGACAGATGCATTTTTGGCATTTCCACTTTGGTGTCTGGATGTTATGCTCGATTCCGGTCACAGGGGGGAGCAGTCGCTTCATCCACTATTTCCTCCTTGCGCTGTCTGGAAGGGCCCTGTGTGCTTTGAACCTATCACCTTCCAGTTGGTAGTGATCTATTGCAGCTGGTGATTAACCAGCTGTGCTACAGCTCAGCCCTTATATATATTCTTATGTGCTAACAATACCCTCCTGATTTCTACCTTGAAATAGGTGGGTCAGTCAGTCTCTATTCAAAGGAATGAATGTGCAATGTTTGGTATCAGAAATGGTAACATTCTCCCACTGATAAACTTCAAGAGAAGACTACAACACGGCACTATAGTTTGACTGTGCTCCTCCAGGTGTTTTGTACTCCAGCAGTCATAAATCCCAGCCATCTTACTATTAGATATTATAGGAACTGAAGTCCAAAACATCTAGAGGAACAGAGTTTAAGAAACTCTGGTTTAGAGGTCTCCCTTCGCTCTATGAAGTACTCTTTATTTTTAAACAAGCTGAAAACAATGTAAAATTGTCACTTACCTTTTTGTAGAAATCAGTAGAAGGAGATGATCTTGACCGTTCATGTGTATACTGAGATTTCTCCAGCTGTTCATGGCCAGCATCAAGTATATTGTCAGCTGAATGGTATCTCCCAGAACTGCGAGTTTCTAAAGGCTTCCTCTGCTCTTTCCAAGATGCCTGATATTCTGCAAAAGTTTCTAATCTCTGTCCAGATTTTCCTTGGTGGCTATTATAATGGACATTTTCTCTGGGCCTATCATACACACCAAGCATGTTCTCAACACCAAAAGAAGCCGATCGCATCCTCCTCTCATGCCAGGAGCCCTCAGCCTCACCTTCTTGAGAATTTCTATATGGATTTGGAAGCTGTGCTTCTGGACGGCCATATGGTGTGTGTCTCTGGGAAGACTTTTGGTAGACAGGCTTACTAGTTTCTTCAAAGAACTTCCACCTATCTGCAAAAGAACCCAAGGCTTCCTCAGAAGTAGTTGGGCGACGGCGTGAATGGTAGTCATCTACTGACACACCCACTTCATTTATCTTCTCCGGCTCAGAATAAGATTTCAGTTTTTGTTCTGCGGTGAACCTTTTTCTAGCTCCAATACGAGGAATATGGTGAACATTACTACCAGATGGATTATGTTTAGAAGACTTCCTAGTTTCAAGGGAGCCTGACTCATCCTCAGAAACAAAAGCCAATGGGGAAGAGTTGCAGTTATTGGTCTTCCGGTCTGGAAGGTAATCTGCAGAACTGGCTTCCAAGTCTCGGCGCTGGAAAGAGGTGGCTTTCAAAACTCTGGCCTGGGCTTCCTTCAGATTATCCTTGTACACGTTAGTGAAAGAACTTTCTGATGAGCAGTTGATCTTTTCTGCAGAATCAGGCTTCCAGTTCTCAACATACTCTTCTGTCTCAGTTGGTCCTGCTAAGGCAGCAGTGCTTCTGCTTTTCTGCATCTTTGCTCTTTTCATTTGGATCTCATTTCTCAATGTAGTTGCAAAACGATCACTCCTTCGTGCCGTTTTGTTTAGGTGAGCATCGAATCCAGCCTGCTTATTCATTACCGCTTCAATGGCAATGTCAGCCTGGCTTTTCCCTTCCTGAGCTAAAGAGTGCAACATTGGGGTCTTCTGAGGAGAAATTTTGAAGCTCTCTTCTTGACTCCATTTGAAATCATTTGAGGCAGCCTTACAGTCAGATACCGGGACACACTCCTGCCCATATTCTTGGTCATGGTAACTCTTGTGATTCTCCTCAAAGCTTATACTCTGCATTGCTTTTTCAGGGTAACTTATCTTTCTGGAATCCTCTATGGCAACAGCTCTATCTTCTCCTTTACTCACTACATAATGAACTCTCTTTTCAGATACACTTGGAGAAAGTTCAACAGCTTGCTGAGGTAGATAGCATTTGGGACTTTGGCTCATTCTAGCTGCAGCAGGATGTTCATGTTGTTCATAGATGTTGTTACCTATTCCAGGATTCCAGCAATCTTTCTGCTGCTGTGGCCTGGAGTTTCTTTCTGGAGGAGGCTGTTTCACTGTCACACAGTAATAGTGATTTAGCCCAGCGTTATCCACTTTCTCCTCAGAACTCATGTCAGAAGGAACAATGGCATTACTATCAAACATCCTGGTTTGGTGTGGCTGACAACTGTATTTGTCAGTAGGCCTTTCCGGGATACCAGTATAAGTGGAGGGGTATCGCTGCTCTTTAGGCGATGCAGAAACTTTTGCATTGTAAAAGAAAGTGCTTTCATCACTATATTGCCGCTGATGGTGATGGTGAGGTTGTCCATAAGCAGACTGTGCAAAACGAACGTCAGTACTGGACAGAGACGAATGTAGCCTGTGGACATTTCCCATATTATTGTTGATTCTGTCATCGGAAGGCAACAAACTGTAAACCGGACCGAACTCAGATCGATAGGCTGGATTACCACCCTGTCTCACGTCTGAGGCCTTCTCAATGGTCTTAGCACCTAACTTTTGTTGCTCTGCAGTTTCCGTGCCCCAGTTGTTTCTGGCCTGAGGTCTGTGCAGGACTTCAAAGTGCTGGGTGCTCTGAATACTCTCTGCATAAAGAGGAGTATGAGTTCTCTCATGACCTTTGGTGGCAGCAAAGCTATCACTACGGAGAGGAGGTGGGGGAGGCGGAGGAGAAGGAGACTTTTTCTTATCTGGTACATACCAAACTGGTATAAAGTTTGATCTTCCAGGCCCAGAACATGTTGAATCTGTGTTCTCATCTAGTCGGGGGCTCCTGTTGTTTTCATACTGTAATGGAAGTGGTAAACAGCTTGGTTTCTCATCTAATCTTCCACTGTCACTAAGGAATAAGGCAGCCTTCATACTTCCTTGTTTGGAGGGATCCCATTGACCCACTTTATACACCACATTCTCTGTTGAGGCAGTATCTACATTGGACAGGGTATGGTCTGGAGTACTAGAGCTGGCAGAAAAAGAGCTATAGGCTGAATCCCTTTTGCTAGCATTCCCTAGGTGGTCAATGCTACTGCTGGACTTTGCAGATGAGATCTGCTCATACTGGTATGTTTGGGGTGTGTGGTCCCAGCTATCCATGCTTCCAGCAGAACTGAACTGGTCGGAGGTACGGTGTAGATTTGACTGATCCCATGAGCTTGAGAGGTCATGGGAAGAGGAACTGTTGGAGAAGAAAGAAGACTTTATCAGTAGAGCTAAGACATGCATGAACTCCTGAAATCTAATTTTTCAACTTTCAATACTAAAAATATCAAAATACAATTTACAATGTGTTGTCAAAGGCTTTCATAGTTGGAATCACTGGGTGATGCCTGCCACATATGCAGGCGAAATGTCAGGAGAGAATGCGTCTAGAACACGGCTGTACAGCCCAAAAAACCTACAACACAATTTACAATGCACTGGGCAATCATGGGGCAAAATTTGCTGCTCCAGGGATCTTTGGATGGTATGTAGTAGTAACTCACCAAAATATCCCCTCCAAAGTTCCCAAACCAGAAGTGGCCAAATAAGCACTTCACAATTAAAAAACTGAAAACATTTTTTCTATGTTGAAAGAGCCCCATGGGGAGTTCCCATAATGCACTTTAATGATTACACGAAAAGGACAATACAAAATAGAAAGATTGAAATTTCTGAAAATAAGCAAAAAAATTCCTGAGGCGAAGGTGGGATAGTTGAAGCCATTTTACCAACAACAACAAATACAAAGGGGATAAGTGATAAAAGGGATTGAAACAACAAGACTTTGAATTGTCATAGGCTTTCCTGGCTGGAATCACTGGTTTGTTGTGAGTTTTCTGGGCTGTATGGCCATGTTCCAGAAGGATCCTCTCCTGACGTTTCGTCTGCACCTATGGCAGGCATCCTCAGTGATTGTGAGGTCTGTTGGAAACTAGAAAAATGGGGTTTATATATCTGCGGAATGTCCAGGGTGGGAGAAAGAACTCTTGTCTGTTGGAGGTAGGGGTGAATGTTTCAATTGCCCCTTTTGATTAGCAGCAGTTTCAAGGTATACCATACAGCTGTGGACAAGTCTACATAGGGACCACCAAACGCAGCGCCCAAACATGAATCAAGGAACATGAAAGCACTACAGACTAATTCAACCTGAGAAGTCTGCCATAGCAGAGCACCTGATGGACCAAACTGGACACAGCATATTATTTGAGAACACAAAAATGCTGGACCACTCTATCAACTACCATGTCAGAGTATACAGAGAAGCCATTGAAATTTCTTCAGAAAGGAAGAAACCATGAAAATGAACAAAATCTGGCTACTAGTATTATAAATTCTAAAATCATTACAGTAAATAGAGAACAACACTCAAAAACAGGGAAATTCCAGACAAGAAACAATCAGGTCCAGCTAATCAGCTCCCAAACGATTCCTCCAGGCAGTAAGAAAACAGACCTTGAAACTGCTAGGCCATTAAATGCTAATCAATGTGGCCAATTTAAACATTAAGACCTACCTCCAACAGACAAGAGTTCTTTCTCCCACCCTGGACATTCCACAGATATATAAACCCCATTTTCCTAGTTTCCAACAGACCTCACAACCTCTGAGGATGCCTGCCATAGATGCAGGTGAAACATCAGAAGAGAATGCTTCTGGAACATGGCCATACAGCCTGGAAAACTTACAGCAACCCAACAAGACTTTATTTTAAACATTCAGTAATGCAGCCCTAAGAGTCATATAGTTCTGTATGTATGTGTGTGTGCATTTCAGAATGATAGCCCACAGTATCCATGAGACCGAGGCAGCATAATGTAGTGGTTTGAGTGCTGAATTAAGAGTTTGAGAGAGCAGAGTTCAAATCCTCACTCAACTAAGGAAACCCACTGAATGGCTTTGGACAAGTCACACTCTTGCAATCTCAGAGGAAGGCAAACACTCTGTGAACAAATCTTGTCAATAAATCCACTAACAGGTTCTCATCTTAGGGTCAACATACATTCATAATGCCTGAGTAGTATATATTGCCCCAAGTCTTTTGCAACCTATAAGTTTGCATACTTCAGACATATTTCTACACACAGCGAAAACAAAGAGAAATCAAAAAGTCCAGTTACTAAAGAAATGGTTTGTTGACAGCTTGTAAGCAAATCATGCTATGTCTATGTGACAGAGAAAGCCTGTTGCTTCTTAAGTTGAGGTGGAACTTTTCCTTTACCTTCCAAGTTTTCACATAAGTAATAATTACTGAGGAATGTTCAATGCTGGAAGAGACAGTAATGTTCCCCACCCATTTCTGTACATTGCTACACATTAGAACAGATGCAATTAGGTAATTGTGTAATAGTTATTTCAAATGTATACAGGAAGAGAATGTATGTTAATGATAAGGACCTGTCTTAGAACATCTCGTAGAATCATAGAGCTGGAAGAGACCTCATGGGCCATCCAGTCCAACCCCCTGCCAAGAAGCAGGACAATCGTGTTTAAAGCACCCCCAACAGATGGCCATCCAACCTCTATTTAAAAACCTCCAAAGATGGAGACTCCACCACACTCTGGGGCAGAGAGTTCCACTGCTGAACAGCTCTCACAGTCAGGAAGTTCTTCCTAATGTTCAGGTGGAATCTCCTTTCCTGTAGTTTGAAGCCATTGCTCCGCATCCTAGTCTCCAGGGCAGCAGAAAACAAGCTTGCTCCCTCCTCCATATGACTTCCCCTCACAATTTATACATGGCTATTATGTCTCCTCTCAGTCTTCTCTTCTGCAGGCTAAACATGCCCAGCTCTTTAAGCCGCTCCTCATAGGGCTTGCTCTCCAGACCCTTGTTCATTTTAGATTCAGTTTTTCTGAAAGGAGTTGGATTTGGTACAAATTATGAAATGGGCCTAAGCCTCTTCAGTATTGATGCCGGAAGAAATGCCTAGAGCAATCAGGCCAGCACAATCTGCAGATACTATTCCTCACTGTATTTCTAGATCAGAATAATAGAAAATAATACAAAGTACATATACTGGCAACCTTCATTAAGCCATCAATTCACACCAAAGTATCAACTTGAAAATAAAACCATATATTGCCGACAGGTTAAAGATAATAACCAAGTGAGAGATACATTTTAGTTTCTTACCTT
Source organism: Anolis apletophallus (assembly GCA_030556195.1). NCBI lineage: Eukaryota > Metazoa > Chordata > Lepidosauria > Squamata > Anolidae > Anolis > Anolis apletophallus. The sequence continues at coordinate 70,031,339 of JARBWK010000004.1, forward strand.
TGGAGCTAAAGTTTAACAGGAACTCACCTTGCATGATACCGAGAGTGCCATGAAGCACAGACATTGGTTGCGGGAGGCCGTGACGTGGCTGCCTCGGGCTGAGTCTCTGTGAATTTGGTTGCATGCCAGGAGTGAGGGCGGCAGGCTAAGTCGTTCTTTCTGCAACAAGAAAGGTAAAATGTGTGCCTTCATTACTCATATTTTAAATCATGCTATACAGAGAGAGAAAACACCAGCCTCAGATCGGACTAACAAATGCGGTAAGACAGTATTGAGCAGTGTCTGCCTTTTTGTTCTGCTTTGTTTTAAAAAGGCACTCAGAATGCAGACAGTGAATCAATTATGACAAAGAAAGCCTGAAGTGCTTTGAAAAACAAGGCAGATAAGTCAAATGTTTAACTACTTATTGAAAATCTTTGAAGTGCCTTAAATGATTTCACTTTGTAAACATACATTCGAAATATAAGGAGGAATGTTGTGTTTCTTGAGGTATTAGATACCTGACATTTTACAACTCAGACACCATAATCCCTTTCTCTAAGAATGATAAAGTGTGATTTGCTCAAAGACATCCAGTAAGTTTTCATGGCTGAGTAAGGATTTGGAGCCTGGTCTCCCAGTATCCCATCCCAACGCTCAAACCACTACCTCACATTAGCTTTCCTAGATTCTAAACCTATGCCTGAATCCACCTGCTAATTCCAATTTAAATAGGTCTATGGAATACATAGTATTTAAATAGGTGTTATTATACAATTAGGAGTCCCCGGTGGCACAGTGGGTTAAACCACTGAGCTGCTGAACACGCTGACCAAAAGGTTGGCAGTTTGAATCCGGGGAGCAGGGTGAGCTCCCACTGTTAGCCCCAGCTTCTGCAAACCTAGCAGTTTAAAAATATGCAAATGTGAATAGATCAATAGGTACCGCTCCGGTAACAGCGCCCCATGCAGTCATGCCGGCCAGATGACCTTGGAGGCGCCTACAGACGCCAGCTCTTTGGCTTAGAAATGGAGATGAGCACCACCACCCTCAAAGTCGGACACGGCTAGACTTCATGTCAAAGGGAAACCTTTACCTTTTACCTTATTATACAATGTAACTATTGATTCCATATGTCTACCCTAGATGGGACTAGCAATTATTATTCAATCCATACTTTACATGTATGGTACAATACTAGTTTTGACAAAGAACTGACAAAATTACTAGACCAGGGATCCCCAAACTAAGGACTTAAAAAAATTGGATTGGATTTATCCATCGCCACTCCCATCCGGCTCGGGGCGACTTACACATAGTAAAATATGGTTAAAACCGCATATATAAAATACATTAAAAGATACATTAAAAATCCTAAAACAATACAACAATCCGAACACACATAATAGCAGGTGTCAGAGAGCCTGCAGTTTCCAATAGCAGAGGGTCGGAAGTGGGCCTCCAAGGCCATTTATCTGGGCTCCACCCTAAATTTGAGTCTTAAGGTCACCCTAAATGTGAAACGACTTGGACAACAACAATCCTAATTAACTTGACAATCCCATCAGCCAAACGCAGGTCCACACTTCCCACTGAAATCCTGGTGTGTTTATGAAGGTTAAAATGGCTTTTCATTATAAATATTACCTTTTTATTTTGTTTTGCACTACAAATAAGATATGTGCGGTGTGCATAGAAATTCATTCTTTTTTTCCTCCAAACTATAGTTTGAGTGACTGTGCTTAAAAAGTTTTGAGAACCCCTGTACTATATTATAAAATGCTTAGTCAAAGCTTGACAGTGGTGTGGAAGGGGAAAATGAGAAAATACAGTTCCAGGTTTTGGGTTGCTTTTCCAGAACAGTAACCTAATTCAGGATAATTTAGTAACCTTGTATGTACTGGCAAATGGATGAAGAGATAATGAGACCCTCAAGTGTTCTTGCTGCTTTTGGCAGATTAGATTAAATACAAAAAGTAATTAGATAATGAGAAAAATATTGCTAGGTGGGAAACTTTCCTCCTTTACTTCAGTAAATAAGCTGAAATCTTTTGGTTTGAACTCAGTGTTTTACCTATTGCAATTATGAAAGTATAAGGCAGGTACTAGTGGGACCAACAGAGGTTATTCTTCAGGCTAGCTCACCTGTGAACATCTCCGCATATGTATCCATAAATGCACTATACCATGGTTTTACATTTTCATGAAAAATCTCAGCACTGCACAACATTCGGCAAGACTAGAGAGCATTATGCAAATGTTTGCAACCGCAATGGCACAACTATGTTGAATAATTATGTGCATAAAGCAAAGTTTATGTACACTGAACCATCAGAAAGCAAAGGTGTCACTCACTACCTCAGCAACTCATCTTAACCATTTTGGATTTGGAAGTATTTTGGAATTTCAGAAAAGGGGTGCTCAATCTGTGTATATCATGAATTATCAGAGCCTAGGGAAGGCAACAAAATAGCTGAAAACAATGTAAAATCATGTATAATTTAAACCTATTTAAAATAACTGAAATGGCCTGGCTGCTCCAAGGTTAGCTCTGAATATGTATGGACAAGCAGAAGCTAAGAATGGGATATATATTTGAAGATTCAAGGATGGTGGTGGAAAGTTGTGAACTACGCAGCTGTCCAGAACCATTGACAAGGTGGATTCTTCTCAAGTCACTGTCTTGTCCCCCCACCTGCCCCCAGCGCTTCCTCCAGTAGTTGCTGAGGCTATAATTCCGTACATCCAAGTCCTTTTTCCTGTGCCCTCGCTGATATGACTCTGTGAGGATTGGCAAGATAGCAGAGCACTGAAAACACGCTATGAGGGCTAGCAAAGAATAAAGAGTAATGCAATATTGTGTGTATCACTATTTTATATAAAGATAATAATCTATAGAGATATCAAAGTATACCATTTAGGTATGGTGCAAGGTGCAAGTATATATTCACTATACAAATTCACAGTGTTATCACAATATATTCACATTCGTGATAATATATCAATCATTCATAATATGCATATAACAGTATCACAAAGTGGGTATCGCAGTGGCTAGCCCTCATAGCGTGTTTTCAGTGCTGTTAGCATTAGAGCCTTACTCTGTGTATAAGAGAAGATAGCAGAGCAGACAGACAAAGAGAATCACTGCCAGTGTAGCCCATAATAGCATCATTCTGCATGAGATCTATGAGTCCCAAAGAGTGCTTGCATCCATGGGCCCTTCCAGACAGGCCCTATATCCCAGGAACTGATCCCAGATTTTGTGTTTATCCCAGATTATCTGGCAGTGGTGACTTAGGTTCCTGAATGCTCTAAGGGACTGGGAACCCCCCAGCGACTCAGTCGATGGGCAGGTGGAATACTGGAATACTAGTCTTTCCACAGCCCTGGACGAGATCGCCCCCAGGCGCCCTCTCATCCTCCGGAGTAATCGCTCGCCTTGGTACACCGAGGAGCTGCGGGCAATGAAACGGAGGAAGAGACAGCTAGAGGACGTGTGGCGGAGCCTCCGTGACGGAGCATCAAAATCAGCTTATAAACAGTTTAAGGAGGTTTATGAGCATGCTATCAAGGAAGCGAAAAAAGTGTACTATTCTTCCTTGATAGAGTCAGCAAGTTCACGCCCAGCTCAATTATTTAAGATAATTCGATCACTGACAACAATTCCGACTGTCCCAAATGATAGGGGATTGGCTCCAACAGCTGAGGCTTTTCAGAACTATTTCGCTGACAAGATTTCGACTCTCCGCCGGGATATCCCTGCCACTTTCGATACAGTTGACGAACTCGAGACTCCATCGCCACTCGGCGGGCCCACCTTCACCCGTTTCCAACTGCTGGACGCAGCAGCTGTCGATAAGTTACTCGCTGCAGCTAGGCCAACTACTTGCTCCCTCGACCCGTGCCCCTCCTGGCTTATTAGCTCTTGCCGGGAGGGGCTACGAGGCCCCCTGGGAAAGATCATAAATAGCTCCCTTGAGCAAGGAGTCTTCCCAGGGGGATTAAAAGAGGCAATTGTAAGACCGCTGCTGAAGAAGCCGAATTTAGATCTTTCGGCTCCCTCCAATTACAGGCCTGTTTCCAACTTGCCCTTTCTGGGCAAGGTAATTGAGAGGGCAGCAGCGGATCAGCTGCAGCGGTTCTTAGAAGACACAGCTGGACTTGATCCCTTCCAGTCCGGCTTCCGTATTGGGCATGGGACGGAGACCGTGCTTGTCGCCATTACAGACCAACTTCGCCGCCAGCTGGACCAGGGCGGGTCAGCCCTGCTTGTCTTGTTAGATCTGACAGCAGCATTTGACACTGTAGATCATACTCTGTTGACCCACCGTTTAGCCGGGTCTGGGGTCAGGGGGACTGCCCTTAAATGGGTGGCCTCCTTCCTCCAGGACCGGGGACAACGTGTGGAGGGGGGTGGGGAGGTCTCCGGGAGACTACCACTTAACTGTGGGGTCCCCCAGGGGGCCATCCTCTCCCCCTTATTATTCAACGTTTATATGCGCCCCCTGCCCAGCTGGTTCGCGACTTTGGTCTGGAGTGTTATCAGTATGCGGATGATACCCAGCTTCTGCTGAGAATGGACGGCAGGCCGGACACCGTACCCGATTGTTTCCATCAATGCCTGGAGGCCGTGACTGGTTGGCTGCGTGCCAGCCGGCTGAAGGTGAACCCGTCGAAGACGGAGATCTTGTGGCCTGGTCGACCTGGGCTGGATGAGTGCCGGTTGCCTACCCTGGATGGCGAGCGTTTAAGCCCGTCATCCCTTGTTAAGAGCTTGGGTGTTCAGCTTGACCCCCTGCTGGCCATGGAGACTCAGGTCTCCTCGGTCAGCAGGGTGGCGTTCTTTCACCTACGACAGGCTAGGCGACTGGCTCCCTACCTGTCCAGAGACGACCTGGCCACGGTGATCCAAGCGACGGTCATCTCGAGGCTGGATTACTGTAACGCCCTCTACGTTGGCCTTCCCTTGGCGACAATCCGGAAACTCAAGTGCAGAATGCCGCTGCTCGCCTGCTGGTGGGAACGCCAGTAAGGGAGCACATTACTCCCATCCTTCGGCAACTACACTGGCTCCCCATCGAGTACCAAATCGCCTTCAAGGTGCTGGTATTGACCTTTAAGGCCTTGCACGGCCTAGGGCCTGCGTATCTGAGGGACCGCCTTGCCCCGTATATTCCCCCGAGACCACTCCGTTCAGAAGAACAAAATCTGCTTTTGATACCATCAGACCGCTCCAGCCATCTGTCTTCAACTAGGCAAAGAGCCTTTTCGGCGGTAGCCCCAGTGCTCTGGAATTCCCTCCCAGAGGAAACTCGAGCCATCTCAGAACTGTTTCCCTTCCGGAGGGCTTGTAAAACTGCTTTATTTAGATCAGCCTTCGGCTAGGCCCCCTGACCGGCCGACGCTGACATAACTTCCTTGCTTATTGGGGTCCCAGACCCAAGGCACCTCCTGTGTTTTCCTCGTTACTGCGCTATGACATGTAATTTTAAATGTTTTAATGTTTTAGTGTAGGGCCGCATGTTTGTTCCATGCTGCCCGTTCTATATGTTGTAACCCGCCCCGAGCCTGCAGGGAGGGGCGGAATATAAAACCAAATAATAAATAAATAAATAAAATAAATATAATCCAGTTTAAAGCAGAAAACTTGGGATCTACTCCTGGCATATAGGGCCTGTCTTGAAGGGCCCTGTGTGCATTGGTTACAAAATGCAATCCTGCTCCTCATCCCCTTCTGCCTGTACATATACTACATGGCTCTGAAATGGACACAGTCTGCTTTGAGGATCATCCCCTCCTTCCAATCTGCAGGTGGGATGTGAGAGTTGAGCAGTGATAGCTGACAATGGATGATCCCTCTCTAGTTATGATAGCTGACAGTGGATGAGTATCTTAATTGGCTTCTCCATCTACTCTTCCCACCCCATAGAGACACCCCCTCTCCCGAGACAAGATGTCTTTAAAAACTTCATAGTTTTTAAAGACAATCACTAAGCAGGAAGAACTGTTAAATTACTCATTACTCCCTGTAGGAACAAACCATTTAAACAAGTACATTCCTACCTAGTAGAAGATGTGAGGCTATACCACCTGGATAGTCATTCAACCTTTACAAGATCACTTCTGCCTCCAAAGCATCCCCAAAACACATGTTCCCTCAACTGTAGTACAGTACTCAAGTTGCTGTTGACAACTGCACATGGAAACCTTCTTCCATAAATCCAGGGACAAATGTGTCAGTTTCTACAAACAAATGATGCAACTACCATACAAGATGTATCATGTAAAATTTGCTTCCACATAGACATATTGAATAGTGCCATTGGAGTCCAAACTTTGGTTCTGTAGGTTTTTGGGCCTCCAACTCCCAGAAGCTCCAGCCAGTTTATCCAATGGTCAAGATTTCTGGAAGCTAAAATCCAAAACACCTGGAGAATTAAAGTTTGGGATCCACTTATGTAAATAGCAGCACTCAAGAGCAAATGCCACGAAGTTGAATCAACACCTTGATAAATGAGAACTGTAGGATTGCAGCCTTAGTCCAGTTCCACAAAGAGCTGTAAATATTTTAGGGTACAGTGTGACAACTACCTGAAATATTAACTATGCATTGTATAAGCAAACTATACTTTTTATCGTATGAGAAGCGACTTGAGAAACTGCAAATCACTTCTGGTATGAGAGAATTGGCTGTCTGCAGGGACATTGCCCATGAGATGCCCAGATGTTTTACCATCCTGTGGGAGGCTTCACTCATGTCTCTGCATGGGAAGCTGGAATTGACAGACAGGAGCTCACCCCGTCTCACAGATTCGAACCACAAACCTTCAGGTCAGCAGTTCAGCAGGCACAAGGGTTTAACCCATTGTGCCACCACGGCTCATAACAAACTATACATAATGGTCAAAGAAATCCAAAGCTGTAGAACAACTGCACACCATGACACTCATTGGGAAAAAAAATGAGGATTAGAAAAAGGCAAAGGAAATACTGTCTTGTGAAACCAACAGCATACCTCATGGAGCTTCTCAAGATCTTCATAAGATAGCTCCTAGCCACATGAACATCGGTTTCAGATGGCATTTTCTGGTTTACAATATCCACCACCATATTCATCTTCCTAAGCATCCAGGCAAGCAGAGGGACACAGCAGATCAGGCGTTCTCAAACTTTTCCACAGCAAGTCCCACCCATGTTAGGGGAAAAATAATACTGGTGTATATATGAATTAACTTACAGCACCTGCTTTCATCTTACGGTTGTGGGCAAGCATTCCAAAAGGGACAGAAAGAGAAAATGACCATGGGAACCCTAATCTTCCCCAAGCAGGTCTCCTCCATATGAGGCCAACAACAGCTGACACTACGCTACAGCTGGCATTATCCATAGGGATTGGAGAACTGTCACACAGAAACTGATGTAGCTTAAATCTGAATAAAGAGAAGAATTTTCCTGGACGTATTTGAAAAGCAAAGGATTGGAAACGATATAAAGCAGAAAGAAGAGATTGTGGGGGTATAGATTCTTTGGTTAAGGTCTATTGTGCCACAACACTAATGGACACAATTTGTTGGTCACAATAAATAGTCCAAACAGTGAGCACATTTGTTGTCTAAACAAATCTGATCCTCCTTTTTGGTCATGATTTCTTATTTCTCCCTGTGGAGGCCACTTATAAATAAACTACCCAAGACATAAATTAATCCCAACTCTCCTGGAGCTAATAGAAAGAAGTCTGAAAAGAGAAAGAGCAAGATATTAGCACATCAGAAATATTTGCAGGCAACCAGAGTTTTAGTAAATCTAATACTATTCTGTTATATTAAGTGTAAGTGACAGAATGAGAACACTTGAACTAATAAGCCAGAAGGCATCTCTATCATACAAAGTCTTCTTTTAAGTGTTCCTAATATGGCAAACCGATCTGATGTACCAGTTACAACCTCTAGCAACAGGAAAATGTGTCTCAAGATCTAAAAGGACAGGGAAACTAAAGATACTTCTCTGTGTGTTTTTACTCTGAATGGATCACACCTCATACTATATCCCAGATCGGATCCCAGATTATCTGCTTATTCCAGAAGATCTGTCAGTGGAGACTTGGGCCCTTCCACATAGCTATATAACACATAATATAAATGCAGAAAACCCCACAATATCTGCTTTGAACTGGATTATCTGAGTCCACACTGCCACATATTCCAGTTCAAAGCAGAAAATGTGGGATTTTATTCAGCTGTGTGAAAGCGGCCTCAGACACCAGCATTTTCCAAATGTGCAAGCTAAACATCGCATGTATCCATGAGGTTGTTTTTGAAACCCTTGCCAAAGTTCCATTTTCAAAGTGTCCCGCTTCAAACACTTTTTTGTGCCCTGAGTAAAATAGTTTTGTTTCTAAACTCAGGAAGTGAAGGCTGTTTCTGGGTCTAAAATGCCCTGGGGGGGGGGGGGTTAAAAAAAGAAATAAATAAAAAAGAAGGAAAGAAAAAGAAATTCCCACTCAAGTCATTTATAGGGTATATTTCAGTCATCCCCCCCGGAAACGTCTATTTTAATTGTAGTGTAGAGGACATGGCTCTACAAGATCCTACGGTGGAAGCAGTATGGGCCCCCAATCTGTGGCACTTTGCCACAGCAATTCCATACAGCTATTGCATGTTTATGGGAGACCATCTGGCATGATTCTTCGCCCCCACCAAAAACTTCATTGTAATTCACAAATCCCCCCTCAAACATTTGGCAAAATGGCTTATTGCCAAAAATAGATAAAACAATAATATTTCGCCTTTGAAAACTGAAATCCAACAATTCTATTCTGCTTCACAACCAGCTATTTCAGAGTGATTTGCAATATTTATGCTTAAATTTACTCACATGGAAAACTAAACATGAAAACTAGTTGCTAAAGTTGCATGCAAGTAATCATATTTAAGGACTGTGAGCAGAGCAGCTAGGACAGTCTTCCAGGTATTTGCTAATTTGGAAATTCAAGTATTCCTCATCACTGGTTATGCTGCTTTGGGATGATGGCAGAAGTACCCCCCCCCCCCAATTAAAAAAACAAACCTGGAGGGCTGTACTTTGCCCAGTTCTGCAAAGAGGCTAAATCTAACGGCTAGACCTGGCTAGATCACACTGGTTGACTCAATTTTGGAATGAGTTAACATTTATGTAAATTCCACTGGTTTATTTGGTTTACACTATTTGGCTTTGAGTCCTAGGAGTGCCAATAGCAGTGTGAATTAATAACTTTAAGTATAATACTATACTTCAAAATGTTTTTTAAAAAGGCAAAAAGACATTGCAGGTTGAACACTAGATGGGTTATAAAAGATTTAAATGACAGCCTGGCATACTCTGGGTAGATGGGTACACCATCCAATTTTCATCACCCCCAGAGTGCAGCATCACACCAAAGCCTCATACTGGAGAAATTAGCTTAGCGTACACCCTGAGCATCACAAACAGAAGAAAATTCAGATGAACTTGTTAACATTTTCCAGACATATGTACAGATTTCAAGTGGGTTTGGTAACATAGTTGGCCAAACTGATTTTAATCCAACAAAGCAGTCAGTTACTATATGATAAAGGCAATTATCAGCGCAAAAACTATTTAGAAAGCAATACAGAAAAGAAAGCATCTGTCAACAAACACAAGGGCAGAGCGAATTTTCAGCATTGTTCCTCTTATTTTTTTATTATCTACCCACCACATTCTAAGTTGTTGCTGTCCACATTTAAAGTGAATTTCCTCCCTCTACTGGACAGTGTAAACTTATTCATCACACAGCAAGAATGGATGAATTTTGAAAATGGCAAGTTGTATTTTTAAATTGAAAATTAGGAAGAAATAGTAATTAGCAAATAATTTAGGTAATAAATAGGAAAAGTGTATGAAATAGATTTAATGTAACTGACAGAAACAGAACATATAGTTTTGGGTTGCTATGAGTTTTTTGGGCTGCATAGCCATGTTCCAGAGGCATTTTCTCCTGACATTTCACCCACATCTATGACAGGCATCCTCAGAGGTTGTGAGGTCTATTGGAAACTAGGCAAATGAGGTTTATATATCTGTGCCATTCCAGGGTGGGAGAAAGAATTCTTGTCTGCTTGAGACAAGTGTGAATGTTTTAATTGGCCACCCTGATCAGCATTTAATGGCCTTGCAGCTCCAAAGCCTGGCTGCTTGCTGCCTCGGGGAATCCTTTGTTGGGAGGTGTTATCTGGCCTGATTGATTGAACATGGCAATACAGCCCGGAAAACTCACAGCATCCCAGTGACTCAGCCAAGAAAGCCTTCAACAACACTTACATAGTATTGCTATTTTGATGAAAACAAGAATTCATCAGAATATTAAATTAATAAACTTACAAAAATGTGTGTATGTGTATATGTAAAAGTAAGTGATAATCAATTTATAATATCCGCTATCATGTATGGGCCATTTTGCTTTAGAGGTACTATTTGCTTCACAGGGTACTTGTAGCTGATTATATTTGTTAATATCCAAGTCCTTAGAAAGGTTTTGAATTCCTGCCTCTGATTTACACATTGCTGGAAAATAATGTCAGTTAAATAATGACTGATGTTGTTTATTTTCTAATGAGTTGTTAGGCAGGTATCAATGAAATTGATTACTTTGTGACTTTTGCTGGATTATTGCAAGATCATACCAATACGTGTTGTGAACTTCTTCATTACAGTATTACCTGGGCACGTTTATTTTCATGTGCTGTTTTTTTTAATTAAAAAACCAACAAATTATTTAATGAGTTGCTGTGAGTCTTCCAGGCTGTATGGCCATGTTCCAGAACCATTCTCTCCTGACGTTTCGCCCACATCTTTGGCAGGAATCCTCGGAGGTTGAGGGGTCTGTTGGAAACTAGGAAAATGGGGCTTATATACCTATTGACCCTATTGAATGGGAGAAAGAACTCTGCTCGAGGCAAGTGTGAATGTTGCAATTGGCCACCTTGATTAGCATTTAATGGCCTCGTAGCTTCAAAGTTTGGCTGATTGCTGCCTGGGGGATCCTTTGTTGGGAGGGGGTGTTAGCTGACCCTGAAAGATTCTTGTCTGGAATTCCCCTGTATTTTTAAGTGTTGCTTTTTATCACCCAGGCTTCGAAGCTACAAGGCCATTACATGCTAGTTCCGGCCATGAAAGCCTTCGACAGCAAATTCTTTAATATTTATAATCCAAGCATAACTCTAATTCATACCATGCAATATTGGGTGTATCATTGGAATGAGGATCAGAACATATGAACTTATTTGTTTCTAATCCTGCTTTAAAATACATGGACAAGCTGATTTTTAATTACTGTATTTGATTTATTTTTGTATGTTGGTTTGTAAGATCAAAAGAAAAGCATCACTAGATAAGGGTAGCTTATTAAGCAGCTAAAGTTTTGTATGCATATGCCATATGCCATATGCAAAATCATATGCAAACTGGGCTAGCTACTTGCACTAAAAATAAACAAGAGAGCTCCAAACCCCGGGGAAGGGTTGCTTTGATTGGCCTGTGAGTTCCCTTAGAAGAATTCCATCAAGATTGTAATTTCAAACTTTTGACAAGTTGGATCTCTCTGTAGGCTGGTTACTTTCATCTGGCTATTAAAGAAATCACAAAGATACCTGAAATCAATTACTGGAGTATGTTTAAAATGCAGCTTGCTCATACTTGAAATTCATGAGCTTCTTGATCTGGGAATTTTCTTTGTCACTAAGATTTATTAAATTTCAACACAACAGTTTGGGCCTACAAGATGTCACATTCATCCTTATAATCCTTTTGAGAAACACTGGTTCTCTTTCAAGGCATTATTTGCATCTGTAATACTATTCAAACCAAGCAATACCATGTATTTGTACACTTCTCTCAATTGTTCAAGATGCATTATGAAATTTCTCTCAATGATTTGTAAATCAAAGACCAGTATCCTGTATCCTCTCATTTCAAATGGGCAAGACTCTTAAACTGTCACATGGCACTTCACTGATGCTCACCTGCTCAGAGTTCATTGCTGGGGTGAGAGTTGAGCCAGAAACTTAGAGTAGAGTACAAATGACTTGCTTATAACCCAGAGGCGGGGAACATACTAATCCAACTACATCAACTGCCAGTTCCAGTCAGTTCCATAGATAAGAGGAATGATGACAGTTGCAGTTCTACATCTGGAAGGCTACAATTTTCTATTTCTGTCTTCATCATTGACTAAATGGCGCTGTGGTGGCACAATGGGTTAAACATGTGCTGTCATGACTGCTATCTTGAAGACCTGAAGGTTGGCGGTTCGAATCTTCAAGACGGGATAAGCTCCCATCTGTCAGCCCCAACTTCCTATGTGGTTACATGAGAGAGGCCTCCTGCAGGATGGTAACACATCCAGGCATCCCCTGGGCAACATCCTTGCAGACGGCCAATTCTCTCATACCAGAAGCAACTTGCAGTATATTCTCAATTCACTTCTGACATGTTAAAAAAACTTGACTAAATAAACAAGGCAAATCTGCCTTAACAAAATCAATCATCTTCAGTCATTTGGAATTTAAGCAGGTTTAATTATTCTGCTTAAGACTTGAGGCCATATACATTTAGACCTCCTGTTTTATTTTACCTTATAGAAAAATCCTCTGTGCACTGAAAAGGACTCCTAATTTGACTTTTTATCCTGGAAAAAAAGGATATCCAGTCAATCCAGTCAATATATATTTTGCCCTCTTCTCTAGCTCTAATCTACCTTTATTGCTAGTGAAAGTGCACCGTTTTCAGTCAGTTGCAAACATTACCAGGTAACAGGGATTTAGCCAGTCCTAGATTGTTTCATTACTCTAGAAATCTCAAGATCACAACTTGGATGTATTCCTGGACTTGGAACTGAGACTGGATGCCCAGGTTTTGGCTAGGACTGCATCTTCACAGTTAAAAACAGTGCCTCCGCTACACCTGTTCCTTGAGATGCTAGACCTGGCAACAAATAAACATGCCTTGATTACTTTGTGTCTGGAGTAGTGTCAGGATTTTTATGTGGAAACCTTTTGTAATCTGTTTGGAATGTATCCTTGCAGATACAGGAGTCATGCTGTAATACTGTTAGTTGATTATTTTTAAACTTTTGCAAAGTAATTTAAAACATTAATCTTGTTTTAAATTACTATCAGCCACTTTGGATCGATCGTGTCACATTTGTATATGAATAAATACCATATTAAAGTTTCTGAGAGATCTGAATGCTGCTAGAAGGCTGCATGCTCTGCTCCTTAAAAGGGCTCTTTTCCTTAACAGATACAATTTGATAGGTGCATGTACTCAATTTCATAAAGCCCAGCCAAAAGTAAAACTGTTAGTTTTAATTAGTATATTACTAGATACTTGATCTACAGGTGCCCATGGTTTCTTTCCTTGTCTGCTGAACTGAGTGGAAGGGCAAAACGTTATTAGTCTCAAATGTATTGTGGTGATGTTTTTTTTAAACAGCGACAGAGCTATAGCCTTACTGCACGATGTCTTTACATGGTAATAAAACACCTTGACAGATGGGCAGCCTCCTAACAGCTCTTTCAGGTTTATTTTCACATGATGAAGAAAAGAGATTTGGGACTACCTTTATGGGATCAGGTTCACATCTAATAAGAAAAACTCCAGTGCTTGTACAGTAGGAGAATCTGTTCTCCTGTGCCTTAAACCCAAACTTTTAAACAATACAGATGTATTTCATGTCACATAATATATAAACTCCACTTTTCATTTATTGCAGTTCTTGGTGATAAATAAATAGGAATAGGAAGGTTGCTACCCTATTGAAACTGCCCCCCTCCCCAACAATGCAATTCTTTGTATGGCTAGTCTGGAGTAAGTCCAACTGGGTTCAACAGGAATTATTTCCAAGTATGTGTGCAAAAACATTGTACCCATAAGGGTTATCACTCTTTAATGAGTAATCAAATTTTCATAACATCACAGAAGGTTGGCCAGCCACTTCTTCTATTACCATTTAAATGGTTGAATAAACTGAAGAAATAAGAATGAGTACGCTCCTCACAGTTTGTGTTAAAGTAGCATCGCACTACTACAGGGAATGGCAGAACCAGACATACTTTCCCACAGTCTTTTCCAGACAAGAAAAAAAAGAACACTGTTTCTTTCCATCTTCCAATTAGGTGAATGTGATTAGTAACGTTAAGCCAAAGCGGGCGAGACAGGAGAAGATTTCAACCCACTAACATGCATCTGTGATGCAACCCAGAGTGAACAACCCATGTGAGTTTCTTTGAGAAGGGGATGGAGGCAGGAGAATATTTAAAAACTTGTTTCATAGTTCAAAATCAGGGGAAGAACCCAATAGTTACATGTGATTAGTAATAGAAAGCGCAAAAAGACCCCCCCAAAGGGATTCTACTTTTGCCAGTAGACAGCTAGTACAAACACCAAACTATGTCTGGGTGTAGTGCAAGCAATAAGCAGATTATCTACTTGAAAAAGAGGCCATGTAAATGTTAAATGTGGTAATTTATATAGGTCTACTTCCCTGTGTGTTCTCTTATTAAGACATTAGAGACCAATTCATACTATGAAAGCATAGTACTTTGATACTGCTTTAACTATCATAACTCTGTCTTACGGAATACTGGGATTTGTAGTTTGGCCAGCTGCACTAGATCTCTCTGTCTGTTGATCCTACATTCCCCATCCTAAAATGCTAATCCCAGGGATGTCGCCATGATAAAGTGCAACAATAGGGGGTTGTGTGGTTTCCGGCCATGTTCTAGCAGCATTTTCTGCTGATGTTTTGCTTGCATCAGTGGCTGGCATCAATGCCACAACACTTCAGTGATTCCGGTTGTGAAAGCCTTCGATAATACGAACATTGTATCAATACAATTGATTGTACATTGTATCAATAGGGCTAAAATTGCGTAGTGAAAGTGGTCTCTATGACTTTGTAGAACGTGGCCTGCAAAATGTTTTCCTTACTTTTTGATTTCTCTTAACATAGCAAACATTTAAAGTCGTCCACGTACATTAATGTCACCCCAAACATACTCAAATACTAATGAGATCCAGTAAAGACACTGATTTGATGACTCATTATTTAACCTTCATTAGGGAGAGGTGAATCATAGTTGCAATTCCAGTTTTCTTGGACAAACTGCAATATGTTGCTCCAAACACATGTTGAAAGAATGTTTTAAACCAGCAGTCCTCAAACTAAGGCCCGAAGGCCAGATATGGCCCTCCAAGGTCATTTACCTGGCCCTTGATCAGGGACCTAAATCTGAAACCACTTGAAAACACACAACAACAATCCTATCTCATCAGTCAAAAGCAGGCCCATACTTCCCAATGAAATACTAATAAGTTTATATTTGTTAAAATTGTTCTTATTTTAAATGTTGCACTACAAATAAGATATGTGCAGTGTGCATAGGAATTCATTCATGCTTTCCCCCCCAAATTATAATCTGGCCCTCCAACACTTTGAGGGACTGTGATCTGGCCCTCTATTTAAAAAGTTTGAGGACCCCTGGTTTAAACCATTGTTTATTTCCTTGTCCAAATCACTGGTGGCACGGCAATTATCTGCAGCCTCTCGGTATTGTTTTGCTCTAATCCCTTGAGTCACTGTATCTGAGAAGCAGAACACCAAGGAACAGAACAGCATCAAGCCAGCCTCTTTCCTGAGCATCCTTGTATCTAGATAACAGGGAGAATGTCCTGCTTTGGGACTTGAATATTCTCATTTCACAACACCATATTTGTTTTGTTTTTCACAGGAAGCAGCTGGAACATTACATACTAACACTCTATTTGAAGCAAATAGCAGGGGTCCTAGCAAACTAACTACAGGCAGTCTCTTCTGAACTCTACAGGCTTCAAACACACCAAGGCACCATTCGTTTCCCCCTTGCTACTAAGAGTTATATCAGCTCATGTGTCAGTGAGATGAAAGGCATTTTTGCACTGATCGTTTGCCATAAAAGCAGCCTCTTCCTCATATGACCTTAGACCACGCTAGCAGGGAAGCTGACCAGCTTTAAGGACTTTGTCCACTCTTTTGTCCTTAACTTGTTGATTCTCTGCCTATTTTGGGGGTGGGGGTGGAAAATAAACCTGTATCAGCTCAGACATTTTCACACATTAAACACAAGTCAAAGGAAGAAGAAAACCCCTTCAAAATGGCTTTTAAAAATGGAAGTTATCATGAAACACAACCTGCTCTTAACACATTTAACATTTCAAAACCATGGAAAGCACTCTTTAAGATTTCATCACGCTAGAGAATGAATCCACTTTAAATCTAGTTTCTGCCTCCTGCAGAATTCTGGGATTTGTAGTTTTACCAAGGCTGTTAAAGGCCCCTCCCTAAACTACAAACCCCAGAATTCTGCAGTAAGCAACAACCAGATTTAAAGCGGATTCATTCTCTTGTGTAATTAGGTCCTTAGTCTTACATCTCTCTCACTATGAGATCTGCCTTATGAACTGCAAGTCCAGGTACATACCCCTCCGTCACAGCCTGGGTCAGCCAATCTAGGATTGCCTAGGAAAACATGCATGTTGCATTAGAAAGCATTTCCTGTGATGCTTTCTCAAGTACCAGACCCTAAAGACTGCACACAGAGAAACAGCTGCGTTAATCGGATGCTGCTGCCTTTGGGAATACCTTGTCAATGGAATAATCCAAAAGAGCCATCTCTTGGGGGGGGGGGGGGAGTTGATGCAGACAGGCAACCCTGTCCCTTAAATACACAAAAGGACCCTTCTTGGAAGCAAGAGACTTTTAAAATGGATGTTATAAATTTACATTTATACAAATGGACACAGAATATTAGGAAAAGGAAACAATTTTTTTTAAAGTGGGGGATGCAATTCAGGGTAAGAGAATGAAATCCCCAGTGCCTTTGAAACAAAGCCTGCCCCTCTCCTGTGTAAGCTGTGTGCCACCTGCGAATGAGCTTAGCGGATATAATTAGAGCCACAAAGAAGTCTTATTACGGCATAACATACTAGGCAAGAATGATTTCTGATTAGTCAGAAAAAAACAATTCTGCTGAGCAATCCCAGCGGAACCGTTTCTCAATATAGTAAAAGAAGAGATGGCTCGGCATTCCGGGCTTTTTCCTTTTCAAAAAAGAAATGTTCAACTTAAACTTAGAAGGATGCCCTTTTAAGTTAATGATCGCTGGAAAGTCTGTGTTCAGGAAATTCCATATTTTTCTCCCTTAAAAAGGTACATCCTTTACTAAGAAAGAATACTAGCCTAAAGCACAACTGAGTGCATTTATTCTGAAAAGGAAAAAAAAGATACGCCTATTGTTAGAAACACTATAGGCCTTTCCTGCCTCGTTCTTCTTTCTTAACCACTGACCTAGACAAAATAGTCTACAATGCCAGATGGGGAATCCGTATTCCATAAGGGCTGATTGCTAGGGAACAGCTGCAAGCTTAGTTGTTTAAAATTGTAATGCAGCATCTCTGGACGATAACAAACAGTTTTGATATGCTCTAAAGAACCCATTGAGGTTAGGAAGTTCAAAGCTTTTTTTAAAAAAAAATCAATCAGTTACTTCGGCTCTTTCAGTCCCTCTGAGTATCTGCCTGTCTATTTCATATCTGTGTTAGACTGTAAAAATCCTTTGGTACACAGTATAGTCCTAACACAGAAACTATCAACTTGGACCATGTCAGTACAACGACTGTATGGTGATGGCACACTCTTCAACTGGGGGTGCAGTTACAGTGTAGAATTAATGCAGCTCGACACCACTTTAACTGCTATTGTTCAATGCTATGGAAACATGTGAGCTGTAGTTTTACAAGGTCTTTAGCACTCTCTATAAAAGAGTTGTAGTGCTTCACCAAACTATAACTCCCAGGATTCCGTAGCTTTGAGTCATGGCAGTTAAAGTGGTATCAAACTGCATTAATCCTACAGTGTACATGCAACTGAGTCCCCCATGGGCTAGGTGTGCCTGTTGGCGCAGTGGGTTACACTGCTACATTGCTGAGTCCCCCATGGGCTAAGTGTGCCCGTTGGCACAGTGGGTTAAACTGTTACATTGCTGAACTTGCTGACCAAAAGATCAGTGGTTTGAAACAAGGGAGCAGAGTGAGCTCCCGCTGTTAGCCCCAGCTTCTGCAAACCTAGCAGTTCGAAAACATGCAAGTGTGAGTAGATCAATAGGTACCGCTTCAGTGGGAAGGTAATGGCACTCCATGCAGTCATGCTAGCCACATGACCTTGGAGGCATATATGGTTAATGCTGGCTGTTTGGCTTAGAAATGGAAATGAGCACCACCACCCAGAGCTGGACACAACTAGATTTTATGTAAAGGGGGAACCTTTACCTTTACTTTTATGAGCTGGGCATGAGAGCAGAGCCAAGGTGGGGCTAACAGCAGGAGCTCACTCTGCTCCCTGGTTTCAAACCACTGATCTTTCAGCAATGTAGCAGTTTAACCCACTGCACCAACGGGCACACCTAGCCCATGGGGGATGCCAAATCTAACTTATCTCTTTCTGTAGCGATAAGCTTCCGTCACACCCGTACTCCCCATGCCTTAGTTCATACAAATTACTACCCACACAGAAATGCCATGTGTTAACCACTGGTACACAGAGAAAAGGACATTGCCCTCCCTTGGGGTTTCATTGCATTTCATCCCTGAAGCTGTGTTTAGCACAGCAGTAAAAAAACATCTAAGAAGCAAAAGATACTATTGCTCTATCAGTTGAGTATTTCTGAATGCTGCACCAATGCCACACATGACTTCTTGCTATAAATCCCACCTTTTCTCACACACTTCATCCTCCATTAAGAATTTGTAATTCATATGCTGAAAAGGACTACTTGGGGAAACTAGCCAGGGGTTCGATAGGGATACACTGACGGTCAGGGCATCTGGCTGTCCCTTTTCTAATGTTCTGTCTATGCAAGGATCTGTCATATGCATAACATACGAGTTCTATCACCTTTTCAGCTGTCTTAAGTTCAGGACCACTTTGGTACATAAAAATAACTGTTCTAATAAGAACATATTCCCTGTCGGAAGCCATAAAAGACAAGAAACAACTGCAAGTTTGCACAAACTATGCCAGACATAAGTTGAAAACCCAACATGAAGGAGAGGAGCCACGAAAATATCTCTTCCGTTTTGCTATCCCAAATGAGTTCATGAATTTTCCTTTTCCTCTTTGAGGTAGAAAATCCCATTATGTCCTGATCCCACAATGGTATAAATATGCTTTATACCTAAAGCCTTGAGACAGGCTGAGTATTCATTATATGGAATTTTGAAATCAAAATACTCCAAATCCAAAATGGTCCACATGGGTGTTTGAGATAGTTATGCTTTTGCTTTCTGATGATTTAAAGGATGCAAATTTTGTTTCATGCACAAAATAATTAAACATATTGTGTAAAATTGCATTCAAATTATGTTTATAAAGGCTCTAGGAAACAAATGTTGTGTCTAGACTTATATCCTATCCCCAAGATATATAATTATGTAATGTATGTATACACAAATACAAGTGTTCCAAAATAAAAACAAAAAACTGAAATCCAAAACACTTATGGCCGCAAGCATTTCAGATATTGGATGCTCAACTATGTACCAATTGATACTGCATCCAAAGAAATGGGTTTATACTACAAAAGCTCATGTTGTATTACATGTTATATTACAAAAGCTCATAACATAAAAACCATTTAATCTTAATGGTAATGACAACTTATTTCTCTCTCTCTCTCTCTCTCTCTCTCTCTCCTCACACAGCTCAGAAGCTACAGGACAATAAAGAACAGTGATCATTCAAATATCCCTTCTGTTCTCTAGTCTCACTCTATTCTGCACAAGGACAAGAGCAATGAAATATTTTTGTTATCTACATGGCTGCAGGTAGGCAACAGTGTACACATAGGTTGGAGTTAGTTTTATTCTCTTATCTAGGACAACACACAATTCATTACATATGCGGAACTGAAATCTTTGGGTCAAGGAAGATAAAATCCACCAGAGGGCACCTCTAGCAAAGGACTACAGAGGGTCTGTAATCTCACAACTGAAAGGCATTTTCGTAAGCGACTGACCGAAGAATACATTCTATTCTAAATCTGCAATATATTATTTTGTCAATGGCAGTATGAAATACAAAGGAAGGGTAAAACATTTTAATGCTTAACATAGAAACAAGCCTTCCCCAAAAGAAAATAAGAGAAGTATTTCATCTCTAAGTTTTTAAGTTTTCTTTCATCAATACCTATGTATTGATGAAAGAAAATACAGATCTCATTGTTGTTGTTTTTGTGTGCCATCAAGTTGTTCCTGACCTCTGACAATCTTAAGATGACTTTATCATTGCATTTTCTTGGTAAGATTTCTTCAGAGGGTGTTTGCTTTGGCCTTCCTCTGACACTCAGAGAAAGTAACATGCCCAAGATCACCCATTGCCGAGTGGGTAGTTGAACCCTGGTCTCCATAATGGTAGTCCAACACTCAAAGAACTGCACCATCCTGCCTCTTACATCAGGTTGGATTTTTTAAAAGGTATTTTAGCGGAGTGGTTCCCAACTTTTTTTTACCAGGGACCACTCTCCAACATTAGTACCAAAAGGGTTACAAATCAGTTTTTGGTCAACTTTAGATTCAGTTTGGTTATTTGCGGTGCTGATTCAGAAAACTGCATTGGATAGACCACACCAGCTCTAGTTTCTGATACAGAGCATATGCCACCCAGTAGTCGCCATCTGAAAACTGTATTTAATAAGCTTCGGCACTATAAGAAGTTTCCGCGAGACAGGTCACTCTTGTTGCAACGGTGTAGTTATGGTGAGGCTGCGAATTTATTATTATATTTAAAACTTTTGTACCCCGGCCTTCTCACCTCTATTGAGGGACTCAGACTGGCATAACAGCAAAGATTCAATGCTATATAATTTTAAAACTAGAACAACATATTAAAATACATTAAAACCCAGCATAAAACCACATCGCCATTAAAACAATTCCACTCAATCTGTAAATGTGGTCATACATTCAGATAATAGCCAATCTCAGCCTATTCTGGGAAGGCTTGGTTCCATATCCAAGTCTTCACCAGCCTCCTAAAGCAGTCTTTCTCAACCAGTGTGCCGCGGCACACTAGTGTGCCGCGACGGACCTCCTGCTCTGCCAGAAAAGCTCTCTGCCCCCTCTTCCCCTCCTGCCGAACTCCTGTTGCTTGGGGAGGAGGAAGGGCCGGGCAGTGGTGAAGAAAAAGGCTGGACTGCCGCCCCAGCCAGCCTCCAATCCACCATGACTCCCACCATGACTCGCCCCTCGCTTGAAGCCGCGTGGAGGAGCCCCCCCACTGAAGCCCGTCCACCACTCATGCTTGCTCTGTAGGAGAGCTGAGCTGGGGGAGGGGGCGGGCATGGCGTGGCCTGTAGAGAGCTGGCTGGGGGAGGGGCGGGGCATGGTGCGGCCTGACTCTGCCCTCCCCCCCGGCTTCGCACTCCCAGCAGCTGCTCCAGCCTTGAGGGGACAGTGCCAAGCCAGCATTGTGCTGGCTCTGGCACGCCGGCTGGCCGGCACTGCCCCATCCCTGGAGCAGCTGCAGAGGTGAAGCTGGGGTAGGGGGCGGGCATGGCGCAGCCTGGCCGCCCCCTCCCCAGCTTTGGCACTGCAGCTGCTCCTCCTAAAGGACAACAGAGAGGGGCAGATCTAGCATCACTTGGTAGAGAGTTCCACAGCCGAGGGGCGACCACAGAGAAGGCCCTGTCTCTCGTCCCCACCAGCCGCGCTTGCGAAGCTGGCGGGACCGAGAACAGGGCCTCTCCGGAGGATCTTAATGTTCTAGATGGTTCGTATGGGAGAATCCATTCGGACAGGTAAACTGGGCCAGAACCGTATAGGGTTTTGTAGGTTAAAACCAGCACTTTGAATTGTGCTCGGAAGCTAATTGGCAGCCAGTGGAGCTGGCGCAGCAAGGGAGCTCTATGCTCCCTGTGCCCCGCTCCTGTTAGTAACCTGGCTGCCAAACGTTGGACTAATTGCAGCGAACCATATTTTAGTTCTCGTGTACCACTGATGGACCACTGTTTTCGAGGATTCTACAGGATGCAACTATGACCATTAAAGCACAACTAAACTGCAATGACACACTCCAAGGAAAACCTATAGTCTTCCAGATATTTCCACACTCTTAACTCCTACAAATTCCAGTTATCATGGCCAAGGATGAGAAGAATGCTAGCCCAACAATGTCTGGCAGGACATATAATATCCAATCCGGGTTTAGTGACTCGTGAGCATTCCATTTTTGGTTACACAACATAAAAAAGTGTCTGTTTTGAAAATAGCGGAATGTTTTTATAATACCTGAAAAGAAGAAAACATTTTTAAAGGATGTTCCCTCCAAACAATTCCTTCCCATAAATTCTGGGCAAAGGAAAGGAGAGAGAGAAGTCCAGAAATTTATTAGCACGCAGCTGTTATCTGTAGCTGCCATGCCTTCTTTTAAACACATAAAAGTAGTGGTGTTGTGATTTTCCAGGAAAAACAGCTACTTAAAAGGAATTGGTTGAGATTCTCCAATCATCTGTCCCAGAATTTGGAAATCTGTGTACCCACGCTGAGTACAACAGGTCTCTAAACAAATCATTTATGCTTGCGGCTGTTGGCCATTTTAAAATTGTTCCCATTTCTATGCCAGGAAAACAAAACAACATCTCTAGCAGCACTCTTCCTATTTATTTTGAGATCCTTATGTCTACCATTATTCACCACAGAAATACAAACATAGGGTTTATGTCAAATGGAAGTAAAAGGCAAAGAGCTAAATGACACCAATATAGTGATGCCCTTGTTGATTTGACCACCTAATAATGTTACCTTCTTATTAAAAAGGAATTGGTAATAATTCTGTCAATTCTTAATGCCCCCTATTGGGGAACAAAGCTTCCACTGGCAGACTGAGTATTGTTTTATACCAGGCATGGACAAACTCCGGCCCTCCAGGTGTTTTGGACTTCAAACTCGCACAATTTCTAACAGCTGGTAGGCTGTTAGGAATTGTGGGTGTTGAAGTCCGAAACCACCTGGAGGGCCCAAATTTGCCCATGCCTGTTTTATACAATACAACCCCCATATCCACAGGGGATATGTCCCTGGACTTTGTGTGGATACATGAAAGTGTGGATAATAGTGAAACCTATTATTTTCAATGGGATGAATGACACAGGTACCGAGAAGAGGTTGTAGCTTGAATAGAAGGCCCTAAGTGAATAAGTAAAACCATGGATAAATGGAACCATGCCAATTGATTTCAAAGAGCAATCGTACTGTATTTTAATTTATTGCATTTATACTTCACTCCTACTCAGAGAAGATTAAGGAGGGATGCATCACAGGCAGATTCAATCCATTTTATTGTCACAATAATACAGGGGTGGTCTAAGGTAATTTTAAATGGTAGGCGAACATTATTTTGGTGCCCCCCCCCAAAAAAAACATTATTTTGCCCCCATGTAAAACAAATATACAATTATAATATCACAATACCATTAGTAGTATTATATTGTATCAATGTATATACAATATATTATACCATACTCATACTATATTATATCATAATTATATTATACTACATTACAATATAATTATATTATAATATATTGACATTATAATACAATATAACATTCTATTATATTATTATTATAAAATAATAAATAAAATTATTTATTTAAATGAAATTATCCTCTACTAAATATTTTCATTACTCCTATAAAACTCAAATAACCCAAAATAAAGTAAAATAAAATATTATATATTACTATTTTGTACAATACCACTATACTGCAATATTGTTTGTAATATTACATGTAATACAAAATATATCATTATTCTATTGTTATATTGTATTTGTATTATATTGTATGACAATATTAAGCAGAACTGTATAATAATCAACAAGAAATGCAATGTAAATGCATCAAAATCAGAATATATTACCTACCACCCGTCTCATAATTCATAGGAGTCTCCCATAAGTCCAAAATAAGGATCCCAATGTAAATGTAAATAGAAAAACAGCCAAAATGTTCAAATGAGGTCGAATACAGGCAGCGTGGCCTGGGCAAACTTAGGCCCTCCCTCCCTCTAGGTGTTTTGGACTCCAACTCCCACAACTCCTCATAGCCTCAGGCCCCTCAGGTCTAGACAGAAATAGAGCCAAAGAAAGGAAGGAGGGAGAGAAGAGGTCACAGCGGAGGAGGAGGAAAGCCCTTCATTCATTCCTTCACTTACACTTCCTTCACTGATTCTTTTCTCCTTCCCCGCAAAACGGCGGAGACAAAGGGAGAGGGGAAGCACTCCCTGCCTGCCCGATAGGGAGTGCTTTGCTTACAGGCTTCTGCGCAAGGGAGCTACAGAAGAGGATGCCCAGAAGCGGCGTCGGAGCGCACAAGGCTGGGGCCCAAAAGCAGGAAGCTGCAGCACTGCCTGAGGAACATCGGCAGGGCCAGGATGGTGCCCCATGCGGCCAGGATGGCGCCCCCTTCCCAGATGGCGCTCTAGGCGGCCGCCTACTTGGCCTACCTTGTAGGACCGCCCCTGCAATAATCCTCACTGGAGGATAGGCTGGTTCATGACCATCCAAAAAGTGTTGTGGCTCAGCAGGATTTGAACTTAGCTATCCCAGGTTCTGCCTTGAGCACCACCCCACAGGTATAGATGCTGGTACTGCTGTCATTTCACCAACACTCTCAAACAGCAATTCTGAAAATCCACCAAAAATGGGTATCCATATATTCTTGAGCTGATGGATGGACAAGTACACAATGAACAAAACAAGATGAAGGTGGGTTGGGGAATCTGTATCAATAATAGTTCTTCCTCATCTCCAAAAAAAACCCACGCCAAATGACAGCAGATTTGAGTGTCATCACACACTATGTACAATTAGAGTGATGTTTTTAAGCCTGATGTGATTTAACAAAATCCCATATACAGTATATATATATATGTGTGATCACCCAAAACATTTTCTGCACTGGAATGTGAGCATAAATGAAACAGATCAAAACAAAAAAGGATAAGATTAGGACCCTAGGACAAAGTAATACCTGCCAGAGGCCCTTGTGCATCATACCGTTATAGCAGTACTATCCCATCTTAACTCCTTTAGATGAATCCTGAGATTTGGGATTTGGTGAGGCACTAGAGCTCACTGGCTGAGAATTTTAATTACCTCTTCCTTAACTAAAAATCCAGGTATTGGAGTGGTTGGAACCTGGCAGTTAATGTGGAATTATAGTGCTATAATTGTATTGTGTATATCCCAGATGTCACTGGACTGTAACTTCCAGTAACCTTGCCAGCAAAGCCAAGAGTGTAGAACACTGAGAGTTGCAGTTCAAGAACATCTGGAGGGCTGCACAATTTGCTTTCGAACTCTGACCCTCCCACGTAATCACTTCTGGGCAAACATGACTTAACTAAATGTAATGCAAGCTGAATAAAATTAATATGCCTTCCCATAAGGTTCACTTCCCAGATTAATAGAATTGCAACTAAAACACAACTCAAGAGTACAGGTAATAACTGTGTGTTTTCCTGCCACCTTCTGAGAAGAAGCTGTTCCACTTATTATCACTTCTGGAAGCACAAAGTCCATCCATCCATCCATCCATCTTCTACGCAATACTCAATACTATTAGCTTCATAGGAGTCAGACAATCACATATTTATATCCCTCCATATTACAATATTTATACCCCCTCCATTCATCATGAAAAGCCAAGAAAGTTTTAAATCTAAAATAATTTAAATAATTAAAACAGAGTTAAAACGTCCTGAACCATTTCAGATAAAAGGAGTTGAAGTAAAAACAGATTTTGGCCCTAGAGACTATATGAATGTGTTTTTGGTGCCAAGATGAAGCCAAGGGTAAGGTATTTTCACAACCAAAGAGCCACAGTACAGTATGTCATTTCACATAATGCACTGTTTTCACTTGTGGGAAGCAGAGTAGGGCCCCTCCAACAGACTTGCTACATTTTTAAAGTACTTTATTTTTATCCTGCCTTTTTCCTCATACAGGACTGACTGCCTATACAGAGAGAGACACTCCTTTAAATACTGAGATCCAAAACAAATTAGGGTTTTGGATGTCATTGCAAACACATTGATTTTAGACCAGAAATGTACTGGCAATAACATATTTAAATGTAATAAATAAATGTACTGGCGATGCATATTTGTAAAGAATCTCTAATCCACGGTGATTCCACCAGCATTCAAATGAAAAGGAATTTTAGCCCTGCATAAACCTTTCCCTTAAGATAGGTATGCACATATTTAACTTAATGTCAACATGTTCCTCAAAGTGCCTGAATGCAAGCATTTAAATGTTATAGCATCTGGGAATTCCTCCCTGTAAACTGGAGACTTTAAGTTCCTGGCCTTAAGATACCGAACTCTGTGTATTCACAGTGGAAGTACTTTTATGAAATTGTTTTCCACATTCATCAGTCATCATGTATGGCAAAAAGATACAAGCATAGGCTATTACCACCAAAATGCCAAACCCTCTCTATTTAATTCAAGTCTTGATTTTTGTTTTTAAAGGGTAAAACCAACTTATTTTTATTTTGTATTCATTCAGGGTTCCTTTAATTTACGGAATGAGATATTAAACTGTGTGAGTTTCTACATGCGTGTACTGCTTATGCATACATACGATGGAGAGGAAGAATCCTATAGAGTTAAATTCTCTCATAAACAAATGTATTTAATTCATTTAGAATATTTATATTCATCAAAACGTTGTCAGATGTGCTTACAAGGAAGGGTTACAAATACGTTTAATAAAGTACAGTTGGCCTTCCGTAATCATGAGTTTTTCATTTGCAGATCCAAACAAGCACAGCTCAAAAATATTTGGCCGAGTGGGCAGGAGATCATTCGAAAAGCAAATCTTGAGTTGCCATACACCAAATACTATGCTGATCTATATGCCGTAGGCATATTTTACTGTAGTCTTCTGCCATTCTCAACACACACACCCCTTTCCAAATGGTGTTTAGTTGTTCACCATTTAACTTTGACATTGTATATAATGGGACTAGAGGATCCACACTTTTTTATACCGATGGGGGATTATGGGGACTAACCCCAGACAATAGTGGGATGGGGGCACCATATCTTATAATCAAATTAAATGTTTTTATCTCTAGCAGTCCCCAAATTACAAGCAAGACAGGTTTGGTAGGTTTGTAATTAAGTTACATTTGTATGTAAGTCGTAAGCTAGCTTTGGATAGCATAGGGAACATAGGGAAGGTCAATACCCCTATTCTGATTGTTTTGCTGTCTGTGCCCCTGTTCAGAAGATTTCACCTCACTTTCTGTCTCTGTGACAATTGGATTTTGAAAATTTTGGCTTGTTGTGGAACCAAAGATTGGTGGTAAAGCTTCAGTAGAGATACCTTTTCAGCATAACTCTTCCAGAAGTGGATTTCCCTTCCTAGGGATAGATTATCACACTTCCAGCTGTCTCAGCCCTGTTCTTAACTATGAGTTGTATGTAAGTTAGATGTTTGTAACTCGGAGACTTGCCTGTATATCTTCCACCACAGTGTAAAGAAACAAATGCCTCACCCAGCATCTGATGTTTCCACTGGTTTCTGGGCCTTGAAAGCTGTAATATAGGAAACTACTTTGTACTGAGTCAGACCATTACTGGCTCTAAAATTAATCAGCGTGAGGCAGATATCTGAGGCTACCAAATTTAATGTCATGAAAACACAGAATATTGGATCTGCTGCTGGGTTAATGTCACTAACTGGTTGCGTACATTGACTCTTGACTCTACTGCACTGATTTGGAGTATGATGCACTGAGAGTAGCAGCCTCAGAATAGGTAACCCAACTATACAATAGCCTGTTATTATGGTGACAGCAGCAGGAGCCCAGTAGTTTATCTTTACTGCTGTCAGTGATGAGTGCTATATGATGGACAAGTAATTTCGGGTGAAGACAGGTTATATTTGCAAACGAAAGGGGGAAAATATGCATCTTTCAGGTTTTAAAAGAGGGAGAAAGAAAGCAATAGATAGGGATTATGCAACAGTACATATTGTCAATATGCTCAATTCTTTGTCCATATGGTAGCATAGCAAATGCTTTGCTAAAAATATTCAACAGCAGCTTGGAACATTAAAAAATATTTAATTTGTGAATAAGTTGTCCAACTTCTTGGAGTTACCTGCAATGAACTTTTTCAAAATAGGATTTGGCTTGATTTGCTTGTTTATCTACTTTACAGATGTTTTAAATTTTAAGGATACAGACTACCAGCCTCTCTTTCCACTTGTAAAATGGGTAAAGGGCTTCCAGAACGTATTCTAATACTTCTTTAATAATATGCTGCATGTTGTGTACTACACACAATGCTTCAGTTGCCACATCCTTGTCTAAATCATGCACTTTTCGTTCTTCCTTTACATTTGCAATCCAATAGGAGTCTGGGTTGTGTTAGGCTGCTCTGTATAGAAATAAATGATTTAACACAGTTCCAGATCTGCTTTCCATTATCTGGTTTCAAACAGAAAAGCAGAGGAATAGCAGTGCAGATGTAAAAAGCCAGTGTTGCTTTCAAGTGAGACTCCAAAAATAGGATTGGTAGTCTTTCTGACTCCAAACAAAAAAGAGTAAGATTGTACCAACACACTAATCCATTTGCAGATGAAACAATATGAATAACAATTGATCTACTCTCCTACAAGATCTTCTCTTGTCTTTTTTTTCTTCTACCTGCCTTCTTTCTTTGGGTAACTTCCAGGCACTTTCTTTAAAAAGGATTGTCTCCTAAACCTAACTGCAATAAGGAAAGGCATCGGACTACTTATCTTAATGCATATTGGGACATTGTGCCAAATGTCTTGGATACAGAGTACAAATTTGAGCTATTGATAACATTATTTCAAATTATTCACTAGGTTGATAATAATTATGATACATCAATTCATTATCTTTCCCCTAAAACGTAATCTTTTTTTCCATCATTTAAAAACCAGCAGATATTGACTGATAGGGCGCATTTGAGGCTCGTGCGTTAGAGGCTGTGATGCATAACTTTTCAATGCATATCTCCATCTCTGACACAATACAAAAGTCTTCTAGCAAACTGTGACAATGTTCACGGGGAAAAGATGCCTGGTGCCATGTGGTGCAATAGGAGCCGTCCCGCAATGGGACCCACAGTATAATAGCCATGCTGTTGGCTTTGCTTATACAATGAGCCTGATGGCATAGCTATGTCTCCCCTCCCTTCCTGAGAACACAAGCATTTCACAACTAGGTGACAAGTCCCTCTTGGATGCAATACTCTAACATCAAAACACTATACATAGCTGTTTACAGCTTAATTCAGTCCATCCTACATCCAGATAAGTGGATTCAGGATGGCATCCTTAAAGTTTATTTTAATGTCACCTCCCTATATTGATTTTTATGCTGTTTATTAGGTGTTATAAACTTCTCAATCTTCCTGGACAGATTTTATATTATTAAAGCATGAAGGAGACCCAAAAGAAAAAAATACAGTATGTCAAATAAAAAGCCTTCTCTATGCATAACCGAACTATATAGTGCACACACTAATATTCCTTAGGTGACGGAAGTTCGCTTCAGTGGTTGTAATTTTGGATAAAAGCCAGCACGCCCACACAAAATTCTGCACCTTGACAGCAGAAGGCACACGTGACAAATGAAAGACCACAACACTCAGGTGTATTGCTTCAATGTCACAACCAGGAACATGAAGAAAAACAGGCCCAACAAGGTAGATAGGCTGTGTTGTTCCTTCTGATCAGACTGAGATTGGCTCTTGAAGCCCTTTTTAAATCCACAGTCTTAGCTAAAGCTGGAGTCCCCAGTGGCCGACAGGACTGAAAACCAACAGGTCACAGGTTCGAATCCAGGGAGAGTGTGGATGAGCTCCCTCTGTCAGCTCCAGCTCCCTATGTGGGGACACAAGAGAAGTCTCCCACAAGGATGGTATGAGTAAAACATCAAAAACATCTGGGCATCCCCTGAGCGACGTCCTTGCAGACAGCCAATTCTCTCACACCAGAAGCAACCTGAAGTTTCTCAAGTTGCTCCTGACATTAAAAAAAGAGAAGCTAAAGCTGAAGCCTGGTACAGATATAGCATTTCTGATATATGACTGTAATGGTTAAGGACTATGTATTTTCCCCCTTCCCCCTATGGTTGGCTTCAGCAATGGGGATATTACTACGGTATTATGAGCTAAGCATGGCAAAATTAATTGAAATCCTTTATATTCAGAATTTGAGGAGCAGACAAAGGACAGAGTAGAAAGTATGCACACTGCAAGAAATGTTATGTGATCACTTTACAGTTCCCCCTCTGCAATTCTATGACGTGGAAATGATTGGAAAGGGAGATTTCATATATAAAAGTAAATTTAATAAAGGTTGAGGCCCCTTCTACATTACCATATAATCCAGATTATCAAAGTTGATAATCCACATTATTTGCTTTGAACCGATTTATCTGAGTCTACACTACCATGTAATCCAGTACAAAGCAGATAATCTGGATGTTATATGGCAATGTTAGAAGGGACAGTAGAGACCCTTACAAGTTGATTTGTAGCTGACTAGTAGCTGCTTTTATATATTCTTTGCATTTCTCAGAAGCAAAACAAGGCAAGATGGCAGGAATCTGTTTTGCAGATGTATGGAATACAATCTTTCAAGACAGCTAATGAGTATATTTCATTGCATAGGAAAACATAGTGTTCTGTTACTGTTAATAGACAACATATTCTAGGGTTCATCATTTCTAAATGTCTCACGCATTATATTGACTATTCATTAGTCAAGCAGTAAGTGGCAAACTACTGTATATACGTGGAAGGTTTATGACAAAATATGACTCCAAAAACCCGTTTCAATTTATACACAGTCAATACTGAAATAGGGACTCAAAGCAAAAGCAGAGGCAAGAAGTGTTTCCATCCCAAAAGCCCCTATTCACCCAAATCAAAGAAAGAAAGCCAACCCTTCCTTCCTCAACTTCTTTTTTTGGCCTAAACAGAGTTCAGTAGCAATGTTGGGGAGCCCTTTTGGGCACTGGAGGTAGAACGAAGTGGAAGTAGTTACTTTAAATAGAGATTAAAGTGCATACAGTTTTCTGCAGAGAGATTTTGGTGACCATTTTGAATTCAGAACGGCCACTGCAGTCTCTCTGTAGAGAACCATATGAACTTAATTTCTTACTTAACTTGGCTAACAGTGCTTGGCTGCCTAATAAAACTTTATGAAATCCGGACTTCCGGTCTGGAGCAAGATGGAGGTGGCCGCCTAACAGGCTAGCTCCGGTAGAAGCTCTCACAGCTAACTCTGGTCGGGGGTGAATATCGCCAACCCAACACCTTCCGGAGAAGGGGAAGGTGCCCAAGCCCAGGTTGGTTGCTGGTGGGGGGGGTCCACCACGGTTCTAGAAGAGCCGGGGGGGCACCCATAACGCAGCGGCCTGCGGCCTAGGACCAGAAGCTGCGAGCGGCGCCGCACCCATAAGGCGAGGCGCCCCAACACCCCATCGCTCCAGGCATCCCCCGGGAACACCTAGGGAGGTTAGAACCAGCTGCCGCCCAGGAACAAGGGTAACAAATTAAGGCTCCAAACGGGCAAAAGAGAGGAAGAAGGTCAGGAGGTGTACGGGCGCTTTAAGAGAAGCTACGCAGCGTGTAAGGAGCAGCGAGCGGCGAGCTTCACGACCCTCAAGACCCACCAAACAGTAAGCGGGCAAAGGGAAGAGAGGAGGCGAGAACTGGGTGAAGAGCCGGGATGAGAAGGGAGAAGAAGAAGATACAAGAATAGTTTTAAAAGCTGGTTGGTCCAACTTACTTTGTCCGACGCACGAGGAGTCCAGCAGGACGCGGGGCAAGACGCGGAGCGACTTCCGGAGTAAACAAAGTGAAAAAGAGAGGGTACTTCCGGCGGGTGGCCGAAGAGGAGTCAAGCGGAAAACCAGCGCCCCAGTGTGGCTGGAGGACCAGAGAACAACAAAATTAATTAGCAGAAGAGGTTCTGTGCTGTCTACCTGGCAAGGATAACCAAAGAAAGAACGAACCTTAGACTCAAGAAGGTGAGACAGCCAAGACCATTAGAGACCAAAAGATGGCCACAAGGAAGAAAGCAGAGAGGGAACTCAAGACCACTGCAGAAAGAAGGGACTCATACCAGGAGGAGAACAATATGAGAGATCAGTTCAGCAATATGAGAGAGCAATTTAGAGAGATTATATTTGAGCTCAAGAGACTAAATGATTTGCTTGGAAAGGGAATGGAGGAAAGGAGACAGATCAAAGATGGAATCCATGAACTAAGGAAGGACATGAAAAAAGATGTAACGCTCCTGAGAAAAGAGATGGTATGCCTCAATGAGAAGGTGGAGAAGATCCAAAGACAAGGAGAAGAAGATAGGACAAATATACAAAAAGAACAAGAGAGGACAACGGAATTGTACACCCTACAACAGGAGTCGTTAAAGAAAAATGCACAACTAGAAGCGCACCAGAAGGACTATATGCTGAGAATAAGAGGGATTCCGGAGCTAGAAAAGGAGACGTATGAGGGAACAATGGAGCTGGCGGTGAAAATGACGGCTACACTCCTACAAAAGGAAGAAGAATTGATAGAGGAGAAAGTAGAGAAAGCATACAGGGTCAGCACGGCCTTCTCCAGGAGGAACAAATCGGCCAGAGATATAATAGTTCAATACAATTCATCCAAAATAAAAGAAAGAGTAATTAAGAACCACTTTGCTAACCCTTATATGATGAACGGGAAGACGGTGAAGGTTATGCGGGAGATCCCCTCCAGAATCCTAGAAAATAGAAAGAAGTACTACTTCTTAACGGATGTGTTGAAGGACGATGATGTGAAATATAAATGGGATAAATATGATGGCATCCAATTCACCTATAGGGCGGTGAGATATTGGATTGACTCCAAAGAAGCCGCCAAAGAGTTCTATAGAAAGTGGAGACATATCCTCGACCCATCAAAGAATAGTCCCAAAAGATCTAGTGGTAAGGTAGACAGGGACACAGAGGAGGAGAGATCCTCCCCAAAAGAACAGAGAGGAGTAAGGAATAAATCCCAGAAAAACCAGAGAGGGGGGAGAGGACCAAACAAGGACGAGGATAAAAGGAAAAAACAAAATAGTAACGACCAGGACGAGGACGAACTGGAGGACCAGGACAAGATACAAGAATCTGAAACGGACTCGGAGGTGGAGGAGGAGGGAATAACTGCGGACGAAGAGAGGGAGGACTAGAGTCAATAAGGGACAAAACCAACTACAAAGGCTAAAAGGCATGGAGGTAAATTGTTTCTCCATTAACATAAATGGTTTGAACATTCCGGAGAAGAGGAAACAGGTCTTCCACTATTTGGCTAAGCAAAAGGCACAAATATATGCTATTCAGGAAACCCATATGAAGGGCTCCAGAGTGGACTTACTAGAAAAGAAGAGTTTGGGGGTATTATTTACCTCCTCAATAGAGAAAAAGCAAAGAGGGGTAGCTCTGTATGTAAATCCCAGACTTGACCCGAAGTTTCAGTTCAAAGACGATGAAGGAAGGATAATAGCGGTGATGGGCAGGATGGGAGAAAAAAGAGTTTTAATTGTTTGTGTGTACGCTCCAAATAATGTGAAGGCAGCATTTTTTGGAAAACTAAATGATAAGCTAGTTTCGGTGGACTGGGATGAGTGTATCGTATGTGGGGCTTTAAATGGTGTATGCAATCCTCAGTTAGACAAAGCATTTAAGGGATCAAGGGGCCAACAAAAAAAATGTAGACTACCAAATAGCTTTTTCAATATGATGAAACAGAACTCCCTGTTAGACATATGGATAGAGCATCATGAGAAGGAGAAAGATTTCACCTTCTATTCGGCTAGAAGGACCAATTGGTACCGCATTGATATGTTCTTAATATCAAAGAGACTAGCGATAAATATAAATAAAACCACGATTTTCTCGAGAGTCCACTCAGATCATGCTCCAATCGGTGCAAGGATTAAAATGGGGCAGAGGTTATATAAATGGCGACTGGAGGATAATTTACTTAGAACGGAAGAAGATATCCGAAAAAATAAAATGGCCCTGGAGGAATATTTCCAAATAAATACACAATCCGAGACAGACATAAAAATCATATGGGAGGCCAGCAAGGCCGTAATGCGGGGAAATTTCATAGCATCGGCCAGCAACAAAAGGAAACAGAATAGACAAGAGATGGAAAATTTAATGAAAGAACTTGATAAAATAGAAAAAAAGCTGAAATCCCACCCCAAGGATAAAGCCCTTGAGGGGAAAATAATCATTATAAAGAACCAAATAAAAATGCTAAATGCGAGGGAGCTGGAAAAAAAATTAAAATTAATTAAGCAAAGGAATTTCGAGAACGCGAATAAGGCGGGGAAGTGGCTGGCCTACCAGGTCAAAAAGGAACAGCATAATAGGATTATCACGAAAATAAAGAGAGAGGACATAGAATATACTAAGGATACAGAGATAGTGAATGAATTTGCAAATTACTACCAGGAACTCTACAGGGGAGAGAATATTGCTGGAGAAAAAATCCAGCAATACCTGAATAAACAACATCTGTCCCAGATTTCAGAAGAACAACGAGAGGCACTTAATGGGGAGGTGACTATAGAAGAAATTTATAAGGCAATTGAGAATCTAAAACACGGGAAAGCACCGGGCCCTGATGGCTTCACGGATGTATATTATAAAACTATGAAGAAGGAATTAGCCCCACATCTGAAAAAGGTTATAGATGAGGTCTTGAGGTCAGGGGAGATGCCTAATACGTGGAAGGAAGCGGAGATTGTAGTCATTCCTAAAGAGAATAAAGACACAACGAGGGTGGAAAGTTATAGACCCATCTCCCTATTAAACCTAGACTACAAAATATATGCTAACATCTGGGCCGCAAGATTCAAACTCTTTTTAAATAGTTGGATCTCTCAAAACCAGACGGGGTTCCTCCCGAGGCGCTTTATGAAAAGAAATATAAGAATGGTGGTTAACCTAATAGAATACCTAGATAAAAACATCGGCATAAAAGCGGCAATGCTTTTTTTGGACGCAGAGAAAGCGTTTGACCAGCTGAGCTGGGGAATAATAGAGCGCCTCCTGGTCGAACTTGATATGGGTTTCAAATTTTCATCTGCGATAAAAGCAATTTACAAATCTCAACAAGCAACAGTGAATGCTAATGGCCAAAGATAAAAAAAAAAATAGGCAAGGGAACAAGGCAAGGTTGCCCAATCTCCCCGTTGATTTTTAATTCTGTATTGGAGGTATTGCTAAGGGGAATTCAAAAAGATGAAGACGTAAAGGGAATAAATATCAAGAATAGAAAGTACAAAGCATTTGCGTTTGCGGATGATTTGGCCTGTGCGGTAATAAACCCATCGGAGAACCTGGGCAAGTGGATAGAGAAAATAGAATTATTTGGAGAGGTATCCGGCTTTAAATTAAACAAGAAAAAGTCCCAAATGCTAATCAAAAACATAGAAAATAAGGAAGGCAAACAACTAGAGAAGAAATTCGGCATCCCAGTGGAGAGAAAAATAAAGTACTTAGGTATTGAGATTACAGCTAAAAATTGCCAGCTAGTAAAAAATAATTATGAAAAGTGCTGGAGACAGATCAGAGAGATGTTAACAGGCTGGAAAACCTTAAACCTATCTTGGATGGGTAGAATTTCTCTTATTAAAATGAAGATTTTTCTGAAGCTAAACTTTCTTTTTCAAATGCTGCCCATCTTAAAAAATCAGACAATGATAAGGAAATGGCAATCGGAGCTGGCCTCCTTTATATGGAATGGGAAAAGATCTAGGATTAAGCTGAAATATCTTCAAGTACCACCACAACTAGGAGGTTGTGGGTTCCCCGACTTAATACGCTACTACGAAGCAAACTGTCTCGACAATGCGAGACAGTGGCTAGAAATTACAGATAGAGAGCTACTAGAGTTGGAGGGGTGGGAAAATAAGAGCGGCTGGCATGCATATTTATTTTATAATGGCATTAGCTGGGATAGAAACTTTAGAAACCATACTATAAAAGCCCCTCTCTGGAAAACATGGACAAAATACAAAGATTTAATATGTTCCAAAATCCCGCTGTGGGCCTCCCCGGTAGAGGCTCTCTCCATCAACAGGTGGACTCAACAGGTGGACTGGGGCAGGAGTCATTAAGTATAAAGATTTATTAAAAAAAGAAAATAATGTCTATAAGTTAAAAACCCAGGAAGAATTAAGAGAATATAGGCTTGGATGGCTCCAATACAACCAAATAAAAGTGAGATTTGCGAAAGACAAAGAGGAGGGATGGGAGGACAGACCGCCTACTGGAGGAAAGATCCTCTTGCAGACACAGCGCAAGAGAGTGAGCAATCTTTACAAGCTAATTATCAGATCTAATCAGGACAAAAACCCAGCGATAGATTACAGAGAAAAATGGCACAAAAATATAGGATATAGCATAAGCCAGGATAGCTGGGAGAGAATGTGGAAAAAGAACTGGGAGTATACATGCGCCTACTCACTGAGAGAGAATCTCTATAAGGTGGTATATAGGTGGTACTTGACCCCAACTCAGCTGGATAAGATTTACAAAACCGGTAACGATGCGTGCTGGAAGTGCCTGGGATGTAGGGGAACCTATTACCATCTCTGGTGGTCGTGTGGACAAGTATCTAAGTTCTGGAAAGAAATCCACAAACTAATGGAAGATATGTCTCAAAAACACATTGAGTATAAAGCTGAATTATTTCTTTTGAACATTTTAGAGGATGAAGAGTTGGGAACTGGTCTTGAAAGATTGATATTATTTACGGCGACTGCTGCTAGAATTACCCTCGCCAGATATTGGAGAGAAAGAAAGATTCCGGATATGGATGAGGTGCTATACAAGCTATTGGACTTAGCTGAAATGGACAAACTGACCTTGTTATTAAGAAAAGAAACAACAAAAACCTTCGAAGATACGTGGAGCCCGCTATTACAGTACGTCAAAAGAAAATAAGAACATTGCTTTAAAAGGATATTGGGTTTAAAAGACAGTAAATCACAATGCAGACCAAGGCGCATTGATACTTTGTTACTCTTGGGTGAAGTCAAACCAGTTTGTTTTTTTAAATGTCTGTTTGTGTGTTGGTCCTTAAAAAGGACGTCTTCCCCTGTTGTTCATGCCCCCCCACCCCTACCCAGTCCCGCCCCCCTTCCCCGTTGTGCACGTGTGCTTAATGTATGTATTGTTTTATATTCAATAAAAACCTTTAATTAAAAAAAACTTTATGAAATCCATGGTGTTACCATAAGTTGACAGGTGACTTGAAGGCACACATATACAAACTTGGAATCGTGTGAAGAAGTAAAAGAAAAATAGTCTTCATTCTGACCCTGTTCCCCATTAATTTCACTGGGTGGCCTCTCATTTGTGTACAAGGTGAGAGGAAGCCATTATTCTTCTCATTCTCACTGTACCAAGGACAGTTATGAGGAATGGCTAAGTAGGCTTAAAAAACCAAGAAATAATGGGGAAAGAATTCATTGGGAAAATGTATAATGGATTAATTGGCAAAGAAATAGGGCTGAAACTGTTAGAAAGTATGGGAAGGAGACCTCCTAACCATCCCTGCATAACATCTAAAACATTCACTTTTAGCGCAAACTCAGCTGATGGCCAGTAATATTTCCTACCAGTATCTAGATAGAGATTTATGTAAATAACAAAAGATGATGAACACTCATAGTATATATCTTCAGGATACCTAAAAGGAAGCTGAGGTCACAAAGCAATGAATTATGATGTTGAATGCCTGCAGATTTAAAGGGCAGCAAGTAAACAGATCATGATTGTTCCATTGCTTAGAATGTAGATGATGCATTGCAAAGGTTTTCCCAAACTAAAAGCCAGAAAAGAATCAAACAAATGTGAATTATAATACAGTCCAGACAGGATTTTGTTATAATATTTCCTGGCTATATAAATCAACACCCTGAAATTATTCACACTATATGTTAAAGTGTCATCTATTTGTATGATTTTTGTTCTTCACTTGTCGCTCCCATCCACAACCAAACAAACACTAGTCAACGATGACTTTAGAAAATAACCAACATCTTATGAAGTTAGGTTTGTGGATAAACATAACAAGGTTTTCCCAGCATCAGTGTCTCAACTATGAAATTTCCTAGCCAAGGAAATTAGGCTGGCCCCATCTCTTTTAAGTAGACAAAGCAGTGTTGTTCCACACATCATTAAATACTTAAAATTGCTATTTTAAACTGTTTTAAAACTGGATTATAAGATTGCTTTAGGGTGCTTTTAGATAATTTCAATGTGTTTTTAAAATGTTTTAAATCATTGTTTGGTTGTAAATTGTTTTTTATTTATTCATGGTCTCAGGAGTCCTTGTGAGCTGGAAAGTGATACAAAAATATTCAAAATATTTGATATTTCAAATATTTAATATAAACACGATCACATAAAAGACTATTCAGTAGCCATATTATGTAAGCCAATACATGGCTACTAAAAAGTAAGTGTGACTAATCTATCAGTCCCAGTTCAAGTTTTCTTATGTTTGTTATCTGTTTTTAAATTGACTCCTATTGTAGGGTTTTCGTGGTAAAATATATTTACATGGGATTCTGAATTAAAATAGACCAATTTACTAAAAGGAATTTATCTAAATTATCACTGATTTAGTTAATCTACTTTATTTGGGACTAGTAACAGGATTTAAACCATTACATTCTATGAATACAGAAAAGTAATTATAGGCAGTCCACAAGTTACAAATAAGACCGGTTTTGTAGATTTGTTCTTAAGTTGAATTTGTTTGTAAGTTGGAACAGATACTTTTTAAAGTGTAACTACAGCCAAAAATCAATATTTTTAAAGCTTTGGATAGCACAGGGAAGGGTCAACACCCCTGTGGTCTTTGTGTTGCTGTCTGTGCCCTTGTTCAGAAGAATTCAGAGATGGTTTCTAATATATGTAATTTCATAGTGCTTGTGTGTATGCAATGTTTTTTATTGCACCTTTGTCTGTGCAGGTGTGTATGTGTGTGTATGCGCACGCGTGCACACACACGCACACACAGTTTATCATATCTATGGCTGCCTGGCCATCTTTCACCAGCCACCTCTGGTTTCACCTCAGCCCTCACTGCCTTCACGCGCCCTTCTCCTCCTTACTCCTCTTCTGCCTCCTCTTGCAGGAGCTGGGGCGGCTGGCCATGAAATTTCACCCTCACACAGCAGTGGGGAAGGGCCACAGGACCAGCTATCCACACCCTCACAGTGCCTATTCCCCTTCTTCTCGCGAGCCTCCATGCCGCCGTTCGTATTCACTCTCTTGTGTCTTCTTCACTAGGTCATATTTTCCACTTCTCTTTCCTGCGCACGAACCAGAATGTCCAATTGGTGGTTCTCCACAACTCTTTCCTGCACATGCGCCAGAACATCTGATAGGTGGTCTTGTTCTTTTTGAGGTTGCCTCTTCTACACCATGGCATTCTTATGTTTTTTGATAACATAAGAACGTTCGCCGGCTCTAATGCTACGTTGCGTCCAAATTTCAAAGCAATCGGTGAAGCATTTTGGGAGTTATGAGGTCACTCACAAATGGACATTTGCATTTTTATTTATATAGATATATAAACATTTCTTGGCACTCCACAAGAAACTTTTGCTTCAAAAAGGGCTTCACAGCTGAAAAGGATTGAGAAGCCCTATTCTAAGTGATACTTTTTATTTGTTATCTTTTATTGTTATAAATTATGAAATTTATTAATACATTATTGATCATTGAAGGGCTCCAGCTTGCATTAGTGGTATGCAATTTGACTAAATAAGAAACTGGCAGTGCTTGGAAACTATTATGAAGTCATGAGTCTTGTTAATGCTTAAACAGTTGACATTTGCTGCGATGCTGCAGGTATGGGAGGTAGTACAAAAATAACATAGTTCACTTGTCATCATGTCAGGCTCACCTTTTTACTCAGCTGTTCATAAGAAACAACTGTAGACACTAGAAAAAATATTTTTATTTAATTGCGTCAAGTTACAGTTGGGAGCTTTTCACAACTTCTACTATCCAGGATTGCTGACAAAAGTTGTTTCTTAATGTGTCTTTTGGATCTTGGGGGGAAATGCACATAATATCTCAATATACTTCCATTTTTGTCTAAGGGCATATTTTGGATGTGGCTCATTAACACTTTAGTTTCATTTAATTTAGATTTCTAGAATACATATCACTCACACACACACACACACACACACACACACACACAAGGCAGACTCCAAAGCTTAAACTAGGAAGAGAAGAAGCATAAGCGGATATAGCCAAAGTATACAAGCTAGACTGGATTTAGATGGCAGGAGCTCTTTGGGTTTCCTTAGAAACTAACAAGTGTTTTACCCTATTTGATGAAAACTCTTTTCATGCCATTATCTCAGAAAATTAACTTTTTGGACTATAAATTCCAGAATCCCCTACCAATACTGGTTGGGGGAATTATGTAATCCAAAAAGAACCCAAAAACCAAAACAAAACAAAAAAACCTACAAGGCACTTAATGCTTGCTTAAGATAGCATTACAAATACTTTTTGAGATATTCAGTGTTCCAGTCTTACTATCCTTTGTCTCAACCCCCAAATGGCCCAAAAAGGAGGTGGTGGTTATAACCTCTCTCTGCCTTGAGATCCCTCTTGACTAACTTATTCTAGCAGGCTTTTCTGCTGCCCTGGAAACTAAGAGCAATGGGTTCAAATTAAAGGAAAGGAGATTCCACCTGAACATTAGGAAGAACTTTCTGGCCTGGAGGAAGTTGCTGTTCAATAGTGGAACTCTCTGCTTTGGAGTGTGGTGGAGGCTCCTTCCTTAGAGGCTTTTAAACAGAGGCTTAACGACCATCTGTTGGGGATGCTTTGATTGTACTTTCCCTGCATGGTTGACAAAGTCTGTCACAGCTGCAAATTGAAGAACATCTGAAGGGGCCAACATTTTCCCTTCTCTAGTCTATGTCAAGGCTGGATTACTGTAATGCACTGTATGCTGGTACCCCTCTTTCAGTGATACGGAAGATTCAAGTGGTTCAAAATGCATCCGGCAGACTACTCATGTGGACACCTATGAGACACCACATAGCACCAGTGTTGCAACGTCTCCACTGGCTCCCAATTGAACATCGGGCTTCCTATAAGACACTGGTCTTAACGTTCAGGGCCATTCACGGTCAGGGTCCTAAATATCTCTCATACGTTTGCCATCAGAGACCACCAAGACCAGCCCAGGAAAACCTTCTACATATCCCCGGCCCCAGGGAAGCACATCTAGACTCTACAAGGCATAGGCCTTTTCAGTCCTTGCTCCAACCCTGTGGAACTCCTTGCCTCCATATGTTAGAGCCATGCCCGATTTGTGGTCATTCACCCAGGCTCTTAAAACTTGGCTCTTTGTTAAAGCTTTTAACTTGTAATTATGTGATGATATATATATGTATGTTTTATTGCTATTTTAAGTCGCTCGAAGCACTTTGGTGGAGAGCGACTCATGAAATAATAAATTGAAATGAAATGAAATAAAATAAAATAAAATAAGACTACACAGCACACAAGCCACTATTGCTTTTTGGATGATTGGACAACGGGTGAGGTTGAACAATATACCTAAACCTGAGGGGCTTTCAGGGCTTTCTTGAAATGAAATATGTGTATGCCCCAACTTTTTATTCCACAGGTTTTTTGAACTGAAAAATGCTACGGAACAAGCCTGCGAACTCTTTGGCTTTTGAAACTTCCTGGAAAATTACTTTTAACAAACACATAAAAAATAGCTCTTTGTCCCTGGGAATCAGCCATGTGGTAACATAAAGGAATGCAGGTGCTATTTTCAAAAAGATTTTAATATAAATACATAAAAG
Source organism: Anolis apletophallus (assembly GCA_030556195.1). NCBI lineage: Eukaryota > Metazoa > Chordata > Lepidosauria > Squamata > Anolidae > Anolis > Anolis apletophallus. The sequence continues at coordinate 70,073,370 of JARBWK010000004.1, forward strand.
TAATAAATCAAAACCAACGTAGCTGAGACCGTCTGGATTTTAGACAGTTTCAAGACCAGTCAGAAATACATGGAAGCAAAGAGTAGGAGAATTGTGGCCAATTCAACTGTTTCATGCAATACTAAAGCTTTGTTAATGTCATTATAGATTGGGATCTTACCTTTTCACGACAAGTTTTAGTGTCTTGTGAGAGCCTTTCACGAGGCAGATAGCTTCTTGCCGAAACCCAGAGAGGCCTACATCATTGATACTGACAATTTCGTCTCCTGCCAGCAATTTGTCGACAGCTGCAGCTTTACTGCCTTCTTCGATCTGAAAAATAAAAATAAGTGTGAAACTGTAAAGATCTACTGAATAATAGATAGATAGCAGTTCACAAAGTGGAACTTCATGTGATAGGGAGCAGACAAAGACAACGTGAAAGGAAATCCTGATCCTAGACAATTTTGGCTTTAATAATCAAATCAACACTTTTGAATCTGTTCAATGGAAATAGGTGAAATTCATATATTGTTAGGTTTACATTATTCATGCATATATCAAGTTGATAACCTGGGCGAATATTCCAAAACAAAGGCGACATGTCTATAATTATCTTGGATGTGACGAAGGCAAATCGGATGGTGGCTAGATTCTTCTTGTCCAATGAATGGGCCAGATAGTACACCAGCCTAAATTTAAAAAGGCACTCCTGGTTATTATTAGCACCAGATCCAGAAATCACTTTAAATTAAGAACTAACATTATATCGATCAACCCAGCCCAAACAGGCTGTGCACTTATTCAAATTATTTCCTTCAACAAACGACACCATCGGGGTAAGACAGGGCTGTCCACTATCCCCGCTACTGTTCACCCTCATTCTTGAAATGTTATTAGAAGAGATAAGAAAAGATGACACTCTGAAAGGGTTAAGAATAAAAGGCGAGACAATCAAACTCCAGGCCTTCGCCGACGACCTGGTGCTAATAGTGGAAGAGCCAAATAGATTAACGGTAAGATGGCTGGAGACAATAGAGAAATTCGGACGATTGGCTAGTTTTAAAATAAACAAATCCAAAACACAGATGATGTCATTAAATTTAACAGGGGCCGAAAAATTAGATCTCGAGACAAAAACTGAGTTGGCAATTGTTAAGAAGGTGAAGTATCTGGGGATTAATATCACTTCCAAAAACTCCCTATTATTTAAAAACAACTATGAAGGGACATGGGAGACGATTAAAGGGGAATTCAAGAACTGGTCTAAGCTAAATTTATCCTTCCTTGGCAGAATTGCAGCAGTCAAAATGATGGCTTTGCCCAAAATGAATTTTCTCTTTGCAACCCTCCCGATTATTAAAAAAGACTCACAGTTCAATATTTGGCCTAGGGATATCTCTAAATTCATCTGGAGTGGGAAAAAGCCGAGGGTCAAAATGAAAATCCTTCAAGGAAACACGGCAAATGGAGGCCTTGGTGTCCCAGACCTGAGGAGATACTTTGAGGCAAACTGCTTAACGTGGATCGGAGCTTGGATAAAATTAGAAGATAATAGATTGTTGAATCTAGAAGGATACGACCTCAAGTTCGGGTTTCACGGATATTTGGGATACAACAAATTAGTAAGTGATAAAAACTTCAAAAACCATTACATACGAGACCCACTAATTAGAATTTGGAATAAATATAGCCCCAAAATCTATCCCAAAACCCCCACCTGGCTTTCACCGGTGGAGGCATTCCGAATTAGGCAATTGAAAGATACCAAATGGTATAGCTACAAAGAGCTATTATACTGGAATGGACTCAACTATGCTCTTAAAAGTAAAGAACAACTAAGGACGGAAGGAAGGGAGATGGGCTGGTTACCATATTGTCAAGTAACTGAGAAATTCAAATTAGACTCCAAAAGAGGGTTTACAGGCGATCAGGAAGAGATGGAGAGGGTCCTGCTCGGACCAGACAAAAACCTAGTCCGGAAAATCTATAATCAATTAACCGAATCGGACCCAAAACTAGAAAATCATAGGAAAAAGTGGTCACGAAATATTGGCTACAAGATAAAATGGAATATCTGGCAAGAAATCTGGAGGAAAAATGTAAACTACTCTGTTTGTTATAAATATAAAGAAAACTGGCTAAAAGTATTATTTAGGTGGTACCTGAGCCCCAGCAAATTAGCCAAAATCTATAAAAATGTTAAACCTGATTGTTGGAATTGTGGGGCCCGAAGCGGTACCTTCTTCCATCTCTGGTGGCTGTGCCCGAAAGCACAAAAGTACTGGAAAATGATAAACCTAGAACTTAATAAAATCTTTTCAAAACGTATAGAGAGAAAACCAGATATGTTTCTGTTAGGAATTGTAGATCCAAGCTTCGACTCCAACGAAAAACGCATATTTTTGGCTATAACCACCGCAGCGAAATTGGTGTACGCCAGACACTGGAAGTCTGCTAGTGAGCCAGGGAAGGATGAATGGCTATATAAGGTAATGGAATCCGTTCAAATGGAATGGATGACGGAGGAACTCAAAACCACCCCGCAAACCCCGATGAGGAAATCAGACTGGTCGATAATACAAAACTACCTTAAGAGTGAACATAAGGTAGACCTTCAGCTGAACCGGACCTGATTGACCGCGGTGGGCCTCAATGCTTTCGATTATATATAGATAATAAATGTAAGAGAAATGAAAGGGGAGACCGGGAGACATGTATAAGTTACATAGGTTATAGCAATGCGGACCAACTGTAAATAAGAGTATCGAAAACTATAATTATTACATATCTCTCTTCAGGTACAAGTAATATTGACGCAGGGGCGGAAGAAGATAAGACTGTAATCGCAAGCTGTTATAGCTACAAGAACTTAACCTCCTCCCAAACCCCAAGTATCGTGTTCACTCACCCCCTTTTTTCCCCTCCCTTCTCTTTTGTTACCCCCGCTTCCCCCTCCCGGATGTACTACGTTATATGTTTCTTTTAACGTTTGAAACTTCAATAAAAAACTTTTTAACCTAAAAAAAAAAACAAACGACACCATCAATCTGCCTGGATTAAACTTCTGTTTGTATACTGACACTCAGCCAAACACTTATCTCAAATATTGCTGCTGGGTTTTATCAAAAATACAGCTATGTTATCTGCGCAGTAAATATGCTGCGTGCTGAGGTTCAATCACAGTGGCACTGACAATAAGTAAACTCACCGGTAAAAATGGAAAGTTTCCTACACAGAAGTATCTCAATAAAATTGGATCCTACTCCTACATAATGTACAAAATTAAAGTGATAACCTAAATACTCTAAAAGCACCAGATTCCACCTGATGTTTGAAGCTCAGCAGAGTCAGCCCTGGTGAGTATTTAAATGTGAAACCAACAAGGGATACCAGATGCTGTGGGCTAAGTTTCAGAGGAAGGAACTGGCAAAACATGCCAGAGCATTCTTTGCCTTGTTAGACTAGGACACTGGAAGAACATGGAAACCTACTGGGTGATCTTGGTCAAGTCACATTTGCTCAGCCTCAGAGGAAGGCAAGGACAAACTTTCTCTGGAAAAAAACATGAAAAGAAAACCCTATGATAGGCCCACTTTAGTTGGAAATGACTTGAAAATCAACATATGATTTGTGTGGACAATTGTAATTGCATGTTCTTATTGTTTTCAGCTCTATGTATGGTTAATTTCATGTGCTTGTAATCCACCCCGAATCCCTTTGGTGAGATGGTGGCGGGGTACAAATAAAGATTGTTGTTGTTGTTACTACTATTATTATACCCCTAAAGTTAAAGCAAAAGCAAATCCTGCAAAGTGATATGAGGGATACTTGGATTAATTCCCCCTTGCTTCTTAAACCCTCTGTAATTTCAGTTCTGGAGCATGCAAGATTAGGGTACAATTTTCTATAATTCATCCATGAATATATTTAAGTAAAAGTGTGAAAACTATCATAGGGCCCTTCCAGACAGGCCCTATATCCCAGGATTGATGCCAGATTTTCTGTTTATCCCAAATTATCTGGCAGTATAATAAACTCATATAATCCAGTTTAAAGCAGAACCTGAGCTCAGATCCTGGGATAATAAGGCCTGTCTGGAAGGAGCCCTAATCTGAAAGTGGAAATGTGCCTAGGGGGTCCTGGATCCTGACTCTCCCAGGAGCTGCATTTTCTTTCTATTTGAATGCATTCCTGGATGACCTCTAAAGAGGTCCTGGCATGGCTAAATACACCAATTACTGCCTGAGGCCAAGCAATAAAGAATGGTTGGAGTGAATGCTGAACTCAGAAACCATATTATCCAAAACAAAGTTATTCTGGCAGATGAGACAGAAAAACCCACAAGTCGCAGCCCCCCCCCCCTTCGGCTGCAAAAACAAGAACAATCCTACCACAGTACTACTCTAAATAAAGAAATCTGTTCTTCTTTCATGACATCCCAACCCTCCTGCTGCATAATGATAGAGCTGGTTTCTAAAGCACAGAGGATATGGTCAGGGATCAAATGCAAACTACATTAAGAAGGTGCCTTGAGATACTGAGAAAGTAGAAATTGGAAACTTTCCAGCGATGGGGGAAAATTGAGAGATAACATACATTTTTTTACTAGTATGCAACTTATTTCTTCCAAGGTCTTATGAGGATCAAAAGCCCAACATCGGACACACATGGTTAACAAACAAATAAGTCGCAGGACTCAAGAAATAAAAAATTAGCCACCATACTGGGCCACAGCTATGTCAGGAATCAACCCTTAGAGACTTTGTGCTATGCTGCTTTAAAGAGAATCCATCTCCTAGGACTGCAAGGAATGCTCATTGTTCCCTGGGAGGCTGTTTGTTTTATTTTTTAAGGCTGGCAATCCACTGAGTTCAGAGCATTTTGTTACCCCCTCCAAGCATCATTCTTCAGCAGGGGATGAGGAAAGAGACATATTCCACATGCTGTGTCCCAAAGGCATCCAGCTAAAGAAGTACTAAGCATAACTGGAGGTCACAAGTAAGACTGGTTGGAAATCAAACACATTTTGGGTTGAAACCATGCACATTTCTCCCTCTCCCCTTTCATTACAAAGGGAAGTAAACATCAAATGAGATAAGCCTTTCTTTTAACTTGTTGGTGGCTGATTTCTAATCTAGAGGAATACTAATTGTACATATTTGTAAGTTATATTAAAGAGTTAAGAATCTTTGTGTGCAATGAAGCTTCATGGATGGAAATGTTCTCTTTGGAGAGGAGTATAATCTAAGTTCTCCCACTGCCTACTCATTCTCGTTCTAACATTACACTGCTTCTGATTATTTCCTGTTATATTCATATGCATCCCTTACCATATCAAATAATTGTATACAATTTACATCCCCCCCCCCCCCAAAGAGCAGGGGATATCTTAGTATTGCCAAGCACCTGGAGAAAAAATGTTGCTTAGTTGTTTTGGAGGAGTTTAACAGAAAATAAAAACACTGCAAGAGAAGGAATACATTTTCCTCCAGATTAAAGTTTACAAAACATTCAGAGATAATATCTGAAGGCAAAACAGAAAATCAAAGAGGACAGAACTTTAGGTTTCGATAGAATATAACACTGGGTATTAATTAACTGTAAAACACAAAACATTCCAACTAGTCATCCCTATATGCCCACACAATGCCCACACATACTGTATCAACTGGTTCGACCATCCATGCTTTAAAAATGTTTTTTTCATTTCCAAAAAACAAGTCATGATTTTGCTTTTAAAAAAATTAATAAATAAGGGACGTCATTTTATTATGCCATTGTATATCATGGGATTTCATCATCCATGGATTTTGGTATCCACAATGGTTCCTAGAACTAAACCCCAGCACATACCAAGGGTCTACTGTGATTAGATCATCGTTACACCAAAACCGATATCTATACACATACCAAAAGTGAAAATATGCATGTGTGTATGTGGCAAAGGTGTCCACCTACACAGACAGCCTCCCGCCTCTACAAACAGCTATAACCCACAGTGCTGAGGAGCCACCAAAAACACTCCCTCCAATGACACTGCAGGTTATAGCGAGTGCCATGAACATGTAGCCCAAACCCTGCCAATGTCCTCCCCAAACATTGTGGCACACCACCCACAGAATGCTTTCAATTGGGGACAATTCCATCCCAGAGTTTATGTGTTTCCTCCATCACAGGCAGGTATCCCAGTGTTCCTTTCTCTCTCAATTGGTGTAGAATTTGCATGATCCCGGCCATTGTCTCTCCCTTAATCCTTTCCTACTCTTTTCAACTCTGTCTGCATAACAAACAGAGCAAAACTGAGCAGCAACTAAACATATTGGAGGAGTTTGGGGGATTGACTCCACATACTGGAAGTTGTAGTTCACTCTGCATCAAGTCAGAGCAATATCAAACTTGGCACACAGAACCCCCATGACCAACTGAACATACTGGAGAAGTTTGAAGGGAACTGATCTTCATTTCTGGGAGTTGTAGTTCACCTACACTCAGAGACACAGTGACCACTACTGACAATAGACCGGGATCAACATTGGCACACAGAACTTTCATGACCGACTCAACATACTAGAGGGATTTGAGGGGGACTGACACACCATGATTGGAGCTGTAGTTCATTCTGCAGCCAGAGATCACACAGAACCCCACCAGTGATGCATTTAGAGCGAATTTGCCCAACATGACAAACTTTAACTACTGATGGAGTTTCCGGGGGTTAACCTAGCATGATGTGAGTTGTAGTTCCGCCATAACCTTATGCATTTTGTAAAATAAAAATTATGACTTTTTCAAATAACCTGGGCAACACCAGGTACCCAAGCTAATATATACATAAGTTCCTGTTTATTTGATTTGTCTGTGTTTCTAGAATTCTTCTTTATTTTCTGACAGATTAATGAAACAAGCTCCAAATCTCTTGATTCCCACAGCTGGTCCATGCATATAGCATCAGAAAGAGTTCACAGGAGAGAAGAAAATCACCAAAGATTGCTCCAGCTTTCCCAGAGAACTACACAGGGATATAAATGAAATATAATATAAATTAAACCCAATGGAAAGTTCTAGGAGAAGGTTATGATGAAATATGAAATATCTGCTGTCATATTTCTGATTATTATGTAAGTGGAAGAAAAACGTTCTTTTCTCCTATAACAATCTTAATATACAAAGCAAGGACAGTTCATAAATTGGCAGTGAATTTAAGGAAATAAACAATTTCTTAAATGTCTGTAACAAAACCTTTCACCATTTTTCATTTCACCATCTGGTACAGATTTTCATCCAAGGACACACAGACCAATGTGTGATTTAGTTAATAGTCTATGAAGATGACCAATTTTGCAGATCATTTTTTTAATACACAAAAATGGGATCACAAAAAAGTTTGATTTATCTATATAAATATAACAATACATTTGAACAAGAACTCAGTTTTCGTTCAATAATTTCCTCACCTGTCTTAGGTTGAGATGATACATTTTAACTTTATTAGCTATTTTAAAACATGTACAGCCTGATTTTTCTTCTAGCAATAGTAATAAATTAACAAAAAAGTAGTCTCATGAATAGGCCTTCCAGGTTCCAATATAATACTCTAATAGGTGTCAAACTCATTTTCATCAAGGACCACATCAGCCTAGTGGTTGCCTTTGAAGGGAACATTTCTAATTTTAAGACTGAATAAATTTAACTATATTGCCCTGATACCAAAAATGTCATGGGCCACATAAACCTGTTGGGCTGGATTCGTCCTGTGGGCCTTGCGTTTGACACCTGTGCTCTAACATCTATAATGTACATTATATACATTACCAAACTACTTTCAGGATTTCAAAGTTCAATAGTGGAAATATATCCAATCATCCACTCTTTGTTAATTGCGGCAGTCACTTTCCTATTCTGCCCTCCAACTTTAGGGAAATACTTCTATTTTTGTAAAAAAAAAAAAAAAAAAAAAGTCTATTTTTTAAAATGACAATGGAAGTGATAATTCAGAGTGGTCTTTGAGTATCTGTGTGTAGTTTATATTATTATTATTATTATTATTATAGTGGTCCTCAGATGTTTTGGTCTTCAACTCCCAGAAATCCTAATAGTTGGTAAACTGGCTGGGATTTCTGGGAGTTGTAAGCCAAACCACCCACAGGTTGAGAACCACTGGTATAGTAAGACAACTACTTTACTCATCCATTCTGAGTCTGCTACTTCTGCATTATTCAAGATAGTTATTAAAAAGTAAAATATTTAGGCTGAAGTCCAATGGTTAGGTCTAACTACATTAGAGCAACTGAATCAATGGATTACATATGTGTGCCTTACCAAGTTCCCTTTTATTCAATGGGTCTATACTAGTCAGAACTAATAAACAGATTTAAGCTCATATACCCAAAAAGGCATGCACAATCTTACAAATCTTTTAGTTCAACAGGCCAATTTGATTGAGGGACGTGTGCCCATGCCCTTTTTACCCAGTCTCATAAAGGTGCAGTATCAAAGCTCCCTTTCATACTCACTTATATCTAAGAATCAATAGGGATGAAAAGGGCAGCCTCTTGTACGTCCCAAAGTTTGCCACAGAAAAACACTGGACCCATGATCCAATGGTCCATTTAATGGCCTTCAGGGATAATTTGGTGGGATCTTGATGGGTGCTAACATAGGGAACACTAGATGGCTGGATAAAGCGCCAGAGTCTCATAAATTGTACCACAACTAAGAAAATCTCTTAAAAATCTGCTTGCACACCCACGAACAGTTCCACATAAGTTATTTTAGTGCCAAACCGCTCCAGATGATCCATTCCTACTAATGTTTAACAAACTAATTTACTTAACATAATGATGCACATGCGTGCACATACAGACATTACAGAAAGGTAAATTTAGGTTAACAGAAGAAAGCATAATCTTCCCGGTCCAGTTAACAATTAGTTCCTGTTGGCTAACATAACAGACAGGCACCAGCTCCTGCCTCATCTTGCAAACTAAGCAGAGTCATCCCTGTTTACTATTTGGATGAGAGATCACCAATGATGACAAGCTTTGTAGGCTATGTTTAAGAAAAAGGAACTGGTAATACCACTTCTGAATATTCTTTGCCTAATAAAACTCTATGAGCTCATATATATGAAATTCATGGGGTCATCGTGAATCAGGAGACCTAAAAGCACATACATGCTGAATCTGTAACTTATGTCCCTTATTTGTCTTGTATGAGCTAATATCCATAGAGCCTTTGATGTATCATTGCCTTCTGGACTTGTTTATATGTTTCATAGCTTTCTCTCAAATTCTAACTTTTATTATTGTACTCAAAAAATGGAGGCCAAACTGCACCAAAGCAGTTACAAATGAGGAAACAACTTTGTTAAATCGTTTTTGGAGGCCTGACCCAATCCTCATTTACTCGGCAGTAGTCACTGTGACCAACACTTGTCTGTCCCTGTTAATTGGGAAGCTATTGACTGGTGCTCCCACTCCTCCCATGAATGATCTCCACTGAGACAAGAAAGAAACAGGATTCCTGTTGCAATATCCCTTGCACTGGAGATCACTTGCATGAGGGAAGTGGGAATGCCAGTCAGCTGCTTGCTGATGGACAGGTAAACAGACCCCTGCTTAACTGCAACAGCTACTGTCCAGAAAAAAAGGGACTAGCCCATAAATATCATCTAAGAAACAGTATATTTGGGGATTATGAATATGACCCAGTTGCAAATGTGTACCTCAATGAATTCCAGTGAAACTGTTAAGTTAGAGGTAGAAAGGAGTCCTCCCATTTGACAACTAGTGTCTGCAATAAACACATGCCCATCTAGAAAAAAAAAGTGGTAACGTGATTCTGGCACTACATGCAGCTTCCTAGGACTATTTTCTTGCCAAAAAGGGGAAAGTGATTGATTTGCTTCTCCTAAAAATTGGGTGATTCCTCAGACTCACAATTCACTTTTAAAATAAGTTGCAAGGGCCCTGCGTTAGTTAACCTAAACATGTTTTTCAGAACTTGAAATAGTCTTTTGGACATTTCTGTTTGGTTTTTTCCCCTTGGTATTTTGGGTGCAGCCTCAGAGGGTCTTACAGTCAAAAACACGGTTCCTATCATAGTTGCCCAATGTATTTTAAAGCAAAATGTAAACATCACTTATCTACTAGCATTAACTATAAAAGAACTTCCCTTGAAGTAAAGAATAACTTTTCATAGGCTGCTTCAGATGCAGAGATGAAAAAAAAAGCAAGCTGAAATGTCACAATCCATACTGCCAATACACAAGCAACCGATACATTGCCAACAATGATTTATTTATTAAATAAACAAATAAAACAAATGATAAATACACTCACAATGCTTCCACATGGCCACACACTGAGTGGGCAAACAAAATAAAAGAAATGCTTATGCTCATACACTGTTTGTTTCCAAAAATTGTTTTGTTTGACAAATTGCAACAGTCATGGAGAAAAAGGCAATGTTTTTGGACAGCAGAGAGCCAGGTTTACATGCCTGTTGAGTCAGGACTTTACTGATAGTCATTAAGTTAATCTGCAGTACTCGCTGAGAGAACATGCAGTACTGGCTAAGCAAATGAGCAGTTATGATAAATTTATGCCACTTTACTCACACACAACAGGTTAGGTAAGCACATTTAAGCACTCCAACATGATGTTGTAGTTGTTTGACTGGTTAACCTTAGACAAGTCACATTCTCTCAGCCTCATAGGAAGGCAATGGCAAACCTCGCCTGAGCAAATCTTGCCAAGAAACCCCCATGGTAGGTTTGTTTTAGGATTTCCAGAAGTCAGACGGTACACAATAACAAAGCATATTTCCTGGCACCTGCTTCTGTGTGGTCTCAGCATTCACAAATGTCTTTAAATCAAGGCTCTGCTTCAATGGCAACCCTATCATAAGATTTCCCTCTACAATTTATCCAGAAGAGGGTTGCCACTGCTTTTCAAATAATTTAGCCAAAAGCACCTGGCTCTCCCTGATAGCCTCCCTTCTAAGTACTAAGCAGGTCATATCTCTAGGCAGAGACTTTAGCTCAAAAAGGGCTTTGTCTTGAGCGGTGTTTTCCAACATGTGCTCTGTTCACTCTAGTGTCGTCACTAGAAGAGACACAAAGTTGCCTTATTAGAAAGACTTGCAACAACATAAAGGTTTCAATTGTTCATTAAATACAGTATGCTACCTTTGCCTGAAACTTACTTTGAATAATAAGCATGAGATAAACTCTGTAAACAGCTGTCGGTTGTACAGTGGTGTGTGAGTGTGGCAAAAAGAAACAACAGCTCTGAACAGTTTAAGTCAGAGGTGACATTCCAGGAATCGCTACAAACCTTTTTTCTAGTGCTCACAGCAGTCGAGGTACGAAGCGAAAGGGGATCATGTCTGTAGCCTTGAACAGATGAAGGCTGATAGAGATGCTCCAGTCTCAAGAGTCCTAGCAAGGTCCATTAGCTTATCAGCTTTCATTGGTTAAGTTAAAATGCCCACATTCCTCTTTCAACACCTGTATAAACAAGCATGAGGCTGGATGCGGAAACACCGTGGTCGTGGGCTATCTGGTTTCACGTGGAATGATGACTTTGTATCGGGTTATTGTCCTTGGAGATTTTACTTTTTTTTGTTTCTTTTTAGTAATCTCTAACACAGGAAAAAATAGTTTCAGTTATCAGCAGTTCTTTGTTATCGGCCATGACTGCACAAAAAAATAAAAATAAAATAAAATCTCCCACCAGCCTAAAATAGACTTGGGACATCTGGCTGGTCTTTTTTTTAAAAAAAGGGGGAGGAAAAAGATAATATCAGAGAACTGCTACTATTACATAGGCTTTGTCTAGATGGGGGAGCTGGTTTCCTTTAATACCTCTTTAAGTAACATTTAATATCTATCTTAAATAAATGGTACAATCTGGAACTACACAGCTCTAAAGCTAAATAAAAACTCAAAAATAATTATATATGACTTTGAAACTCTGGGAGCAACTGAATAGAGTTCCAGTGTCATTGTTGATGCTTGTTGAATTAAGCAAATGGCAGTCATAGCAAGTGCTGCCATATCTTGTTTACATACAGGATTTCTTTCAATTCAAGGAGTTTATACTTCCCATTTAGGAGAAACACAACCTGTGTCAGAATCATATACTATATTTCCAGGCACCAAGATTCTATGTAGATCTCCTATTGTGATCTCCATATTCCAAAGAAGGAAGGAAGGAAGGAAGGCTTAGTCTATACATCATGCACAGGCAAACTTCAACCCTCCAGGTGTTTTGGACTTCAACTCCCACAATTCCTAACAGCTGGAAGGCTGTTAGGAATTGTGGGAGTTGGGAGTCCAAAACACGTGGAGGGCCAAAGTTTGCCCATGCGTGCTATACATAATAGATTGATATATTCCTCATATATATCAAGGGCTGCTGTGATTTTGTGATGTGATTTTATATGCTTTTATGGTTTTAACCTGGATTGTTTTAATACTAATGTTGTTTAATACTGTGTTAATATTTGTATATTTTAAGTTGTATTGAAATGTTTTTAGTTCTGAGACGCTTTGAGTCTTTGTGTGGAGAGATAAAGTGGGATATCAATAAGCATAATAATAATAATGCACTTTCTTTCTTTTTGGTGTTTCAACTATCTTTTCTTCTAACTCTGTACTCAGTGGATTTGCGTACTGAACACCTGTTATATTAAATTTCTAGCAGCAATGACAAAGATGAAGCATCATTATAAAATGTATTGCTACGTGATATACTGTACTAATAAATAAGACACATTATAGGACACTAGCATGCTGGCAACCGAAACCTCTCCCATATCCACCTTCATTCGGCTCTTCTACAATGGCCCTTATGCATTACTGTTATATTTCCCTTAGTTTGCAACCACTTTCCTTATCAAAAATACACATCAAAAGCACCTTTATCCAAATCCAGTCGTCAGTTAACAATCTTCTCTGTGACATTTTCCATGACCTTCCGTACATAAATAGAGTACAGACTCCTGTATACAAAACGGCACCTAGTAAATTCCACCGACAGATGGGGTCAAATGCTTCCCGATAAAGGGAAGGTGAGTTTGAAGATGACTGTGCCAGTTTTCTGCAACTCTATTTTCCATGTAGTTGTGTAAATTGCCAGACACTGTTTTAGTCTTTCTTTCCATTGACTTTTGAGATCAATTCTAAAACTATTGGCATGTCTAAAACAACTGAAAATTTATGCCCATACTAGAGTTCAAAATAATTCACAAAATATTGTTGACACTGAATTAGTTATCTAACAAGTGAGGTGTAAAGATACTTACATTAGAAACGTGTTCTTCCTTTTTCTCACGGCAAAGGAGTATGAAGGATAGTCTCATAATAGACCAATGTATGGCCCTTAACATTGTTACAACTAGTAATGCGGGATCAATACTATAAAACAGTTACAAATTCCCTTTAAAAACCTAATTGTTAACTTCCTTGTGATCTAACAAAATGCACTATTACTCTTGGGAAGGAAACACTCAAACTTTGAATGTTTGCAAGCAACCTTTACTCTCATCTCAGCAAGTGGTCAAGTGAAAAGCAATGACTTTAAGACATCTATTTTTCTGTTAATGAAAAGGTTTTTGCAAAACACAGTCATTGAGTCTTCAATACTTCCTGGACACAATGTCAATGACTTCTTTCAAAAGAATCAACAATACGCCCTGCACAAGTGTGTTTTGGTTTGGTTTTTTACTTAGATAATCATGTTTAATAATTATGCATTTATTTTTCATGTCATTCATTGGGTACATTTGATTCTGATATTGGACTGATACAATCAATATCTATGAAGGGTTTCAGATGGGAAGGAGAGTACACATTTTTAAATAATAGTTTCATTTAACTCTCAGCTTAGATAACACTGGCCAACACACATTTTTTTGCCTCAAATGTTAGACCTCTTTCTGAGTATATTTCACTTGCCGATTCCAAAACCTTGCACCAGTTTTCCTTTAACAAATCTAGTTTTACAGAATACATGCCATGTACCAGTTGCCATCTGCTTACCCACAGAAAACCATGATAATCATATCTTAGAAACTTGAGCTGATGCAGTCTATTCAATGCGAATTCAGAACCCCAAATAACCCCATGAACAAGCCTAAAAACCAAAACACTAAGAAAAAAGGTAGGTTTTTGGTCTGTGTAAAGTATGTGAGGGATATGGTTTTGCATACAGAAGACCATCTTTCTATTGCAATTTTCTGATGTTTACCCTTGTTTAGCACTTTTATAAAAACCGCGTACTTAGAAACCTCCCTCTCCCTCTCCAGCATCTCATAAACCATTTAAAATATTTTAAACTAGCTTGGGGACCTGGCAATGCCCAGATTATTTGAAAAAGGAATTGTTTGTTTTTTGATGTTTGGTAATATCAGTTTGGTGATGTGTAATGCTTTGTTATTAGAAAATAGTCAGTCTTTCCTTTTGTTTTTATGAATGCTTCTATTAGAAAATGCATAAGGATGTGGGTGAACTACAATTTCCTATGCTATGCACCCTTAGAAAAAAGTAGGAAAGGGTTAAGGGAGAGGCAGTGGGTGGGGTCATACAAATCCCACAGCAACTGAGAGTCAGAAACACTGGGATATATGTGGTGGAGGAAAAACAGAAAATATAGGATGAAATTTTCCCCATATGAAAGCTTTCACTTGGGTGGTGGTTAGTATGGTGTTGGTGGAGGACATTGACAGGGCTCTTGTACATGTTCATGGCATTCACTATAACCTGGAATCACAGTAGTAAAGAGTAGAAGCCTAGCTAACAAAACACATACAGAACTGGAAATATGACACCAATAATGTTTAGATGATTATAAAAATATATTCTGAAGGCATATACTGCCGAAACCGTCCCTCTTAGGGAAGATAATCATCAACACAGTGAGAATAGCAATGCAATTATATCAAAATTATATCAAAATGCGATCACACAATATAAATTTGTTTATCAAATTCGTGATAAACAAACCGAGTGCATGGTACCTCCAGAGATGTGGGAGAGAGGGAGAAAGGTAAGTCCAGAATATATTTTTATAATCATCTAAACATTATTGGTGTCATATTTCCAGTTCTGTATGTTTTCCAGTTCTGTATGTTTTTGTTGACTCACTATAACCTGCAATGTCATTGGAGAGAGGGCCATTGGTGTCTCAGGACTAGTGGAAGCTATAGCTGTTTTTGGAGGCAGGAGTTTGTCTAAGTGGACACACCAACCACATACACATATGCATATTTTCACTTTTATTATGTGTATAGATATAGATGTATGGTATTTCACTGTTATGCAAGCAAATATAGCAATGTTTTATTCTCCATCAATATTAAGCAGTCCAAGCTCTATATTTCTGTTGTATGTTTATACTAACCCAAAATTATACTAAGAATAAATATTCCTGGAATATTTTAAATATCAGGGCAGACATGCAGTGTTTTCCAGTTGGTTTATCCGCACTCATGAATTTGACTTCCTTTATGAACCTGGCTACTGAAAGTGCAAGTCGGAAAACAAACTTAATACAGATACCATTTTTATAGAAATTGTATTTCTCCACCTGGAATATTATCTTCTTGACCTTTACTATAACAAAATATACATGTTCCTTGTGGAGGTAATTATGGTTTGTCCCACTTCTGCTATCCCTGCCCTTGCGAACTGCCGAGTTTTCTGTTCCTCCAAGGCTTTAAAGAATGCTCATGAACTGCCTTTTCCAGCAAACAATAAAATATTTCATGTTAAAAGTTCACGTTTGCCACCCAGGTTGAGAAAATCATACTTTCTGAAAAACATTTAGGAAATCCAATTATTAATTTCTTTTCCATCTCAGTCTTTAAGCCTTTAATCTGGAAAAGACAGGAACAAACATGGTGTATTGTTGTGGTTAACATCTGTGATCTGAACAAGTAAGTATTTTAACCACAGCATTTTCACTTGCATTAAGATCATTGAGATTTATGTTCTTTCCATATCACTTCAGGAAAACCACTGTTACCATATTATAGCAGTTAAGTTAAATGAAGCAGAAAGATGTTGTGGAAAATATTACAAATAGGTGAAGTAAATTAGAGTACCAGGTTTAGTTATATTTCTGACATTACTTACTAACCAAGAAAAAAAAGGAACCAAGCAATTTTAAAAGGAAAGTGGTTGCCTCTTTTCATTTCACTTACCGATACCCTATTTCAGTTGTATATTTTATCTATTCTGAAGTGGTAGGGAAGGGTGCTGTCTTTTGTTATGTTTTAATTGTTATTTCCTTTAAAAAATTCATGGTGTGTTAATGTTTAATGTGTTAACATGCTTAATTGTGTACACCATCAGGTTTTTCAGCCCTATCCTGTTTTAACTTCATTGTAAGCTTTCTTAGATCCAATGTCATAAGAAAGGGAGGATATCAAGGAAATGAACACATAAACAGATCAGGATGGTGAGCAATTTTGGTGAGCAATTCCTTAGTCCTGGGAATAAGAGTTGAATGAGTTGAATATGCCCAGCCTGAAGAAGAGAAGATTAAGGGAAGGCCAGGAGATATGATAGAAGCCTTTGAACATCTGAAAAATGATATGTCTGGAACACATTTGGTCCTCCAGTCCTATTACTCAAGAAAGGAGGATTAGAAAACATGGGCAGAGTAGAGAAGATAGTAGAAAACATACCACATGAAATGGTATTATTTAAGCAGAGAGAGGCTGAATAACCATCTGTCAGTGATATAGTCTCATCCTGTACCACATTGGCTTAGGTTTCTCATCCTCCATTAATTGATTCTGTTTAAGCTCTTTAGCCTCTGTGTTAAAGAATTCATTTTCTATGGGATCTTCTCAGTTTTAACAACAATACATTAATGCCATTCAATGGATTGAGCCCCGGTGGTGCAATGCGTTAACCCTGTGCCAGCAGGACTGCTGACCGAAAACTCGGTGATTTGAATCCAGGGAGCAAGGTGAGCTCTCATCTGTCAGCTCCAGCTCCTCATGCGGGGACATGAAAGAATCCTCCCACAGGATAGCAAAACATCTGGACACCCCCTGGGCAATGTCCTTGCAGACAGCCAATTCTCTCACACCAGAAGCAAATTGAAGTTTCTTAAGTAGCTCCTGACACACACAATGGGTACAATTGATGTCACATTATGTGCTTTAGTGTGTGATGTTGAGGGAATTTTTCCTTTAAAAAATATACTGTGCATACAATTTTTTGAACTAAACTAAATATTGATAAATGGTGGATATCTGGTTTTCCCAGCTTAGGATTGCTAAGAACATATTTATTTTGTAAGGAAGGACTGTTAACAAGCATTAACAATGTTAATAGTTATAGGGTGAGGTTCAAGGTAGATAAAATCTGTTTCTCCTGAAACCCAGGTTTAATTGGGAAGGTAACATGCTTTCATTGACGATTAACCTACAAGGAAACAATAATCCTGTAGTTCACTATGATGAAATACTAAATCATATTAAGAAAATATTTTTTCAGTCAATCCAACATTCAACACCCATTGATGAAAGACAAGTCTTTCTGTATGTCTGCATGACTGTAATCCAAGAGTATCCATATTAAAAAGTTATATGAGGAACACAGAAAAGGGAGGATGTATTTTGAGAGCAAGCCATTTTCATTGTCTCTCACTCTAGAAGTAAAGCATTTTAATGCTGTGTATCTCAGACATCACGCGTTCACCAAAACAACGGGGTTTTAACAAGCAGTAGTACAAATTGAAACTGCAGATAAATAAAACAGTACAAATCTCATAGACAACCAGACTCCAGAAAGACATAATGCTTTTGAGCCATACTCTTCTGCAACATTGATGAAACAATTTATCTTCACAGCTATTTTTTAAAAGCCAATGACCATGTTTGTGGAAACAATGTAAAACTACCACTGTGAAACTATTATTTTTTAAAAATATATGAAGTAGCTCTGGGAAAATGGGCAAATGTGTACTTTTCAAATATTTAAATGTTTAATTAAAAAGAGTAAAAAATAACTTGTTGTAGGTCTCCATATTCTGTGGACCTGGAGGTCTTCATGAGTTCTTTTAGCAAAGAAAGGGAAGCTTCAGGTTCCGTATAAGGAGTCTAACTGGATGGAATTGCTGCTGTGTTACCATCCAATGAACTTCCTCATTGGTCATTCTGCTGTGAAAAACAGTGTTTGCAGACTCGCTGGCTCACTTAATCCATCAATAATTAAATGATTCTAAAATATTGGTATGAAAATATTTTCTTCCAAATTGCAGAAGGAACTAACAAATGAAGCAGTTTCACGTGCCTCTCCAAAATATTTCTCTTTCTATGTAGGTGGCATTAAGCTGCATTTTGTTACTGTTTAACTCTGTGGAAGATAAGTTGTTTATTAATTTATTCTTGTTATGATTTTAAGATGAATCCTCTGATTTAAGAGACAGAATTTTATTGGTGTCACACACAGGTGCAATTTCCTTTCCAAATATGGTGAGACTTTTTTGTTTGTTGTGCAATGCACACATTTGGTTTATGCATGCTGTATAAACTCATGTATAGTCACCCTCCACAATTGCTGAGATTAGGGCCACAGAATTTCTGCAAAAGTATAAAACCACAAATTTATACCATTGCTATTTCTTTACTTCGGAGAATACATCTCTAGGAATCTCTAGGTCCTCTATCATGACTCTATAGTGAATTTGTTTTGGAACTTAACTACAGAATTGTATTGCAGGAGCCAGAGAGGTGTTTGCTCTATGAACCTCTAGATCACGCATGGGCAAACCCAGGTCCTCAGACCGGACGTGACCCTGTGGGCTCTTTGTCCTGGCTCCTGTCTGCTTTGGCCTCCCCTTCAGTATGCGGAAGCATGGCCTGCAGCATGCCCAGGCTGAGACAAAAGCCAAGGCAGATACATGCCTCTGCCAAGCACTCTCTGGAGAGCACTTGACAGCCACATGTTTCTCTCCTTCTCTGGGCCCGAGGAATGCTCTCACATTTCATCACTCTACTCGGAGATGGGGTGGTTTCTATTTTATACAGGTTCATACTACCCTTAATTTTTATCAAAAAAGAGCCCATTCTCTTTTCTGTGTAGAGTGGACCTTTATGAAATCCTGGGTAGGAAATGGCAAGTGTGGCCAGGGGCAGCTAGCTTCCCAAGGGAGCACCTTTTCCCTCTCTGCAGTATGACCCTCAACTATCCATGGGTCACATCACAATCCATCATTTTGGTCCTCCAAAAAGGCCTTGACTTACATATGATATTTATGAACCTAAATGTAATTGTTAATCCCAATTGGAATACAGCTACAGAATCAACTGGATTTCATCATCATGGATGATCACTCATGGCTAAGTAGAATTGTCTTCTAGAGGAAGAGTCTTGGCAGTGGATCTGTAAATGACTGTGAAGACCTACTCTGGATCCACATAGTATTTCACAATGATGACATAAGATTTCCTAAGACGATTCCTGTCCAGGATCTCAAAATGTTTGGATGGTGCATACCGCATAACTATTTGACAGTGACTTCCAATATTCCACTTTACTTACTGTTACTGCAGAGACAGCCACTCTTCATTCCCCATTGCATAATGGAACAATAAACTAGCACACTGGCAGATACACAGATAGTTACACAATGTCAGGATTCAGTACAAGTTGTGTAACACAACTACTGAGTAACTTAGAAGAGCATAGACTGAAAGCACAACATAGGAATTCAGCCAAGACTATTGTTTTGGTATTTGTCCAGCAATACAGAATTCTGTTTATGTGGATACTATGTTGTAGGGCTGCATATATTGCACAGAGAATTATAGTCAATTGAGCAACTGATTTAATACATGCAAACATACCATACCCAGCACGGAAATCAACATACATGTTGTTATAATGATTTTATCACCCTGAAAATGTAGAATATTGGAACGCCAGAAAAACAAAGAAATGGCAATAGTGGAAAAACTACTTCACACCTGGTTTTCTGATATTCAAGTAACAAATGTAGACTGTTAGGTAAGACTAGGTACAACATCCCCATCATTACAATTTCCTTTTTAAAGTTCTTTTTGTGATGATGAGTCTGCCTAGCACTATGGAAACCTAAAGAGAAATACATAATTTTATTTCCTTTATTAACTAACATTGAAAATTTATTCTATTTCTAAACCAGTTAAGCTCTTTACAGTCCAGAATTCTTTACAGTTGAAGACGCTTAACATTTTAAGAACAAGTAATTTTTTAAAAGTAAATTCAATATTTAATTAATTTTGGAATAGACTGTTATTAATAAATCATGTGTGGTAATTTTATGATAAAGTTATAAATAATGTATGTATGTTCCTAAAGTAGTGAAGTTACTTTGACTCTAGAAAAGATTCCAACATTGACTGTATCGATTTTTCCCAGAATTTTAATTTTTTCCAGTTAAACTTTTTTTCAAGGCATCAGAAGGGCCTGAAATTTTACATCACTGTAGCTTTAAGACAGCTTTAAGATTAGGAAAGACTACTATTTCTCATGACAGTTTGCTTCTACAACAACTCCATACCAATAGATTATGGGATTATTCTTATCTGGCTCTAATTCATTTCAACGGAGACCATGGAAGAAACTGCTTAAAGGGTTGTCTTGTTTTATCAAGACATAAACTTCTTCATTTCAGTCATCCAACTTTATTTCTCCATATTTTGCATTTGTTAATAGTCTTCTGCCCTCTGCAACCAAGATGTCACTTTAAGGATGAGCTTCTAATGTTTTCAAAGGTAAGAGAATACATCTGTGATTACCTTGCTTTTTACTACAGAGTCACATGCATGCAACTCACAAACATGTTCTATTATTTTGGAAGGAGCCCCGGTGGCACAGTGGGTTAAACCCTTGTGCCGGTAGGACTGAAGACCGACAGGTCGCAGGTTCGAGTCCGGGGAGAGCGCAAGATGAGCTCCCTCTATCAGCTCCAGCTCTATCAGCTCCAGCTGTTCATGCGGGAACATGAGAGAAGCCTCCCACAAGGATGATAAGACATCAAAACATCCGGTCGACCCCTGGGCAACGTCCTTGCATGCAGCCAGAAGCAACTTGCAGTTTCTCAAGTCGCTCCTGAC
Organism: Anolis apletophallus; assembly: GCA_030556195.1. Taxonomy (NCBI): domain Eukaryota; kingdom Metazoa; phylum Chordata; class Lepidosauria; order Squamata; family Anolidae; genus Anolis; species Anolis apletophallus. The sequence goes on from JARBWK010000004.1 coordinate 70,094,469, forward strand.
ACGACCAAAAATTATTTTTTGGAAGGAAACATGTGTAATTAAGTTCATTATATTTACATCAATACCTATGGATTCTATATCCACTGATTTAACCATACATGGATTGAAAATATTAGGGGGAAATCCCAAAAGCAAAGCAGAATTTTAACTTTATACAACTGACGGCATTTTAATACGCACTTGTATATAATGGGACTTTGGCATCTATGGATTTTAATATGGATACCCTGGATTCAAACTAGAGCGAACAGAAATACTATTTATTGTCTCAATTACATTTACAATTTGTCCACTGAACAACGGAGCCTCAATATCCTGAATGGATCCTCTATATGACAGTAAGGGCCTTATTTTTATTGGCAAGACAGATCTATTTTTGTGGGCTTCATTACTTCTGATTTAAAAAAATCCCTACCCAGTGCCAGAATATTTTAAAATATCGCAACCCTGCCTCCTAGTCCTTTCCTAATAGAAGGTGTGTATAATCCACATACTCAGGTATACCCTTTTGTATATACAACCTTCTTTCCAACACCCATAACTTGGTAACACTAATCCTTGATGCTAGTATAGTGTTACATTTCAGCCTTATATTCATTTCTGACAGGAAATAGGACACTTTCTTTTTCTTCTTTGGGATAACTAATTAGATCAAAAACTAATGGATAAAGCTTTTAAATTATATATGAGGTTAAAAGCGCATTAATTTGATTTGCTGGGAGATATATCTGACACCAAGTGATTTAAATAAACCATACATGTCTCCCAGTGAAACAGTAGAAGAAAAAAGCTCTATCTTGCTTGTCGAAAACGAACCTTGACTATTTTTCTTCAGCAGAACTATTTAAACATATGCATGCTCTTTCACAATTATGCAACTAGAAGAAAACAGTGAGATTTGGAATTGTTATTATTTATTATTCTATTCTCTCTCCTAAAAAGAGCATGTCTTCAGTAGTGCAAATAAAACATGGATGAGATTCCCCCCCCCTCCTTTATGGTTATAAAATTCATTTCATAAATAAAACAAGTCTTTCTGATGTTAATAATTATTTGCAGTCTAAAATCTTGTTCGGGCATCATAGTATGGTAAAAATTGTAGTGCATGCTGTTGTTTTTTTCCTCACAGTTTATGGACTGTTCCTAGAGCAGCTGACCATTTTGCAAGCATAGGCACACTCTCATCCCACTTTTAACTTGATGAATGGAGAGACAGTTGGAGTTGTTTTAAAAGAAAGGGTGAAGTCAATGTTGTGGCATTCATTGAAAACCTGGTTGCACAACTGTGGGATCTAATTTAACTAAACTGACATATATTTGCAAGATGCTAAAAGTTTACCTACGTTCAATGGATAAGTCAGCTTAACATGTATGTAGAATACACAGCATGGAATGCATGGAAGTTCAGGCTATGTATAAACGTATGTGTTATCAGAATTAGTTATTATTGACAGCTTGCTATTAGACAGACTGTCTGGAATTCCTTACTCCCAAAGACTATGCTCCTGTGAAGGAAATGAAGTAGAAACAATAGAACACATTTTATTGCAGTGCCATTATTACACAATGCAACATAGCCAACTTGTACATCCAATTTTGTCCCAGATGATCAACATCCCCCGCAGAGGATTATTAGATATTTTTACAGGACAATTGCTACAGGGGGACTCTCACAGTGGCAAAATTCCTCGCCTTGGCAACAAGGATGAGAAAGAAATTAATCTCTGAGAGGGGTATTACATGTAGATGTATTTTGTACAATGAACTTCTCATGAGATGGGAGAATTTATCAATGACTATTTGTTCACTGATGTACTGTAATAAATGTTGTTGTTTGACAACTTGCCTGAAGTAAGAAAATTGTGGTACGTTACAAAACAAAGAAAAAAACCCCTGAACCTCTTGCCCATGAAAAGGAGAATGCTGACCTGAGATCTCTTCAGCCTTGTTCTCATAAGGACAAGCAGTGGCCTCTTATTTACGTCTGAACTGGGTCTATCTGAATCATGCCTTGCAAGTTTCAACAAAACTCTGCATGTGTTACCTTTTGAAGTTGATTTCCTTAAAACAGCCATAGGTACAGAGATAAGTACTTCCCACCTCACTGATTACCTGGTTTCTTTTCAGAACTAAGAAAGGTTACTCTGCCTACAACTCTCAAAATGTTCAGACAGAATCGAAAGTGGGCATGCTGTAGTCCAAAGTCACTCAGTCAAGATCAAACATAATGCAAGCCACACTATTAGTGGGAAGAACCTTAGGAGTGTATGCAGATAACTTTATTTGCTTTAGAAATGTGAACCTTGTCTATTGGATGCCACTTTCAAGCATTATTCCTGTAGTAATCTAAACATGGCAAAATATTTATAGCACTGATCTAAAGAAATGTTTGGAGCAGGAAAATATTAAGATTTCTTCAAAAGAACATAACTAACACTATACCAGAGAAGTGCTACAACAGAGAACTTGATACCAAAGTCTAATGTAATGTAAATATTTGATTTGGCACCAGCCCTACAAAGCATTATCTTATTGAGTGCCATAAACAATAAAACTCTATCCAGAACTACTCAGATGCAAGTCCCACTGAGTGCAGCTGGAGCTTACTCTCAGGAAAAAGTGTCCAACATTGCACAGTCAAGCACTATTTTTTCCTGTACTGGCTTGAAAACAAGCTGTGCCTCGCAAATTATAAAAAAAACACAAGATGGTTGGTTTGGTCATGAAGAACAGTCAACAGTTAATTACATTTAAGGCATCTCTTTTTTTAAAAAAAAAACCTTGTCCAACTGTAGGAGCAGTCACATCAAATTAGCTCTTTAATCAGAAATGACTTATTGCAACAACTGCACAACTGGAAATGGTCAAGGGAAGTCTGGGTGGCTGTTTGACTCACAAAAGTCACTACTAAGCATCACTACATTGGCTAATTTTCAAGATGGGATGAGGACTTTCAACCCAGTTAAGTTGTTCTTATTCTTCTTAACTCTGGGTGGGAGTGGGGGATCATATAGAGTTGGAAGGGGCCAAATGGGTCCTCCGGTCAAACCCCTTGCTCAGCCAAATATTCAATTTAACTTTCCACAGCAGATAACTATCCAGCCTCTTTTTAAAACTGTTCAGTGAAGGATATCCCATCATCTCTTGAGGTAATCGGTTTTATTGCCAAACTGTTCTTGCAGTCAAGAAGTCCCATCTAATGTTCAAAATCTATCCCCTGTAAATTAAAATTAGACCCAATTATATCATCTGAGGCTACCCACTCCTCTTTTTGGCAGCCCTTAATAGGGTTGTGCCCAGATTCACTTTTAAAAACTATATTTGGATGCCCATAACGGCAAGGGCTCTGCAGCCATGTTTTTTCCCGGCTGCAACAGAACAGTGGCTGCTGTTTTTAGTTTATTTTGCCTACACATGGAGTGTGTGTGTGGGGGGGTCGAGACTCTAGAAGGAAAAGGATCCCAAAAAGGTTGTTTTCTTAAGTCCTTGCCTTACATCCCGGTCTCCTTGAAAGACAGAAGGGAAAGGATCCCAGGAACAGGGGTTTCTTAAGCCCTTGCCTTCAATCCAGATCTCTTTGAAAGACAGAAGGGAAACAATCCCAGAAAGAGTGGTATCTTAACTCTGATACTTTTAATCCAGTTCTTAATGGAGGATATAAGGACAAACAATGCCTAAAATAATGGGAAGGGGAGCCTGGGAAGTCTCCCCCACTGCCATCAATGGGCCGGATCAAAGACAAATCTTTTGGCTTCCCAGATTGAAAATGGATCTCTGTTCTCCAGTATTCAGGAGGCTCCCAAAAAATGGATTGGGGCCCCCATCAAAATCCGGGACACCAAAACAGACCACAGTTTACCTGAATTGCACTACCCTAGTCTTTAATATTCTCTCCACCAAGCTGAATATCATGACCAGTTTCTTCAACCTCAAATGTTTATCTACTTCATTCCCCTCCTTTAAATTCGCTCCAACTTGTCTGTATTCTTCCTAAAATGAGACCCCAGTTAATAAAATGTAGTACTTCAGCTGATGCCCAACCAGCGCAGAATATTTGGGGGGGACTACTGCCCTCAACTTACAAACTATAATTTTATTAAATGCAGGCTAAATAAAATTTGCTTTCTCTGCTGCAAAATCAAACTACTGACTCATATTTACCTTATCGTTAACAATTATCCCAAGGTCTTTTTTCACATGTAGAACTGCTGAACCAAGGAACTTCCATCCTGCTCTCCATCCAAGTTGTCATTGCCTAAATGTAGAATTTTGAATTTCTTTCTGATAAATGTCATTTTATTAATTTCACCTGTTTTCTTGTTTATTTGGGTACTTTTGAATTTGTTTAATGTGCTAGCTACCCCATCCAGTTTTGTAAAATTTTCAAATCTGAAATGGATTCCAGTAGCAACATGGAAGTAATGTTATTACTAATTATTGGGTCTCCTCATGTTACCTCTGGAAAGAACATAAAAATATCCCTGCTGGGTCAATCAGTATTTAACAAACTGTGGTTAGCAAAGTCCAGCCAGATATTTCTTGGTAGCCCACTGACAAGGCATGGAAGTAATCCTGCCTGCCTGATTCTTTTTCCAACAAGTAGTGTTTCAAATTATTATTTTTTTCTGTATCTGGATGTTTCATTTAGCCAAAGTTGAAAATAAAAGCTGATTTTTAAAAGTGATGAAAGCTTTGCAAAACCATCAAGGCCAGAGGTGATTGCTACATCCCACAAAGGCAAAATTTACCAAAGCAACTGTACAGTCAAAACGTCAATCTAGTCAAAGAATATATCTGGATTTTCCATGCATGGTCCAAAGTAATGATCTTTACAGGTTAAGACCAAATATATTCAACAAGGAATTTCACAGAACAGATACCAGACCTTAGATAAGATGTAAAAAATCTGCAGTCCTCTAGATGTTATGAAACTACATCAATTCTGCCATCAATTCTAACCATTAGAGGCAAGTGCATTAGAGGCACTTTTAGCAGTTTCTCACCCTCCCACCCAAAAAAACCTACTAATAACACACATGGCACTTTTATTGTAGGTGAACTATAAATCCCAGCAACTACAACTCCCAACGTCAAGCTCTATTTTCCCCAAACTCCACCAGTGTTCACATTTGGACATATTGAGTTTCTGTGCCAAGTTTAGTTCAGATCTATCATTGTTTGAGTCCACAGCGCTCTCTGGGTGTAGGTGAACTACAACTCCCAAACTGAAGATCAATGCCCACCAAACCCTTCCAATTTTTTCTGTTGGTCATGGGAGTTCTGTGTGCCAATTTTGGTTAAATTCTCTTTGATTGTAGGTGAACTATAAATCCCAACAACTACACCTCTCAAATGACAAAATCAATCCCACCGCCAACCTCACCAGTATTCAAATTTGGGTGTATCGGGCATTTGTGCCAAATTTGGTCCAGTGAATAAAAATGCATCCCGCATATCAGATATTTGCATTACAATTCATAACAGTAGCAAAACTGCAGTTATGAAGTAGCAACTAAAATAATTTTATGGTTGGGGGTCATCACAACATGAGGAACTGTATTAAGGGGTCACGGTATTAGGAAGCTTGAGAACCACTGGCCTAGAGGAAGGCAATAACAACCCCCTCTATAATAGCATCACTGTAAGTCTGATATAAACAAAAACAAATATGAACCTCATGCTTCCCTGAGGATTTTTTCTGACAGAAAGAGCAGGGGCATTTTGTAGGTCAATACCAGCACAATTCAAAGTGCTGGTATTGACCTACAAAACCCTATACGGTTCCAGCCCAGTTTACCTGTCCGAACGTATTCTCCCCTACGAACCATCAAGGCCGTTAAGATCTTCTGGAGGGGCCCTGCTCTCGGTCCCGCCACATTCGCTATTGCAGCTGGTGGGGACGAAAGACAGGGTCTTTTCTGTGGTGCCCCCTTGGCTGTGGAACTCCCAACTGAGATTAGATCTGCCCCCTCACTCCTGACCTTCAGGAAGCTACTGAAATCTTGGATTTGGAAAGAAGCATTCCCAGAATGGTTGAGTTTTAATAATAGACTAAGTACTATCTATCAATGATGTATGCAGACTGAAATTGAACATGTTTTTTATCTTGGCGACCTGGTTTATATGTATTTATTCTACTTGTATTTTAATCTTTTATTGTTTTTATGATGTTTTAAATTGTAATTTGGCATTGATTCCTTGCTGTTAACCGGCCTGAGTCCTTCTGCGGTGGTAGAGAAGATCGGTATATAAAAGTTTTAAATATATATATATATATATATATATATACTGTGTGTGTATATATATATATGTATGTATGTATGTATGTATGTATGTATCACGAAGCTTCCATGTGAAGTGGTTCATCTTTTAAACAGGTTGCCTGACTTCTGTTTATTGTTGAAACATTTTTTTCATTCCAAAAACAAGATTTTCACAGCCAAAAATGAACTTCTGAAACTTCAGGTGTTTTAGCAATAGTGAAAGAAGACATAGAGCAAAGTAGGAGAATCTTCCCAAACAACACTAATTCCACTGGTTCACAACAGACTAAAAATAAACTGAGATTCCTTTTAGAAATAGGGTACTTTTCCAATTAAGTTCAAAACAAAGCCATGCAGCAGAGGTTGTTAAACAAATTCCATCTTGTCGCAAAATGTTCTGCTTCAGTGTCACCCAGTAATTCCTAACACGATTGCCTTTAAAAAATCCACAGCATTATAGTCTCGTTCCGTCTCCCAAGACGTTAAAAATGTAAAAGAAAGCACATTCCTAACCCCCTGTGACAGAAGTGACTCAGCATGTGGAATGCAGGAGAACATTCCTGTATGAATTCAAAGGCTTCATTTACTTTGGTGCAGGCAGCTTGTTTGGGCTTGGGGGAGGTGGGGGAGACCTTGAATGCTGCCTTGGTCTTTGCCTTAAGACCCTCCATGCAAACAGTTCTTCTTCCCTTTCTATCATTGTCTGCCATGGGGAGAAACAGCAGCTTCTTTAACGGATGGCGCAAAACCAGGATTCATCACAGAGGTGTGAGGAAAAAATGACCAAATATTGAAAATATGCCGTGTTTCTGAAATGAATAAAACCATGTTTTCTAAACAGGCTGGTTCATTTATTCACAGTACATTACATTATCTCACAAAAGAGTCTGGAGCAACAAGCACCTGAGGCAAAGCACCAAAATCAGTGTGTACAGAGCTATTGTCCTGTCTATTCTCCTATATGGGTCTGAAACATGGGTCACCTATCGCCAACACCTATGACTCCTTGAACGCTTTCATCAGCGCTGTCTTCGCACAATCCTAAATATACACTGGGCTGACTATGTGACTAATGTTGCTGTCCTTGAGCAAGCAGGGATCACCAGCATCGAGGCCATGCTATTGAGAACACAGCTGTGCTGGGCAGGGCAGGTCTCTAGGATGGAGGACTGTGACAACCCCTTGTTGACCGGCCCCAGACTGGACAATCTTTCGGAATCCAAACCGCTAACCCTAAATGCAAGGGGGCCTCGAAGTTACCTCAGCAACTTCTGTCTTATGGCAGGGTAGACTATCTCCCCCACTAACCATTGAATTGCAGAGACTTTAAATTTCTCAGTAACCACTTGACCACACTGCCACCATTTGTCTGTCTGACCACTGACCTTGAGGGCCACCACCAATAAAAGAACTAACAGAGGTGTTTTTCTTTTAAGATGTAAATAATTTATTATGACACAAATGGGTACAAATCTTGATTGGTTTTATACTTCCTCAGAGGCACAAACTTATTCTGTTACACAAAACACAAATGGGGTTATACTATAGGGTTCCCACTAACCCTCTATAGACCTCTGGACTCTTCCATCTTTAACTAGGGTCTCTACACCCATAAAACTGGACTGCTCTCTTGCAGACCTTAAGACTAACTAAAGACTGAACTGTTCTCTTACAGTCCTTAAGACCAACTAACTCAAAACAAACTCCTCCCCCTCTCATGGCAGTTGGCTTCCAACCGCTCTTCACCAACTGTAAAATTCATACCTTGAACATTCTAAAAGGCTCTGGCCCTGGTTGCTATGGCGACAGCTCTTCAGAGCTTCTGCCAAGCCTCCCTTCTGTCTCACCCACATCAACAATTCATAGGATATTCCTTTGAACTACACAAAACAACATACATTTAACATATGTTATACAACATTTACACACAAATAATCGACATCATTACAAGGACCACCGCCGCCCAAAGATACTACTCTATGGTGAACTTGCCACGGGTCAGCGCAAGAGAGGCGCCCCCAAAAAGAGATATAAGGACTCCCTGAAACAACATCTCAGGCTTAGCCAGATTGATCATCAACAATGGTCCACCCTGGCCTCACATCGGGAGGCATGAAGAGGCACTATCCACAATGCTGTGGCCTCTTTCGAGAAGACACGCCGAATGGGTCTCGAAGAGAAACGACAGCGCAGAAAGAACCGCAACTTGGAAACAACATCACCCAAGGAGACTTTCTGCTGGGCTTTCTGCAACCGAACTTGCCTGTCTCAGATTGGCCTTTTTAGTCATCAACGCGCTTGTAAAAAGCATGGGATGAGTCCTTCCTAAGAATCTTCCTTCGCGAAGTAATGCAGAGAGAGACATTATCTCAGTATCACTACCAACATTGAGTAGCAATACATTTTCATATCAAAATGAAGTTTTGATGATTTTAAAATCTGATATCCACTTCTGCAAAATATCTGAGAATACTTTACACGTTGAGCACAAGGAGAGATGATGCATATAAAGCCTTCTTTGCCCGTCTCAAGGCTGACAGTTGGTCATACATGGACTGAGAGTCTACAGGTGAAAAGGAGAATATCAAACTGTGTGATCTTTACATATTTACCAGTAGAAAAGAAAATAAACTTTTTTTAAAATAAAGTACTCATTAAAATTTTGCATTTTTTAAAAGAATTTGAGAATCCTGGATGTTCAAGACCCAGGAAGGTTATCTCAATGTCCAAGCTTTCAATATTAGCGTAACTGCCATCTTCTAAAATAAGTTAGCATTAGGAGCCCCCGGTGATGCAATGCTAGCAGGGACGGCTGAGTAGGCCTGAAAACACTTTGGCCTCCATTTTGAGTGTGTGAGCCATCTTGGGAGAGTCTGTTTTCAGAAGGGGGAGTGGTTAGGAACTTCTTGGAGGGAAACAGAGCTGCCCAGGATTGGTTAGCAGCAAGTGGGAGGAGCCAAACTCAGGAAAAAAGTTCTTCTAAATGTAGTTTTAAAATCTGACCGTTCAGTTCTGGATTGACTGGCAAAGAGAAAGGGAGGGAGGGAGGGAGGGAGAACAGCTTGGCTCTGTGAAGAAAGAACTAGCTTGAAGTTCTTAGGGAAGAAGAGACAGTTAGTTGTGTTAGTAAAAGCCTGTGGGATCAGGTAGCTAACAGGAAGAGTTAGCGTGTAGTACTTACTCACAGCTATTAGGGAATAATTGTGTGAGGGGGATTGGGCAGATCAGTTCTGTGGCAATCTATCTGTACTAGTTTGGGGAGAAACTATTTCAAGGGGCACACCCCGAGTAGTTAAATACTGTGTTGTGTGTAAAGCAGAATTGATGCTTTTAGCAGAAGTACAGTCAGAGGAGAGTGATGCACAAGCACAGGCCTTAGTATAGCGAAGTAGCTTGCCAGAAATCATGCTGGCAGCCAAGACGAGAATAATGCACTCTGATTGGTACGTCAGGCACAAGCTGTGATTTGTTAGAGTACATCATGTGCCTTTCCTTGATAACACTGGCCGTGATTGGCCTAGCTAGCACCCAGCGTGTATTTGTTTACATTGTTACTGATTGGTAGAAACCGCGCATGGGCAAATGAAACCCTTCTTCCCTGCTGGCATAGAGGGACGGCTTAGAAATGTTGCAAATTCAGTACATGGTGCTCATATGGCAAGATAACATACTGTGGGAATAAAGAATTAATACTGCGTAGTGCTGTTTAGCAAATAAGAATGCTAATAGAGTATGATGCCAAATAATGTGATGTTTAATTGGATAATAGAAATGTGTTAATGTTGTGAACCAATGAAAATGATGAAGAAAGGAGGAGACGGGACCTGCCGCCATAGCGTGTATATAAGGGATAGTTAGAGATTGCTCGGGGTTCTTGCCCTGAGGCAGCTAGTTCTGTGGGCAGGTCCCATCAGCTGACGTTGTGCAAATAAACTTTGGCTTCATTGCACCTGCAGTACGGTTGTTGCGTTTTCTCTCGTTCCTGTGCTCGCACGGCTGCGCAACCTGTAAGTAAAAAGGTAACACCTGGGAGTTTTGGGACTCCAGATTTGCTGCTACATATTTGGTGACCCCGACGTGATTCAGAAGGCGATAAGACGAGTCTGTAACGTCTATCTCCTCTCCTGAGGAAGTAAAAGTCTGTAACGTAAAGAACGCAATCCTGTTGGCTGGACGGCTCTCGCTCGTGAGTGGGGGAGCTGGGGAGACCCAGGAGGGCTGAGAACAGGGGCCCCCAACCGCAAACGACCGGCTGCCTGGCTCGCCCCAGACCACCGCTTACAGACCCGAGAGACCGCAATCACCATTACTGCCAGTGAACCCAATCAAGAGGAAGACCGGGGGTGCAGTCTGCTGATCTGCATCTAGTGAGCAATCCGGCAATCGAAAGCGCGCAAGGAAAGTCGGGGGTGCAGTCTGCTGATCTGCATCTAGTGAGCAATCCGACGACAATCGAGTGAGGACGCGGGAAGTGGTCCCGGGGTCTGCAGGAATCGGCAAGTATAGAGCTCTTAACACTAACACGTAGGGAACACACACCCATTGGGAGGCGGGCAAGCACTGAAGTGTTTTTGGCCGGTGGAAGATGGGTGGAGCGGGATCAAAAGAGAGAAAGGAGACCCCTCTGAAATGTGTGTTAGAAAACTGGGATAGGTTCTGCCTGTTAGCAGTGGAGGGAAATCCGCAGGACTTGAAAGATTACAGGCTTAGAAACTTGTGCACAGAAGTGTGGCCGGCTGTCCCAGAGATTAGCTGGCCAGAGGCAGGAACCTGGGATTTGAGAACATGTCTAAAGTTAGAATCTTATTGCTACGAAGTACATCCAACTGATCAATGGATTTACTCCGCAACATGGCTGAGATTGGTTTCGGAGGGGGTCTGGTGGGCGGGCCCAAAGGGGCAAGCCAGAGAAGGATGTTTTGTTAGCCGAAGGCAAGGGAAAAGCACTCCGGTTTTGCAAACTGAGCTGGAGGAATTGCTACCGTTAAGGAGAAGACCCAGGCAGAGAGAAAATGCCGCCGCAGGGGCGGGGGAGGCCAATGCGCCCCCACTCGATGCGAGTTTAAACGTCCCAATCCAAGCCCAAGACGCGGCCCCCACCCTTGGGACAGGCCCAGCCGCCCAGATGGCGTCCCCGGCTGTGACGCAAGCTGAGGCGGTCCCTTCTGTCTCAACCGCGACTTCCCCAATGAATCCCCCGAGTGTGCCCCAACCCGAAATAGGGAGCCTGCCAGCCGCGGATCCCCGCGTGATGTTCCCATCAGTCATGGCCACGTCACAGACCGCAACGGCTCCGTTAATGTCATCATCAGCCATGGCGGCCTACCCTATTCCGCATTCAGAACACAATCCGTTTTACGGAAGCCCACCTGCATATAGGGGCCCCCAGCCAGCAGAAATACACTACCCCTTTGAGGAAGCAAGAGAGATTGAAAGGAGAGCCAGATGGCAGTCCCTAAGTGCCGATAGAATGATAGCGCGTTCTCCGGACAGATAGGGAAAGGAAGAAGATTATCCTGCCGCTACTAGGGGAGTGATGGCGCGTTCCCCGAACGCCAGGAGAAGCTGCTCTCTTGAGGCCGAGAGACTGATAGCGCGGTCTCCCGACCCGAGTAGAAAAGATTACCGAAAGCCACGGGATGTTTCACCTAGACGGACTAGGAGTATGTCCCGGGAGGATGCAAGGCAAAGGGCAGAAGAAAGGGGGGCCCTAGAATTGCCGATCCGACAGGTGCCATTACTGGATGCGAACAATAGGGTAGTGCAAGCTTATCAAATAGTTCCCTTTTCTTCAAGTGATGTCCTAAATTGGCGAAATGCCACGCCCCCTTATTCGGAGCAACCAAAGGCGATGGCGGATCTTGTCGAAGGGATAATTGCAACGCATGATCCGACCTGGTGGGACTGTAAACAGCTGTTAAATGCCCTGTTCACAGCAGCAGAAAGAAGGAGTATTATTAACCAGGCCAGATTGTTGTCACAAGAGGGACATGGAGAGATTGACCCAGTCAGATATGGAGATGCAAGATTCCCAATACAGACAGATCCGAGGTGGGACCCAAATGAGGAGGCCCACCGTGAACGTATCAGAGAGTTCCAACAAATACTGTTGAAAGCTATAAGAAAAGGGCCACCCAGGCCCTCCAATATACAGAAAATACAAGGAGTCCAACAAGAAAAGGTAGAAACGCCCACTGCGTTTCTGGAAAGGTTAGAAGAGGCTTATAGAAGATACAGTCCCTACAATTTAGAGCAAAATGACGGAAGGATCGCCATAACGCAATCCTTCATTTCCCAATCAGCCCCAGACATCAGAAGGAAGATTCAAAAGCAGCCAGGATTTCTAGGAAAAACTTTGAATGAACTTTTAGCTTTAGCTGATCAAGTGTTTATTGCACGAGAGCAAGTAGAGGAAGAGAGGAAAGACAGAAAGAAGAAGGAAGGATACAAAGTTTTAATAAGTATGATGAGAGAAGAAACAAATAGAGGAAGAGGCTATAGTCGTGGGAGAGGCCCAGGCAGAGGGTATGAAGGACAGAGTAAACTGGGACGAAATCAGTGCGCCCGTTGTAAAAAGGAAGGGCACTGGAGAAGAGAATGTGTGGAAGAAATATCAGAAGAAAGTGATGCAAGTGTAAAGAACAAGGGAGTACAGTCTAGAGGGTCAGGAAGAGGAAGAGGAAGAGGAAGTTATAGACCTTATTATTTTATTATTATTATTTTTATTGCGATTTCTACGCCGCCGACTCCCAAGGGCTCACAAACCACTGGCTCCGTGCCAGGGAACAGCATAAAAAACAAAGTACAAGTAATACAATTTAAAACAAACAATACAATTAAACAGTTAAAACAGATTAAAATGGCAGATTAAAACAGCAGCGGTGTGGGGCCTACTCCCCAAAGGCCTGCCTAAACAGATGGGTTTGCAGGCCCGTCTGAAGGGGAGCAGGTCCCTCAGGGGCTCTGGCCTCAGCCGGGAGGCGTTCCATAGCGTAGGAGCTATCACTGAGAACGCCCTCCGGCGAGTAGATGTTAGACGGGCTGTTTTGGCAGATGGGACTGCCAACAGGTTGGTCTCTTCAGACCGCAGTGATCTCGGTGGACTCTCTTATGAGGAGAGAGTTGTTGTGGCTGCGGCCTTGGAAGAGGAGGAGGAAGAGGATGAATTCTGAAGAGTAGGCCAAGCTTTCCTCTTACTGAACCCGGAGGAACCTTTGGTTGCCATAGAAGTAGAGGGTCAGCGCATAAAGTTCCTAGAAGATACAGGAGTGGATAAATCAGTAGTGAACCAGAAAATTGCCCCCCTTAGCAATCAACAGATCAAGGTCATTGGAGTCTCAGGCCGACCACAGAAATGCCCATTGTTACAGAAAAGAAGGTGCAACATTGCAGGAAGAGAAGTTACACATCAGTTACTGTATATACCAGAGTGCCCGATCCCATTGTTAGGAAGAGATATGCTAGCCAAGATTAGGGCAAGGTTGGAATTCTCGTTTTGCGTTCTTAACGCTGCATGCACATGGTGCATTGTACAGGGAAAGAGGCTTTTTGACGTCCGCTGGAAAGGCTGTCAAATATGCAAATGAAATGTTGGCTCTCTTAGACGCTGTTTGGTTGCCCCGTAAAGTTGCTGTTATGCATTGTAAAGCACATCAAAAGGGAAATGACCCGGTGGTTCAAGGGAATAGGTTAGCGGATTGACAGCCCGGGAGATAGCTCTGCAGAAACCCACACCCGTAATGTTAGCACTCACAGACTCAGGCCCAAAGGTGGAAAGGTGTCATTACACAAAAGAGGAGGAGGAATGGGCCTTGAGCGAAGGGGGGGGGGGAGTGGGAAGAGAGCTTCATAGTAATGCCAGACCATCGCGCTTTTATCCCTAAGGAAAAAGCGTGGCACATAGTGCAGTACTTTCATGAGACCACCCATCTAGGTAAAAGTGCCCTGGCATCGATGCTGGAGAGGCAAATGTATATTAATAGCTTGCACAGCTTAACTGCTGCTACTGCGCAAAGATGCTGGACATGCGCCAAGAATAATCCCAGAGAAGGACCATTGAAAGCGCCTGGGATTCAATATCAAGGGAGTTGGCCGTTTGAAGCCCTTGTGACAGACTTTACCGAGATGCCACGGAGCGGTGGCTTTAGATATTTGCTGGTGTTTGTGGATACATTTTCTGGATGGGTTGAAGCTTATGCTACAAAGACAGAGAAAGCGATGGAGGTGGTGAAGGCCCTTTTGAAAGATGTTATCCCCAGATTCGGAATGCCTTTACAGATAGGATCAGATAACGGCCCCGCTTACGTGCACAAAGTGGTGCAAGGACTAAGCAAGTTGCTAGGCGTCAAGTGGCGTCTTCATTGCGCTTATCGCCCTCAATCTTCTGCCAAGGCGGAAAGATTGAACAGGACATTGAAAAACTGTTTGGCAAAGATTTGTCAAGAGACTAAGTTAAACTGGAGGCTGGCGTTGCCCATGGCTTTGTTGAGGGTCAGGTGCACGCCACACAAGAAAACGGGGTTGTCACCTTTTGAAAGACTGTATGGAAGGCCTCCATTAAACTTAAAGACTATAACTGGACTATCCTCAGATAGCCATGTGTTGGGAAACCAGCAGACTTTGCAGCAAGTACAGATGCTAGGAAGACAGCTAGAGAAACTGAGTCAATATACAGCAGACTTGTATCCGCCTTTCCCTACCACTTCTCTCCACTTATTTTCCCCAGGAGACGAGATTTTGGTGCGGGACTGGGCGACCCGACCTCTACAGGCCAGATGGAGAGAACCGTACACCGTCTTGCTGACTACCCCAACTGTGGTGAAGGTGGAAGGAATACGCCCGTGGATCCATTACACGCGTGTAAAGAAAGCACCAGTGGTTTGGGAGTCTTCCGTGGACCCAGAAGATCAGTTAAGACTAAAAATCCACAGGAAACGTCAGCACCCTGTTTAGGGGGTGATCAGGCCACAGAAGGGTCGGCGGATACCAACGTCCTGCAGCCAAGCAATAGTGGTCCAACTAGAGACAGATGGAGGGAGCCTAAAACCTTCTCCCTGAGATGGTGGTTTGGGATACTAATGGGACACTGCTACGAAAGGAAACCACCCGTGGGAGTAAGGACTGTTTTTGGGTACATGGCTCTGATTTGGACATTGTACATAACCGGGACACATGGGGGTTGGGACCAAAACCTGTTTCATAAATTAGTAACCAATATGACACATGAACTTAGCCTAAACGATTGCTGGATATGCGGCCATGGGCCGTCAAGTCATGGCCAGGGCTGGCCGATCGTCCCCACCGCTTTGTTAACGCTACAGGGGTGGAATGAGATTAAGTGTAAACAAGCACACTTAGAACGAAGTACAGATAAGGCTCAGTTTGTGATTTCACACCGTTCTCCCGTATTGGAAGCGCCGCTGTGCTTCAGATGGAAGAATGATGGTACTATATATGCTACAGGTGACCAGAGGGAGGGTAGATATGAGCTTTTTAACAGAGTTGAACTAGGGTCCTACCCCGCATGCAATCACACAATTACAATACATGACCGTTACCGGCCACATTGTGGTCAGAAGACAAAAGGAATCTGGACTTGGGGTTGGGAGTATTCAAATTGCACTCACATCTTATATGGAAACCGTCAGGAAGATGCCCTGGTTAATCTGGCACAGAATCTCCCCGCCGGTCGCACTGGCCGTCGGGCGAGAGGCTTACCAGCAGGGGTCTTGTGGATTTGTGGGACATGGGTAGGACAAGTTTTGCCAGTCGCTTGGAGCGGAACTTGCACCATGGGAACTATAGGACCAGGAGGGTTAAGAATACACCCCAGAATGACCCCAGTTACCAACTTACACATGCATGTTCAAAAGAGATCGGCTGAGTCAAACCAAAAGGTTGGATATGATAGAAGTAGAACATATCTGAATGAGGTCCAGAGAGCTTTGGCAATCAGTACGCCAATGCTGGGAGTGGCATGGAATATAAAGCAGCTACGTATAATATCATATGGATTGGAAATGTTAGCTAATGATACAGCTGAGGGAATGGCTGCTTTGCAAATTGAAGTCAATTCCCTAGCTGGGATGGCAATCCAGCAGAAAATTGCACTGGATTACCTGTTATCTAAGCAAGGTGGCCTCTGTGTATGGCTGAATACTACGTGCTGCCATTATATTAACATGACTGGAGATATTGAGCTTAACATGGTCAAGATTCAGCAAGTTGCAAAAGAAGTACAAAAAGGTTATGAAGCTCCAGAAGACATCTGGAGTCTCCGTACTAGTTGGCTGCCCAACATAGATTGGATCAAGTCAATAGTAATGTTAATACTGGTGGTATTCTGTTCTGTAATAATAATGTTATGCTGTTTACCGCTAATTTTGAGGTGCTGTGCATTTGCAGTGAGGAGATCCGCAAAAGCAGTCAAAAGTGTGAAACCAGGTGTCAAACGAGATTGGCAGGTGAATTGGGCTGCACCTTGAGTGGAAATGCAAGCTGTGTGACTGTTTCATTGGCCAGAAACAGTTACAAGAAAAAAAGTAAGGAATAAAGCAGAATTGATGCTTTTAGCAGAAGTACAGTCAGAGGAGAGTGATGCACAAGCACAGGCCTTAGTATAGCGAAGTAGCTTGCCAGAAATCATGCTGGCAGCCAAGACGAGAATAATGCACTCTGATTGGTACGTCAGGCACAAGCTGTGATTTGTTAGAGTACATCATGTGCCTTTCCTTGATAACACTGGCCGTGATTGGCCTAGCTAGCACCCAGCGTGTATTTGTTTACATTGTTACTGATTGGTAGAAACCGCGCATGGGCAAATGAAACCCTTCTTCCCTGCTGGCATAGAGGGACGGCTTAGAAATGTTGCAAATTCAGTACATGGTGCTCATACGGCAGATAACATACTGTGGGAATAAAGAATTAATACTGCGTAGTGCTGTTTAGCAAATAAGAATGCTAATAGAGTATGATGCCAAATAATGTGATGTGTAATTGGATAATAGAAATGTGTTAATGTTGTGAACCAATGAAAATGATGAAGAAAGGAGGAGACGGGACCTGCCGCCATAGCGTGTATATAAGGGATAGTTAGAGATTGCTCGTGGTTCTTGCCCTATGGCAGCTAGTTCTGTGGGCAGGTCCCGTCAGCTGACGTTGTGCAAATAAACTTTGGCTTCATTGCACCTGCAGTACGGTTGTTGCGTTTTCTCTCGTTCCTGTGCTCGCGCGGCTGCGCAACCTGTAAGTAAAAAGGTAACACCTGGGAGTTTTGGGACTCCAGATTTGCTGCTACATGGAGAAGGGAGATTTATTGTAACCAAGATTTAAGAACACTTGTTTTAAGAAACACCAAAGTATTGTAACCATTGCGTGTATAAGCCAATTTTGACATCAGTTCTCAACAATAAACATGCGCTGTTCTGTTTTCAAAAGAAAAGCCTCACCTGTGTGCCTCTTTTAAAGAAGAATTATAAGCAGTTCCAGTTCTAAAAGAAATCACCTCAGAAACACCTCACTGTTAGTGAGTGCTTGGAGGAAAAGGGCTTTATTAAAAGTGTTTGTTGTCTCTCACGACCAGAGAGGGAAGCAAATCGCCCTGTTCCTCAAAGGAGGCCACAAAGCACCACAAAGCTGTGGGCGCTTCTGCCTGCCCGACTTCAGGATGGCTGTTGACTGTTACCGGCCCTCTGCCGGTGTCTCCTTCGGATAAAGGCTGCGCCAGGGCCACCACAAACCATGGGAAGAGTTCATTGGCATCTCCCAAGGATGGCGAGTTGTCTGAGGAAGAACTGGGTTCTATCAAAGAAGGGAAGCTGGTTTGGTGCAAGCTCCGAGGATATTGGCCTGCCGTGGTGAAGAACATGAAGCAGAAAGCTAAAAGGGCCATCGTGCTCTTTGTGGAGAAGCGCATGGAGAACAAAGGCAAAGGCTTCTCTGTCTGTCTCAGAAACTTCAAACACTTCAATTGCAAAGAGAAGCAGGCATTGATAGATGCAGCCCAAGAAAATTACAAGCACGAGATCAACTTGATAGAGTTTGATGCATCAGTTTGATAGAGGACTATCAGCTCAAAGTTGGTTGCAATTCCTTCACAAGGTCCTTCTTAAGAGTATTGTTCTGATGCCATTACTCAGATGAAGCGAAGCCACATCTCCATGGACATACCAGCGGGCTGTGAAGAAAGCGTTGGATCTTTTGGACTCTGCTTCACCATCAGGAGACAATCCTCTGAAGAAGAAGCCTCCAACCCAGAAGGACGCCCTGGAACAAGCTTGGTTGCCACTCAAAGATACGCACAAAACCCTGCCAGAACAGGTTGGAGAGCAGAAAATCAGGGATGCTCTCCCTGCATCCGAACTCGCGGCAATAAAAAAGCGAGTGCATTCTTTGTTCTGTGGAGTCTCCCCACCGTGAAGCGGTGTGCCATAGTCATGTGGGCAATGCAGGTTCGGAGGGTCAGCCATGCTGTGGTATTTCTAAAGCCAAAGGCCTGTAGTTGCGGCTCAGGACCAAATTGGGTAGCAAATCATCCTGTTCTTCAAAGGAGGCCGTAAAGCAGCACAAAGCTGTGGATGCTTCTGCCTGCCTAGCTTCAGAATGTTTGACTGTTGCCAGCCTCCCGGCAGTGTCTCCTTCACGCATAGGCCGTGTCAGGGCCACCACAAGCTGGATGAAGAGTTTGTTGGCATCTCCCAAGGATGGTGAGTTGTCCGAGGAAAGTGAGGCGACCCTGAAAGGATCCGACCAAGTGTCCAATGACAATCAAAATCCTTTTAATGGAACTCTGTCGCAGAACCACACAACTGCATCTCCCACTCCTAAAAAACATCATAGGCTTAAAATGTATTACGGATAAGAGAATAGATGAAAACCAAGACCGCATGCACTTCTTAATAAGTACAGCGGCAAGACTACTATTAGCAAGAGTTTGGAAACAGAACAAGATTCCAACTGCGGATGAATGGATTATAAAACTATTTGATATAATACAGATGGACCATCTTTCACAGAAACTGAATGAATCAACAAAAAGTACTGACTGGTCAGGATTCAAGGAGTTTATCCAAAACAATGGATATACAATCAATATAGACTTTATGGACTGCTGAAGAACAGAAAATAAAGAAAAGGAACTGATGAAATATGAACACTTTTATGTATAGATTGATATCAATTATTTTTCAAAGGACTATGGGAAGTGTCTCCCTTTTTTAGTTTTTAAGGGTTTTTTTACCTCTTTCCACCCCTTTTTTTCTTTCTCCTCCCTTTTCTTTTTATCGCTGTCTTTATGATTAAATCACTTTTTTCTACATTAACCATATATCACTTTATGTAATAAGGAAAACTCAATAAAATTATTAATTTAAAAAAACATCATAGGCTTTGCCTGGAAGACTTGGATCCGGAGCCTTTGCTCGAGCGACCAGCTTTCGAAGGGGAGGGAGAGGAAAGCTGGATTCTCAACAGGGAACCATCAAAGCTTCAGGGTGCTGATGCTGGAGAAGGCCTGGAGTCTAGCTCTGATCTTTCCCTGTCTCCTGTCAGAGAGACGCCCTTCAGTCCTGCTATCAGCAGCGATGAAGAGGATTTATTTATTTATTTTATTTATTTCGGGATTTTACCCCACTCTTCTCAACCCCTAAGGGGGGACTCAGAGCGGCTTACAGTACGGCACAATTCGATGCCCACATAATAACAATATAAACCCCAAAACACTTCAACAATTAAAATACATTCAAATACATTCAAATACAACTACATTAGCACCATACACATTCACTCTGGATTAAAACAATGTTCAGTCCATAAAAACATTATGAGGATGAGGAGTTGCCCAGCTTCTTCCTGCCTCAAGAACTGGGTTCTATCGAAGAAGGGAAGCTGGTTTGGTGCAAGATCCAAGGATACCCATATTGGCCTGCCGTGGTAAAGAACATGAAGCGGAAAGCCAAAAGGGCCATTGTGCGCTTCGTGAAGATCGGCATGGAGAACAGATCGGCACGTCTGTCTCAGAAACGTCAAACACTTCGATTGTGAAGAGAAGCAGGCCTTGATCGATGCAGCCCGAGAAAATTACAAGCACGAGATCAACTGGTGCATCAATTTGATAGAGGACTACTGGATCCGAGTTGGTTGCAATTCCTTCACAGGGTCCTTCTTAAGAGTATTGTTCCGATGCCATGAGCTTTCCGGTGCGGAACGAAGGCCTCCTGCACCTGTCCCTGATGAATTTCTCGAATGTTGAAGAGGAGGAGGAAGAGGGCCAGGGCGCTCCCTCCAAGGTGACTCAGCAGAAGCGGGTCAGGCTGCTCCCCGACTGGACGCGAGCGGCAAGGGACAAGGCCAACCAAAAGCTGGTGGACTTCATTGTCAAGGCCCAAAGGGCCGAGGGGTACCTCCTGGCTATCCTGCGGCGGCAGAAGTCCTCGCGGTGGCCGGCGCAATTCCTCCCTGGCAAGCAGCACCTCAAGTACATAGAGACCTACCTGGAGGACAATGCCCAGCAAGACCTGGTCTTCCACTATTTAAAGTGGGTTTATCTCCGGACCGGCGACAAAGTCCTGTGGGCTTCTGCAAGGACAGGGTCCGCTTCATCTTAGATGTCCCGTTCCCAGAAGCCATCATTTATGCCATTGCAACCGTGGATCAGATCGAGTATCAGAAGACTATGGGGAAATACTCCAAGGGGCCACCTGTGAGCCTACGGGAAAGGTACATATTTGAGGAGAAAATTTGGGAAAAGCGGAGAGAGCAGGAGCTGCAGGTCAAACAGTCACCTGCAGAAGACAGCCCCTGAGACCGGAGGGGGAAGGACCTCAATCGCATTTATTCCAGACTTATTTTTCATCATTTTTAAATCTATGTAATCATTTACGTAAGCTAGGAGGTGCAATTCCTCAATCAAATGCAAAATGCTCAGAACCTGTCTGCAGATATCCACCACTCAAAGCTTCCAGCAAACGAAATATCCCCTCTTTGGCTCCTGTTATATCATCTTTGATTCCCTATATACTAGCGAATTAATTTGCTAATTAATTTTCCTGGTTTGTGGCGAATTAATTCAGGACTGTCCAGAACATTGTCTGGACAGACCCTCCTTTTCTGCGGTAGACAATAAAGGTCCTGTCTGGGCAGGTCCTCAGATAACACAATTCAAAGCAGATATTGTGGTATCTTCTGCCTTGATATTTTGGGATATAAGGCTATGTGGATGGGCAGCCGGCAGTGGCTTCCTTCTTTGATTGAATGAATCCATCTGCAGTGTGTTCTTCTTTTCCCATTGCCTTTCACTTGACAGAGAACTATTATCATGTCTCCCAAAAAGGCCTAAAAATAGACCATTAACTTTTGTCTGAATATCATCCCCCAAACACACACCACAGAGAGAGAGAGAGAGAGAGAGAGAGAGAGAGAGAGAGAGAGAGAGAGAGAGAGAGATATGAATTGAAAAAGAAAGATATGGAACAATGGAAATCTAGAAAGGCTGACATAGAAAAAAAAATAGCTATATTAGTTAAAATTTACACTCCCAATTTTTCTCTAGTAGCACAAGTAAATTTGCAGTGCAAAGCAGGTTAAAACTGAGACCATGCCATGCTACCCTCACCTACAATTTTAATAAGGCAAATTACACAGTACTGTATATAATGCTGTTAAAAGAGCTGAATTAAAGTGTGTGCACTGAGCCACACTCACAATAGCACACAGCATTGAATTGTTAAACACTCTATACTAGAACTGCATAAATTTGAAATGTGATGGGGCAGTTTCCTATATATACATCACGCAATTTAGTAAAAGAAATTTATGCAAGCTCACCAAATCTAAGAGGTTCTCAAAACACGTAAACATTCACCATATATGCATGTGTATGAATGTAGCATTCTGTCTTCTGGTGATGTCTCCTTTTCTCTGTCGAAACTAAACATGGTTTTCCCAACATATTTTAATCAACTGTCTAATATGCACCATAACGGATACCTTTCTGTACCTGCGAAATGGAGCACAAAGTCATCTCCTGAAAGGTGTAAAATGGTTTCACGCACACTTAACAGTCTCAGCAAACATTATCCTGGCTACTTTAAGCTCCATTAATCTTAATGCAGGCCTGCAAAACAAAACAGTTTCTCTTAACAGCCAGATTCTTGACCTTCTGCTGCTCCAGTCCCAGGATGGGGGTTGGGGGCAAAGGATACTTCTGGCCAATCACATCCAAGGGCTGCAGAATTAAAACCACACACACATCACGAAACAGCCCGGAGAAAAGACAAATCCTCCCCCCAGTAACACCACCATGGCAACAGGGCTGGGTTGCACTCCTGTTTCAAGCGCTGAAAACATAACTAATTCAAATTCACAGAAAGTGTTCTGTTCGTAGTATTTGGCTGCATCAGAGGATATCAGAACTACATACACATTATTTCCTAACAGTGGTACATTTTATACCCAACCGCACAGAGAAAGAAAATGCAAAACTAAATGCAAACAGATTTTAAGAGGGGAGAAGAGAAGGGACACAGTTTCTGCCAATTTACCACTCCTTCTGTAACTCTATCCTTTGTTCTCAAAACTGCTTTTTACTAAATTCCCCCATTTGCACATACACCGCAGTTAGTTCTATTTGGAGGGAAATATGAGAACAGCCATGCATCTTTAGTTACATGTAATAATTTGCAAAATCATGTCAGCTATACCTCAAAAACATGAAATTCAAGAGAGCTCAGAAAGTGATTTTACAATTCAAAGAAATTAATAATTGTGCTCTTCTCCCTGTTGTAATATATCACGAAAATTTAGTTTGTAGTCTCTCTTTCTAGGAATTCATTATATGGTTCTGATTTTGGTGAAGATTTATGCACTCATGTATTTTACTATCATAAGATGTTAAAAGCAGAAAGGGATAGCCTACAATATTTTGGCCTCCTATAGTCTATGGTTTAAAATATTTCTAAATTAATTTCCAAACCAATTTAAGATTAACGCAGAGAAGAATAAAAATGCTTATGCCTCATTGGGTTATTTGTGTTATCTAACTAGGAACACAAAGTGAATGTACAAGCATGCCCTTGTTCCAACAATTACATTTTTACTCAGGCTAATGCTTTTCAAGTTGTGAATCGGTTTCCAGAGATAAAAGTTGGGTGTAAATAAATTTTATTTATTTATTTAACTATCGTGTCAGGAGTGAACCAAACAGTTGCATTGCATTAAAAACAAATAAATAAATGATGATGATGACCAGAAGGAAAATTTATCACAGGCTTTTCTGGGCTTAGTTTGATATAAGTGCATTTGCCTTCAAAAACTATTTTGTATGGATTTTATAATGTTTTTAATTGTATTTTATGACTAGTATGGTATCGAATTGTTGCCAATTTGTAAGCTGCCTTGAGTCGCCTTCGGGCTGAGAAAGGCGGGATAGAAATATCGTAAATAAATAAATAAGCATATGTAAGAAAACTTAATTTCAGAATTAATTTGCACAAATGTGTGTACTGACTTAAATACTAAAATTGTTCATGTTTTTAGAGAGTTGATGTATGGAAGCTTGAGTCCAAATTGATGTCATGACATACCTATTAGATTCCTATCACCAGTTTTGTGGTGATAGGATCTTTTAGGTAAAGTGTTATATTTACATGCAAAACTCCTTTCCTTTCTCCATGTGGGAGAAAGGAAACACTTTGGTGGAGTTGTAATTGTTTATATCGTCAGCTAGCCAAACAAACAGACCTCACAACCTCTGAGGATGCCTGCCATAGATGCAGGCAAAACGTCAGGAGAGAATGCTTCTGGAACATGGCCATACAACCCAAAAAACTTACAGCAACCCAGAGCATAGGATGATTGCAATGAGTCTCTGTTCAAATCACTGCAGCCATATAAATTAGTCATACATTAACAAGTGTTTTACTCCATCTATGAAACTGCAATCTCTAGTGTGCAGCTTGGGTGATCTGGAGTCAGCTCTGACCCTGGTTGCCTACGTTTCGGCAATGGCAAGGAGTGCACTTGCACAATTAAAACTAGTGGTAAATTTTCTGAGACATCAGATCTAGGAAGGAGGATACATGTTCTGTTTACATTCAGTTTAGAGTACTGTTGCATGGGCTTGCCTTTGGAAACTGTTTGGAAACTTCAATGGGCTCAAAATGCTCTGATCAGAATGCTAACCCAGACCTCTTGTAGGGAGAATGCAAACCCTTGTAAAAACAGCATCACTGCCTACTGATTCAGTTTGGGGCACAATTCAAAGTGTTTGTCATGACCTATAAATTCCTTTATGTCCAGACTATCTGAGAAACCATATCACCCAACATGAACCGGCAAAGTCCTGAGATCTACAAGGGAGGGAGCCTTCTCTCAGTCCTGTCACCATCATAGGTTCACTTGGTAGGACAGGAGAGATAGCCTTCTCAGTGGTTGCTTCTACCCTCTGAAACTTCTTTCCTTGGAAGGCTAACCTGGCCGCCTCCTGCTCTTCTGTTACCAGCAGTAAAGTAGTCTTTTAATGTGTAAGCAAGGGAGCTTCTTATTGGGATGTTTTATTTATCTTTTTAAACTTATGTTTCTTGTGATTTAAATGTTCATGAATTTGACTGTGAAGCTTTTTTAACTGACTCTCTCTGTGAGCTGCCTTGGATCCAATCTGGGAGGAAGGAAACATACAAACAAACAGATAAATATGTGACATAGTAAACAAGCAGACACAGTTTCCCCAAAGTGTTCTATTCACGTCTTAGATAATTTCAATTATCTTATAAGCATCTTATGTAACCAAACCCTTGTACTAACTTAAATTATACTGATATAATTCTGACAGTTCATTAGATGAGCAAAATGATCATCTTCCTTAGTACATAAGACACAATAGAGGAAATTTACTATATTTGTGAATTGTTTTAAAACAAATGTTTATGGCTTTGACACCTTAATATTTACAACAAATACTCCAATGGAAAATTTCTATTGCTCAAGTAGAGCAATAGTCAAACATACTCAAAAGAGAACAGACAACTAAAACAATCTCAAAGGTCAGTGCAAACCATCTGTATACCTTAATAAAGCGGAATGTTTGTATGTATGTGTGCGGAGGGCGGATATGTGGCAGCTATTTGCATAAAGTGATCAGGACGCCGGCCTGGAAGCTGAGCGGGTGGATGCGCAGCAAATGCTGGTACAAGCCGGGAAGTAATACATACCATTAATGGTATGTATTACTTTGTGCTATTGTGCTGTTACCATACTGCTTCAAGCTATGTGTGCTTATGGAAGTGTATAACTTATGTGCCTTTTGATATTTGTACTTGTAGTACTACAATTCTGTGGATATCGCTCCCTATGGTTCGCCGCTGTGAACAAGCCGACACTACAGGCGAAACGGACTTGGCCAATTACTTGAATGCCGTCCACGGCTAGAACCTGGCGGTTCATGGGGCCCTCCCCATGATCCTTCATATGTCCATTCGGATGCCATTTGTGATGTTACCCATCTGGGTTTGACAAGGCTTTATGGTCCACGGAACCCCTCTTCGGCACCTCCTCGGCGTTTGGAATCCCCGCTCCCTGGATCTTTTCCCATACAGCCCTGTGATCTTCGTATTTCCTACACATCTCTCCTGACGATCCCGTCTTTCCCCGCCGCGGCATTGCACCGCTGGGAGACGCCTCTTCGGCTGATTGGCTACAGGCCGCTTCCTGGTTTGGCTCTCTGGTCTTGCTGGTTGGCGTCTTCACAATTGGTGAAGACGCTTCATCGACCTCCATCGACCATTTGCCCTTCACTGAGGGGTACCTATTTTGGGTTTCCCCCTCCCTCCTTCTCCATCCAGCCATTGGGTTTGGTGGAGGAGTTGCAGCCGTGCCGTGGCATTCGCACAGCGGCTTGGATCCTTCCCGGCTTATACCAGCATTTGCTGCGCATCCACCCGCTCAGCTTCCAGGCCGGCGTCCTGATCACTTTGGGCTTTCCTCTCATACAGCCGTATGTACTCAGGGAAGGGGGGTCTTCCTCCTTTCGCCCAGGGAGCACCCCTCTTGAGGGACCCCTGTCTCGCATGTTTGTATATTCCATCTGTGTTTGATATGTCTGTATATGCTTAGGAGGTGCTTTGACCCCATTGTGGGTTTATCTAGGGTATCTGTGCCCCATTGCTTTGTTCTATGATATAGTGATATTTCACCTGTTGTACTCCCATCAGAGGCCTTTTGCCTCACCATCCCTTTATCTTGTGATTATATTATATGTTTTATATTATTGCTTATGACCTGTGTTGGTCTTGCATTGCACTGAGTATCTAGGGCATTTCTTCCTGTTACTCTCCTTCCCTTGTGTTGCTTAGTTTCTCAGGCACCGTAGCCTCATTTTCTTGTGTGTTGGCTGAATTAACAGTAACCAACCTTGGCACACTGAGCCCCTATGACCCATGATTCATTCTACTGCAGTTTGGAGTAGGGAGGACCATGGATGATGGGACTTGAAGTACCATCACAGGCTATGAGATTTGTAGTACTTTCAAACTCATTCCCCACAGACCAAGGCGGCCCTGAACCACAAGACCAAACTTGGCACACAGTACCCCCATGACCCACACTCCATCCTACTGCAGTTTAGAGGAGGATGGACCATGAAGGATGGGATTTCAAGTACCTCCATTCACTTCCCAAGCCCGCTGCGACCCTCATCCAGTGCATAATCATGACCACACTTGGTACAAAAAGCCCCCATGACCCAATGGACGTCCTGATGCAGTTCGGAGGGCGGACCATGGATAATGGGACTTGAAGTACCTCCACTCATTTCACCAGACCATTGCCAACCTCATCCAAACACTGATCAAGATGAAACTTGGCACACAGAGCCCCCATGACTCATTCTACATTCTGGTGCAGTATTGAGGAGGATGGACCACGAATGATGGGACTTGAAGTACCTCCACTAACTTCCCAAGACTGCTGCGACCCTCATTCAATGACTAATCAAGACCAAACTTGGCACACAAAGCCCTCATGACCCACTCTACATCCTGGTGCTTTTTGGAGGGACCATGGATGATGGGACTTGAAGTACCTTCACTCACCTTCTGAGACTACTACGACCCTCATCCAATGAATGATCAACACCAAACGTGGCACTAAGAGCCCCCATGACCCACTCTACATCCTGGTGCTGTTGGGAGGGGGATGGACCATGGCCAATGGGACTTGCACTACCTTCACTAACTTCCTGAGACCACTGCAAGCCACATACACATCTAATAGGAACCAACCTTGGCACACAATGCCTTCCTCAAATAACCCAGGCACCGCAGGGTCCTCAGCTAGTTTAGAAATAAAATTGGCTAAACAAGCACAATCAACTGATGTGTTCTATTTTTCATAATGTGTATCTTATATTATTCCACAGTACAAGAAATTGGCTTTCCAAACACATTAGATATGAGTTGATTTACCTTAAGAACATAAGAAGATATCTATTTCTCTACCACTCTTGGATATATCCATCCAGGCGAGAATCTGCCACCTGCTCCAAAAGCATCCTGCTTCCTATGTTCAGCAGAGCCTCCTCGCAGTCCATAAGCTGGTGCTAATAATGCTACCTCAATTCTCATGCTAGAGATTTCAAACTCGTCCAAATTATCCCATCAGACAGACTCTAACATCACTGAAACTGACTATAGGCTTCTTTAACATTCCAACAATTACAGAAGAAATCCACAGTTAATGTGTGTTTGGTATCAAAGCTTTACCAAATCCTACTTGTTTAGGAATTCCTCTTCCACATTCCATAACCTTCCTGTCTCCCACCATCTGAAGTACAAGAGTAGCTAGCTGTGGTGTTTTTGTTTTGTTTTGTTTTTTCTTAAAAGGTGCGAACAACTAAAATCCACACCAAAATTTAAATACTTTTGTTGCACAAAACAGAAGAAAAGATGGGGTCACAAGGAGCCATTCTTATAACAATTGCTTCCTTCGGTGTAATCTTAAAACCTTATGTAGGAAGGGTCCCTGGAAAGTCATCAAGAGCAAGTTTCTGTAAGGTAAGGAGGGCTGCACAGGGAAGAGAACTGGATGAAACTTTTGCTCTTCTTGAAGGATCAATTTCTTGCAGATAGGTTTAGGTAAATGTTTCTAATCTGTAGTCAATACAAAACCATACATTCATCTCCTAAATTGATTAATGTGTCAACACTGCCAACGCGGTGCAATGGTTTGACTGTTGGAATAGAACTCAGGGAAATCAGCGTCTAAAACTTCATTCAGTCATGGAAACCCTTGGTCAAGTCATAATCTCTCATGGCAATCTCTAAGAAAATTCTGCCAAGAAAACATTATGATCATAGGTTTGCCATAGGTCAGAAGCGACTTGAAGGCACACAATGGCCACAACTAGACCAGCACATCAATTAGTTCTTTATCTAGCATCAATCAAATCACTTATTTTCAGGTATTCTTTTCCTTAAAACACCTTTGGTCATTTGAGCTTCCTTGCTCACATTTTGTGGAAATTCTATGCACTTCTGATTAGGATAGCTCAAAAAGATTCAGGTCTAAGAGAAAAATCTGCAGATCTCCGGATTAGAAATGCCTGTTTTAACTAAACTGAATTTTACACTGTAATGATTAACAGAGGCTGAACACTATTAAGATTTCTTTCAAATACTATTGCATGGAATAGCTTCTCACATACTACATGTGCACATTTGGAGTGTTTGTCAGGGCCAAAGGAAGTCAACAATCAGCCACAAGAGATAACAGGGAGTGAGGAAGGCAGAACTATTTTTAAACTAAATAAATAAATATTTGTGATGGGTCAAGTTCTTCTCAATAGCAAATAGGTCAGGATATCCAACTAATAGTTTTATTATCCAGTAATTCAAAACAAAACATGACCAAAACATTACTTTCTTCCTCTATTCCTAGAAAAATCCAAATTGGTGAAGTTATTTTTCTAGTCTACAACACCAAATTTCCCTAACCTGCATGATCAAAACCTTTCTCTAGCCATACATTTTGTTATTGACCTGCTGTTATGGGGTCTAAATGCCCTATAGGCATGTTATCTTGGAAACTAAGCAGAATCAGCTTGAATGGGAGACCACTTATGATGGGAGATCTCTCATGGCAAAGAGATGGATGGGAGGTGCTGTAGGCTATATTTCAGGGATGAAACTGGCATAATTACTTCTTAGTATTCCTTTCCTAAGAAAACCCTGTGGAATTCATGGAGCCACATGAAGTCAACAGGGACATACACACAACAGGGACATACACACAAATATGGATTGAGTAGTAACGGAGTCAGACAAAAAATACGATGCAGATATAGTTCATCTCTATACTGACATAGTTTAGTTGTTTGTGCCATCACAGTATTTGTGCCTAGAAACATCTAGAAAATGTGGAGTTAGGAATGAGAAGAAGAGGGAGAGTGGGAATAAAGAGGAGGACATAGACAAGCAAAGCTGTGAGGAGGAGAGAAGGAAGACAACATATAGGGGTGATGTTGCTGATGTTTTTCTACCCTTGATCAAGAAGAATGTCTCCAGACTACATCAACTGTCCGTCTTATTGTGTGTGTGTGTGTGTGTGTGTGTGGCCAAAAATGTATACCTGTAAGTGTTGGGGGTGAAAGGTTAAAAGCAAAAAGGTACACTAAGACATAAAAAGCAAGACTTCACTGGGAAAGATATTCAGAATGCTAGTCAGAGGTCAAGGCAGGCAGGGCTGAGGATTGAAGCTCAACACATTCTGAAGTGAGAGGCTGGCGGGTTGACAGTGAAGGTGGGAATAAAGAAAAGGAATCGGGGTGTAATTTTATTTTTAAAAACTTCTAATAACTGTTGGCCCGCAAGTGATTTTTTAAGCAAATAATCAAATCTACTGGTGGCAAATACAGTGCCTCCATTCATGCTTCCTGCATGCCATCATCTATTTCTTGGGCACTGATAAAGTGATAAAATGGAATGACATTCATCTAAATTAGATTTTTACTGCATGAATACATTTCTGTTGTGCAAATCAAATTAATGCTTTTGCAAAGTTTTCAAAGGCATACTTGTTTTATAAATAAAAACAAATGCAATAAAACATAATGTGTTTCCTTTAACAATTTTCCGCTAAGTTATAGGAAATTTCTAAGAAAGCATCATTTATCTTAACAGGAATAACTCCTATGTAAAATATAGAGATTGGAGCCTAAAAGTCTCCATAGATTCTAACCACAATGATTACAAGTAGGCTAGTAATCATTATGCTTAAGAGCCATACAAATGCATATAAATAGTTCAACAGAACAGCCAAAACAGTTCAACAGAAGAGTACAGGCAAGGCCTTGCACGATCTAGGGCCTGCGTACCCGAGGGACCGCCTTACCCCATATGTTCCCCCGAGATCACTACGTTCAGAAGAACGGAATTTGTTATTGGTACCATCAATCCGCTCCTGCCATCTGTCCACAACTAGGCAGAGAGCTTTCTCTGTGGTGGCTCCGGTGCTATGGAACTCTCTTTCTGATGACGTCCGAGCGATTTCAGAGCTCGCCCCTTTTCGTAGGGCTTGCAAGACTGCACTTTTTAGACTGGCTTTCAACTAGCCCAGCTTCCGAGGAATTGTAACTCTGAATTGATACTTTGTAATCGTCCTGTGTTTTTATGTTTTTATCACATGTTGCAAATTGTTGTGTGCAGCATGTTTTATTGTAAATGTAATCCGCCCCGAGCCTGCAGGGAGGAGCGGAATATAAGATCGAAGAAATAATAAATAAATAAATAAATAAGGTAGGGCTAACAGGGTGGGAGCGCTCCTTATCGCTCCCTCTTGTAACTGACCTGTGCATAAGGTGATCCAGTTTTTGTGTGTGTTATACATATACATACACATAAAATACAAGCAAAGAAATCCAATAAGCAAATCCCAGTTTATATTATAAGGGATGTCATTTTAGTATGCCATTGTATAAAATGGAGTTTCAACATCCATGGAGTTTGGTATCCCTGGGAACCAAACCCCAGCAGGGGCTCAAGGTACCCACCTCACATAATGAATCCGAGAACAGGGTAATGTAAGTTACTTCAGTCATAGTACATTTATTACTTAGATAACTCACAACTTATTGTTGTGAGTTGATGTACCTTCAGGTAATTTCCAACTCATGGCGAACCTAATGCACAGCGCTTTTCTTGGCATGCCTTGTTCAGAAGGGGTTTGTATTTGCCTTCCTCTAAATCTTACTAATTTTATTACTCAATCACTCAATCTCAGAGGAAGGCAAAGGCTATTTCCTTTGAATAAATCCTGCCAAGAAAATCGCATGATAAGTTTGCCTTAGGTAAAGGTTTTCCCTTGACATTAAGTCCAGTCGTATCCGACTCTGAGGGTTGCTGCTCATCTTCATTTCTATGCCTAAGAGCCGGCGTTGTCAGTAAACACCTCCAAGGTCATGTGGCTGGCATGACTGCAAGGAGCGCCGTTACCTTCCCGCTGGAGCGGTACCTATTGATCTACTCACATTTACATGTTTTCAAACTGCTAGGTTGACAGTAGCTGGGGCTGACAGCAGAAGCTCACGCCGCTCACTGGATTCGAACCTGTGACCTATCGGTCAACAAATTTGACAGCTCAGCAGTTTAACCCACTATAACAGTGCTGTCGCACTTCTTCCGGCCCGTGGGCCGGAAGAAGTGTCACTGATCACCTGGGGGCCGCAGTGAGCGGGGGCGTGGCCACTCCCAGGGGCGTGGCCCCTCCCGGGGCGTGGCCGGCCTCCTGCGCGGCCCGCCCATTTTCAGGAGGGTTTCCTGGGTGACGTTAGGCTGGGTGACGCCTGACGTCACCCAGCCTAACGTCACCCAGGGAAACCCTCCCGCAAGCCTGGAAGGCTCCGGGAAGCGAGAGCGGCTCGCTTCCGCGAGCCTTCCAGGCTTGCAGGTTCTTCGCCCAGCTCCCGTGTCCCTCTGAGCAGAGGGACACGGAAGCTGGGCAAAAACTCGCCCGAAGCCTGGAAGGCTCCCGGGGGCGCGAGCGGCGCTCGCTTCCCTGCGAGCCTTCCAGGCTTGCAGGAGTTCTTCGCCCAGCTCCCGTGTCCCTCTGAGCAGAGGGACACGGAAGCTGGGCAAAACTCGCCGAAGCCTGGAAGGCTCCCGGGGAGGCGAGAGCGGCGCTCGCTTCCCCTGCGAGCCTTCCAGGCTTGCAGGGGAGTTCTTCGCCCAGCTCCCGTGTCCCTCTGAGCAGAGGGACACGGAAGCTGGGCAAAACTCGCCCGAAGCCTGGAAGGCTCCGGGGGAGGCGAGAGGCGGCGCTCGCTTCCCCGCGAGCCTTCCAGGCTTGCAGGAGTTCTTCGCCCAGCTCCCGTGTCCCTCTGAGCAGAGGGACACGGAAGCTGGGCAAAAACTCGCCCGAAGCCTGGAAGGCTCCCGGGGAGGCGAGGCGGCGCTCGCTTCCCTGCGAGCCTTCCAGGCTTGCAGGGGAGTTCTTCGCCCAGCTCCCGTGTCCCTCTGAGCAGAGGGACACGGAAGCTGGGCAAAACTCGCCCGAAGCCTGGAAGGCTCCCGGGAGGCGAGAGCGGCGCTCGCTTCCCCTGCAGCCTTCCAGGCTTGCAGGGAGTTTCGCCCAGCTCCCGTGTCCCTCTGAGCAGAGGGACACGGGAGCTGGGCGAAAACTCCCCGCCAGCCTGGATGGCTGGTGGGAGAAGCGAGCGCCGCTCGCTTTCCCGCCAGCCTTCCAGGTTTGGGGAAGGGTTTTAAGCCTGGCACTCGCGTCTCGAGTGCCGGGTGAAAACCCTTCCCCAAACCTGGAAGGCTCGCGCGTGGAAGCGAGCTTGGAAGGGAGGGAGGCGCCGCGGGGACCCCCTCCCTCCAAGGCATCGGCTCAGGAGAGAGGGAAAAGAGGGCGGTGCAGGGAGGAGGAGCTGGCTCACTTCCTCCTCCCTGCCCCGCCTCCCCTCCCCCCCCCCCCGCCCATTTAAATTTTTTTTAAAAAAAATTTAAAAATGGCGGCCGGGGGCATAGCTGGGGCCGGAGCCAACAGGCTAGGGGGCCGTGTCCGGCCCCAGGGCCGCCAGTTGGACAGCCCTGCACTATAACTAGAAAATACAAGCCGTCCTCAAGATAGGGTCTCTAGTGTAGGTTTTTTCTTAAGTGGAATTTGTATGTAATTTGGAACAGTTTAATTTTTTAGGTGTAATGCCAGCTAGCATCCCATGCTAACCTTCCCTATGCTGTCCAAAGCATTCATGCATGCATGTGTGTGTGTGTGCGTATGCGGGTGCGTGTGTGTGACTGGAGTTACACTTAAAATGTACCTTTTCTGACTTACAAACAAATTCCACTTAAGAACAAACCTACTGAACCATGTCTGGAAATTGCTTATGTAACTCTGTCTTAGAGTGTTCCCATAATCCTCTCCAGTTCCATCTTGCTGTGGCAGACAATAAAGAAACAATGGTTTTGTGATGTAGAAAATGTGAAAGGCACTAAGTAATATTAGTTCCTTGAAAAAAGAAGTCTAAACCATCAGCACTCGGCCATCATTTAGGACTCCTAGTTATCTCTCTCTTACACTCACTTGAGAAAAAAAAAATCAAACAAGACAAAATAAAGTCACAATGAACTTTTAATTTATCTAGTTAAAAACAATCCATTCTACATTTACATGTATTTTGAACACAAAGTGAAAACAGAAATAGCTCAATGTAATATTTGGAATCAGCACACAATAAAAACAGCTACCATTTGAAATATTTATATACCCCTTTAAACATTTAAAAGTTGTTCTTCAGACAAGAGTTCCTCAAGAGATATAGATGATTCACAATGGGGACAGGTTTCAGTGTCACTGCTACCGGTAGATTGCATCAGAGTGACCATAATTATAGGATGGCCTATATTGGGACTAATCCAAAATTTGTCGCTGAGAATAAAGATCAAAGGCTAATGTGAACATGTGCAGTTCTAACACAGCTCCCATGTCATCTTTAACAGTGAATAAAATCAGAAGCAAGTGTAGCAAATGCATTATTTGCAGGGAAGTAGATAGTTTTGAAGGCCTCCTTGGAAAGAGGCTTATGAAAATTGGCTTGTCGCGCGCACACACACACACACACTGAGACTTCTATGCTGCCATACAAAATCCAAATTATCTAATTTTAACTGGACTATATGGCAGTGTAGACTCATATAATCCAGTTCAAAGCAGACCATCTGGATTTTCTCATTTGATAATCTGGATTATATAGCTGTGTAGAAGGGGCCTGAGGCTGGCCACATGTGGAAGGGTTAAAGATCCCTCCCGTTGATCTTCACTGAATTTGTACAATATTGGTTCACAAGCAATGCTGCACTGCTTCACAGGATTACTAGTCACAATGTGATCCTGTGAAGCAGTTCTACAGAGATACAGCTTTGTTTTGGTTGTAGAGCTGACACAGCGTGAAGGTGAATTTTTGGGCCAGGCCTTTCCTTCTTTTCTTCCCTTCCTTTCCTGTTCCAGTGGACGGTAGGTTCTCATTACTCCGCTGTCAACGGTCAGGCTGTTACCCTGTACCCTTTGCTAAGGGACTGCCTGTATTCAATAGCATGAGGGGCAATATCCATGTGTGTTGAACACTATTAATCCATCAAGATGTTGAAGAATTTCCTAACACTGCCACTTTTTGCAGTTTCTCAACCCCCAAAAACCCTATTTATAACACACACAGCTCTTTTATTGTAAGTGAACTACAAATCCCAGCAACTACAACTCCCAAATGTCAAGGTCTATTTCCCCCAAACTTCACCAGTGTTCACATTTGGGCATATTGAGTATTTGTGCCAAGTTTGGTCCAGATCCATTGTTGTTTGAGTCCACAATGCTCTCTGAATGTAGGGGAACTACAACTCCAAAACTCAAGGTCAATGCCCAACAAACCCTTCCAGTAATTTCTGTTGGTCTTGGGAGTTCTGTGTCCCAAGTTCGGTTCAATTCCATTGTTGGCAGGAATTCAGAATGCTCATTGTTTGTATGTTAACTATAAATCCCATTAACTAGAACTCCCAAATTTAAAAAAACCACCCCCCCCAAAAATCCCACCAGTATTCAAATTTGAGTGTATTGGATATTTGTGCCAAGTTTGATCCAGTGAATGAAAATACATCCTGCATTATGATTCATAACAGTAGCAAAATGACAGTTATGAAGTAGCAACATAAATATTATGGTTGGGGGTCAGCACAACATGAGGACCTGTATTAAGGGGTTGCGGCATTAGGAAGGTTGAGAAACACTGTTCTAACACAACCAAAAGGAACATATATTATCTGTAGTAAAAAACTGCCCATTGTTCTGTACTCAAAATAGATTTCTACTACACAGAGAAAGTTGTCTCAGCCCCAAACCAGACCAAAAGGCATCTGGGAATGATTCTAGATAATCTATCCCATTTTTTTAAAAAAAAACAACCTGGAACCTGAGGTGCAACTTGACATACACATTAACATACCTCTTATAGAGGCTAGAGGCGGGGAAAGTGAATCGACCTGTATCTCTCCAAAAGCACTTAAGAAATCACTCTTTTCCATAAAAATATGAGTCTGACTTCACTAAACGGTAACTTGGATAAGCTATTAGTTGAATTCCTTTGCGTAAAAGGTCAATGGACAGCATATAAATGATAGACAAAATCATTTTTGTCCATATGAACACAAACTAATTCTGATTGGAGCATGGTTGTGTTTATTTCCTCATCTGTGCATTTGGAAACCCATAGAATATAGCCATTATGCCTGGAATCCCATTGGTTATTCATGAGTCGAGGAGCCCTACTGATGACTAGTGCGTCAACACATAGTAAGTCAAAACATACCGTAGGTAAATAAACATCAATTCATTCTTTAGTTAAAAGTTTATTTGTTCTTATTTTTGTGTTCCTTCAAAATATTTCTGATTTTATGGCAGTCCTCAGGCAAACCTATCACATGGTTTGAGAGTGTATGGTTTACCTAGGATCACACAGTGGGTTTCCATGTTCAACTGGGAATTTGATCCCTGATCTGCACAGTCATAGCCCAATGCTTAAACTACTATACAATGCTAGCTCTCTATTTTGATCTCTGTATGTAACAAAAACACTTTATCTCCTCTATACAAGGGAAGGTGTCCCAGGATCCCTTCCCACTAATACTGAATATAGAAACTGTGAGAGGCACACACAGCCACTGAACAACTCGCTGGAAGGCACAACTAACTTTTCTCATTCAAGGAATTTAGTCTATTGTTGCATACCATGAATTAGGAAATAAGCCTACGCGTTAAATACAGAACTGCTTCCTCTGGAGTCTGAAGCTCATCATGTTGTTCATAGTGTTGTCATCTTATCCACTATTTCAAGACCTAGTGTGCAGTTAAAAGCAGTGCCATAAGACAACGGTTGTGTCTAAAGTAATTAGATATTATAAAGCAGAGGCTGTAACAACTCCCTAATAGGTTTAAATGCCATATATATGTCTTCCAGATATTGAATGCCCATATACATTAGTTTGGTAGGCATAACTCCATCCGACTTGTATATTTTGATCTTATTTTTATTTAACTACTGGAATGGAATATCCTTGCACTATACCAAATCATGGCCTTTCAATCATAACAGATCTCAAAAAATCCTTAATTTGGGAAAACAATTAAATTACCTACCATTTGTAATTACTTTACTTAAGTGTTTAATTTAAAAAACTGTTAAAAATAAAGGTTTCTATGGTTGAAACTTTTACTTATCTGCCTGGTGAAGGAAAATGGGTACTATCAACCCTGCATGGGTACTATCAAACCTGGCAGACAGGATCTATGCACAAGGAAACCATACAAACTCCTGTTTATCCAAAGATCTCAAAGAAGATAGAACTGCAGTACAACTCAATAATGTAAGTAGGTTTTCAAGGAACTTAACATTCTGAGATATAAAAAGAACATTCACAAACCCCAAACACTGATTATATGGTTCAGATCATGAAGAGTCATTGACTCAAACCTTTCCCAAAACTCTAAAGGACGCAAGAAGAGCAAAACTTACAACGACAACAACAAACACAAAAAAATGGGAACAATGTTTGAAAACTGCCAGGAAAATAACTTGAAAGAACTCACAAAATACGAAACAAACATCCTGCCCTGGTCAGTTGTCAGAATATCAAACAGATATCTGAGGTCAGGCATTTCATGAAACAATGAGAATGTGATACTATATTAAAGCAAAATTGAAGGGTAGTTGCTTGAAATACAGTCTTTCAGACAGACGGAATAGAGCATATGTTCCATAATACATTCTGGAGTATAAGGGCTGCAAAGTTGAAGGATAGCTGCTTGAAATACAGTCTTCCAAACAGAATAAATACAATCTGGAGTATAAGGGCTGCACAGTTGTATTGCGGTAACTTCTTTGTGGATTTTATTTGCAGCAGTATCTTGCAAAACTCTCAGTTTTTCCTGCTTTAATTCATTTGAAGCAACCATAACGTCACCAAAACCTTCCTAGGTGAGAAGTTATGACACTGCCTGGGCTGAACAGAATGAGTAAAATTCGGTCTTTTAAAAAATCAGATCAACCCACAAGTATGCCTTGTAAAGATTCTCCCTAAATAAAAACAAAAGTTTGCCTAACATAGCCTAAAGCTAGTATTTGTATATTATTATGTTGAATTGGCACAACAATGCTTAGTTCTTTCAAGGAGTTAGTTTACTTTGGATAAGATCCAGACTAGACTATCCTATATGTACTTCTCATATAGGCTATAAAAAATCATGAAGTTATGCCAAATGCTTTCCAACATTGCCTTCAGTACTACATCTTGTCATGTGCCACAAAATTGCTTCACCTTTAAAGCAACCCTAAGGATTTTCTGAAGTTGAGTGTGTGTGACTCACCCAAAGTGGATTTCCATGACCAAGTGGAGAATCAAACATTGGTCTCCAGAGTTTAGTCCAACACACAAGTCACTACAACACAGACAGAACTCAATTTCTGTTTGTATCTTTGAGCCACAGAAAATATAGCAATAGATTGTAGCCTTTATTGTAAATGACCATTAAACTGATGCCAATCATGTGTATTATACAGTAAGGATGAAATGGTTATCTCCTCTACACCAAAACTGCAAAATATTTAGATCCAACTGAGAATATAGGAAGGACAGGGATATAATGGTCAAAATATTTTTGGTGGCATTTTGCCATATAACTGTGTTGACATAGTGTCAACTGGAGGAAAGGGCCCCAAGTGCAAAGTTCACGAAGGAAGCAAGGCATTAAAGAATTAAGTCTGCATGGAGCTGGTTGATTTTGCTTGCCTTCTTTTGAGCTAGGAAAATGTGCAAACTCTAGCCTGGAACACAACAGACTTCCAGACAAACATTGCAATCTATTCATGTGTACTCCAAGTAAATTATTTTAATGAGACCTTCTCAGACAAGTGTGTGTGGAATTGTTGCCTTCCAGTGTACTGAATCCTCAAGATTCAGATACTTACTGCTTATCTATCCAAGAGTCACATGTTACGTCATCTTATGTCACATATTTAGTAATGTCCGCCTGCTTCCTACATCCTGATCTGCCAATATATTCATTTTATTAAGATGACTGAGCATATGTACACGCTGAAGTAGTAACTTAGCCCTGTGTGAAGAGCCTTTTATTGCTCTATCAGTGGTTGAAAGCTAACTTTTAATATAGTGCAAAGAAGTAATTTAAAAACCAAGCCAAAAAGGGCAGAAGTCTGACCAGCATTGCCGTCTATTCAAAGTGCTATTCTGTCCATTTGTACATTGCTCTGATATAAATAACAATGTAGTCATGGACTGTACTTGAGGTAGGGCATACTGTGGCCTTCCAGATGTTGTTAGACTGCAACTCCTATCAGTCTTGCACAGGATAGCTAATAGTGAAGGATGATGGAGTTGCAGACCAAGAAGATGTGGTCTAGGGACTCCCAGTCCTCAGACCTTTGAATCTGCACTGCACAGTTATAGAAATTTCACCTCATTTTAAATTCCATGCTTTCATTTTATGGTTTTTTGGGGGGATTTATAGTATGGGAAGAAACTCCTTTCTAAGTACAGCTTATTAGAGTGGTCCAAGAGAAAAGACTGCATAGAATGGAAACATGACTGCTATAATTGCATTGTACATATACACCCAAAGATCTCTCCTATATCTTTGCAGTACTTTGTAGTTCTCTCCTCCAAAAATTAAGCTTTAAAGATTGTGCATTAAGTACTAAACAAAAAGCATCATGGTTAACACAAAATTGAGAGTACCCATACAATATATATAAAAACAAGAGACACTGCCCTCTCTTTCCCATCCAACCTACCCCATACTGCTGAACATCTGCTAGCGCATTCAAATATCATCTCTGACCCAATTATTCTGCCATCTTTCTAAAGAAACTCTGTCAGATTTATTTTTATAATGATCCCGATGCTATGTCAACAAGTCTGAAGCAACTAAAACACATCCAGTTACACCTCTTTCTAAGACACTCAAAAGCAGATGACGCAACAGAAGAAAGTGAATTACAGTTGTGACATGGAAGTCCATACATGATTTCTATTTCTTTCTTGTGCATAAAACTGTAGTATACCTTCATGTTCTTTCTGACTTATGGCAATTCTGAGGTGAACCTGCCACAAGGGTCTTTTTGGCAAGATTCTATGGTCTCAGTCTCCTTTAATGCAAGGGGATTTAGGCAGGCCAAGGGACTCTTTGTTTTCGGATATTGTAGTTTCTCCTGATTTTTTAAAAAAGTAATATTTACCTTGTGAGGAATCTAGTGTCTAGATCCAGGGAAGTCATGCTCCCCATTCTCTATTCTGTCTTGGTCAGACCAGACTTGGAATCACACTGTGTCCAATTCTGGGCACCGCAATTGAAGGGAGATGTTGACTCTAAGTTTAAATGTGTCCAGAGGAAGACAACTAAAATGATCAAGGGTCTGGAGAACAAGCCCTATGAGGAGCAGCTTCAAGAGCTGGGCATGTTTAGCCTGCAGAAGAAAAGGCTGTGAGGAGACATGATGAGGACCATGGATAAAGATGTGAGGGGATGTCCTAGGGAGGAGGAAGCAGGCTTCCTTTCTGTTGCTCTGGAGACTAGGGCACAATGGAGCAATGGATCCAAACTACAGGAAAGAATATTCCACCTGAAAATGCGAAAGAACTTTCTCATTGTGAGACATATTCACCAGTGGAACTCTCTGCCCCTGGAGTGTGGTGGAGGCTCCTTCTTTGGAGGCTTATAAACAAAGGCTGGATGGCCATCTGTCGGGGGTGCTCTGAATAAGATTTTCCTGCTTCTTGGCAGAATGGGGATGGACTGGATGGACCACGAGGTCTCTTCAAACTCTATGATTCTAAGATCTGTTCAGTATGTTTTTCCTTTGCTTTCCTCTCATGCTGAAAGAGCGTGACTTGCTGAAGTTCACCCAGTAGGTTTTCAAGGCTGAGTAGGAAATCGAAGTACGGTCTCCAGAATCACACTTCAATCACAAACCACTACACCATATGTCTGTAATTCTGAACAAGACCTTAAAACCATATTTGTGTGAAATGTGTTGCATGCAGAGTACATTATTTCACAAGAACAGGCAATACACATCTCTCCACACAAGCTCACATTTTAGACCATGGCAACAAATCAAATGAAAATTTAGAAGAGTGATACTTCACTTGGCCTATTGCCTTCTACAGGTTAGCATCTGAGTGTTAATTTACTATCATGAAAACATACTGTATCAATTCACTATAAATTGGATTAAAAAACTTCTTAATTTAATCTTAGCAATAACAAAGCAGCTGGCCATAGCTGTTATTTTTGCCATGTGAAGTATTTCCTTACAGTTGACATCATATGTGTTCCACACATAAGAGATCTGGATGCAGGCATGACATAGACAGCACGTCCTAATATTTATAAGTTAGTAAGGCTGTCCTTAAGGAAGATGCCATTTTGTTCATGCTCATACGTACACTTGAAAATGTAGCTTTAGAAATGTTTTGTGCATTTTAATGACTTATGTTAGAAATAGCTAGGCGCAAGTGTTTTACAAAGGCAAGGTGAAGCATACTTGCCCAACTTCTCTTTCTACATGAAAAGAGAAGCTGAAGGAAGCACTGTTGCATTCAGTTAGATTCTCAGGCATGTGTATTTTCCAACATTAATGTAACAGTGTTTCTGATACAGGTTGAGTACCCTCATCTGATGGGCTTAGGGCTGGTAGTGTTTTGCATTTCAGATTTTGGATCAACTATATTTGCATATAAGTACAAAATGAGGTATCTTGGGACTCAAGCCTAAACATACAATTCATTTATATTTATATACCCGGTATACACATACTCTGATAGCACTGAACCATCAGAAAGCAAAAGGAATTTCTGTGGACATTGTTAAACTTTGAATATTTCGCATTTCAGAAACAACACACGTTATTATTTGCTGCCTTAATTACATGGCAGCACTGGGAGAGATTTTATATTTATCACAATGTTTGGTATTATGGACAGACAGTCATACAATGAATATACTAAACCAGGCCTGTCCAACAGGCGGCCCGCGGGCCATACACGCCCCCCCAGCCTGTTGGGCACGGCCCCCCTACCCTCCTGCAATAAATCTGTTTAGTTTTTTTAAAAAATTAAAAAAAAATTTTTTTGATTTTTTAAAAACAATTCTTCTGGGAGGGAGGGAGGCAGGCACCCGGCTCCTCCTCCCTGCCTCGCTTCCTCCGTCCCTCTCTCCGCCCCGCCGCTGTGATCCGGATCGCAGCGGGGGCGGAGAGAGGGACGGAGGCGGGGCAGGGAGGAGGAAGGCACCTGGCTCCTCCTCCCTGCCCTGCCCCCTCTGTCCCTCTCTCCGCCGCGCCGAACACGCTCAGGGGCGGTGCTTCCTCCGCAGTTTGTTTGGCAAGGTGAACGAGAGGAAGGGGACCCTGCGTTCGCCTCCTTTGCTTGTTTTTTGCTTTGTATCTAGGAAAAACAAGCAAGCATAGGGTGAAAACAAACAGCGGGTTCACCGCCCTGAGCGTGTTCACGTCATCGCCTGGAGATGCTCAGGGGCAACAGTGGAGGGGGACCACCGCCTCCCTTGTTTTTGCTTTGTAGCTAGTGCATTCGGAGATGCCGGTTGCGCCCCTGACGTCATGCGCCTGCCTGAGATGCTCAGGGGCGGGGCGTCCTCCGCAGTTTGTTTGGCAACGTGAACGAGAGGAAGGGGACCCGCGTTTGCCTCCTATGCTTGTTTTTGCCGGGCGTAAACAAAGCCACGCGTGGCTTTCTACCTACCCGGGCCTCCCTTTTCGCCCGCTAAGCAGCGCTGGCACCGGCTACCTGGCTTCGCCAGGGAAGGCGCGCTGCCCGGACCTCCTCTTCCAAAGGAGGAAAGAAGAGGTATGTTATTGTGTTCCGGGATATCTAATATTAAATGGATTGCTTCATTAATAGAATTGTGTTCTGGGGATATAATATTAAATATCCAACCTTCCACCTTTCTGTTATAATTATATTTAATTGTGTTTTAATCCCTCCCTAATTTATTCCCAACCTCCAACCTTCCACCTTTCTGTTATAATTATATTTAATTGTATTTTAATTAGGGGGCAGAGCCAGGGCGGGGAGGGGGCGGAGCCGGGGGCTTGGCCCCCCAGGTGATCAATGACTGGAATTCCGGCCCAAGGTCCGGTAGAAGTTGGACAGCCCTGTACTAAACTATTCCAATATTACACAAGCAAAGAAAGGCTTCTCTCGTGAAAGGGGTAGCATCTATTAGCTGTGGAACTGTATCTTGGATTAGAGGTTTGAAGATATCCAAATATGCTGATTTTAGGAATTATCATTCTCTAGACTTTCCTCACAAATCTTTATAGTGTGCAGTCTCTTGCATTTAGGGTGATCAAAGTCTTGCCTTGAATTTTGGCCTTGGGCATGTCAGCCTATATCTCCTTTTTTTAACCAGAAAAAAATTAAATGTCCTAGAGAACATTTCTCCTTAATTCTTTACATTTTACCATCTTCTCTAGAGGTATCACAAGACAAATTGTTCCATTGTTTGCACTTCCCATTACGAGAATAGTTGCCTAAACCTATTTAAGTGAAATGATTCCATGGCACAAACAACCTCACATCATCATACACTGGATATAGTAAAGTGTAAGAATTAGGTTTTGAAATGACATTCAAAGAACTGTTTTACATACAGAAACTAGCTACATCTACCAACAGAGTATGGTCAATCTCTTCTTGAAATGTCCCCAGAGGGGAAAATATTATAGTCTTTCAGCAAGGTCAATTTTCTCACGAGGCAAAGTGGAGTGTCATTAAAAGGCAGCACATTGTCCTTGGTGGTGGTGTTTCTATATACAGTATATAAAGAAATTGCTAAAATTACATGTAGGATTTTTGTAAACCAAAACATCATGGTTGACTTTGGATACTCTGCTTTTTGACATTTTTCACATTGTGCGGTAAGATATCACTGATTTACCTAGGGCAGTCTTAATTCTTGGACTTTCAGGGCCTTCTTTCTTACTTTGTCTGAAAGGACTGGTGCAGACAAGATTTAACTAAATGGGAACCAGTTCCAAAAATAGATAATCCCTTCCCTGAATCAAGTTCTTCCGCCCTCGCAATTAAACTACTTGTTGGCTGCTTGATGTAACTGTGGTTGACCAAGCTACTTGTTTAACCAGATCCCAAAACCATGTTTTGAAGTGACACATCTGAAGACATTCTTGCAATACCTGGAAAGAAAAGGGCTACAAAAAGAGCTGTCCACTCTTAATACAGAAAACATGGTAGTGGTAGTAGTAGGAGGAGGAGTAATAATAATAACAACTTTATATCTTGTCCTATCTCTCTGTTGAGATTCAGGGTGGTAGTATTATTACTTCTACACAGACATCAACAAATAGTGCTTTTTATTATAAACCAGGGCTGTCCAACTGGCGGCCCCGGGGCCGGATCCGGCCCCGTAGCCTGTTGGACACGGCCCCACCTATGCCCTCAGCCGCCATTTTTAAATTTAAAAAAATATCGATTTTTTTTAAATAAAAAAATGGCGGCCGGGGGAGGGGGGGCAGGGAGGAGGAAGAGAGCTGGCTCCTCCTCCTTCGCCCTTCCTCCTTCCCCTCCCTGCACCGCGGCTCACGATTGGAGCCGCGGCGCCGCTGGAAAGAGAGAGAGAGAAGCCAGTCAGCTGACTGGCTTCTCCTCTCTGTCTCTTTCCCCGCGCGGGGATCCCAGGGCGTCGGCGCGGGAAAGAGAGAGAGAGGAGAAGCCAGTCAGCTGACTGG
Organism: Anolis apletophallus; assembly: GCA_030556195.1. NCBI lineage: Eukaryota > Metazoa > Chordata > Lepidosauria > Squamata > Anolidae > Anolis > Anolis apletophallus. The sequence continues at coordinate 70,139,046 of JARBWK010000004.1, forward strand.
CTTCTCTCTCTCTTTCTTTCCGCGGGATCCTAGGCGCTGGCGCCGCGGGGAAAGAGAGAGAGACGCTAGTCAGCTGACTGACTTCTCCTCTCTGTCTCTTTCCCAAGCACGCGCAGGGATCCCAGGCGCCGGGCGCGCGCGGGAAAGAGAGAGAGGAGAAGCCAGTCAGCTGACTGGCTTCCTCTCTCTCTCTTTCCCCATGCGCGGGATTCCAGGCGCCGCGCGCGGGGAAAAGAGGGAGAAAGGAGAAGCCAGTCAGGGGAAAGACGAGGAAGAATGACAGCTTAGGAGGGGCTGGGGCGGGGCGGGGGCTGGGGCGGGGCCTGGGGGAGGGACTGGGGCGGGCCAAACGGCCCCCCAGGTCATCAGTGACCTCAAGTCCGGCCCTTGGCCGGTTAGAAGTTGGACAGCACTGTTATAAACCATACAAAGCAACAAAGCCACACAGTTGGAGTCCAGAATTTCCTGCTATGACATGTGTAATTTACTATTTTTCTAAAGGCATCTTTCAGTTTTTGCCAAACCACTTATCTACCAACCATTTATAAATATGAAGTAATAAACATTGTCACTCTCTTCTCAGAGCTTTGTGTTATCATTTGTGTTTCCCCCATTTTGGGACCATCTCTATCAATGGATGAAATATTTTCCCCAAGTTAAGACCTAACCCTGCATATAGGAACAAGATGTTTATTCCACAAACTGTGGTGTCTAACAAACAAGGTGTGCATCTCTGGCAAGATAGTGATGGGGAATTTGTGATCCTCCGGGTGCTATTGGACTGTAAATCCTATTAACACTATGATAATGATAATGATAATAATAACTTTATTTTTATACTCCGCCAACCATCTCCCCGTGGGGACTCGGGATGGCTTACAAGGGACAAGCCCAAAAAAACAATTTAAAACACTAGCTAGCAGAGCCAACAATAAATATGATGAGGAAAAAATAGTCTGACTGCAAGCTGTATACTGTATTATGTTTTCACTGTCACACAATCGACTAGGAATACATCAGATTTTTTAAAATGTCTCATAATTTGGTAAATGTTCATAGATATGAGAAACATTTCCCAATATATAAATTTGTGGGTCAAATAATGACGTACAATTGTCAAAGACATGCCATGAAGTAAAGCAGAGAAATTTACTATAATTTTTTTCTCTTGACATATTATGCCAGTTTTGCAATAAAATAAATAGCTGTAGTGCAGCTTCTTAGTTATTGTTTGGCTTTTGGTCTAATATTTAAGTTAAAAGACATTTAAACTTAAAGGTCTTTAAGTTTAAATGCTCATACTTGGAGCTCCTACATATTTCATCTTGAGCTTTTAGTAGGAAGAATAATGGTAGGTTACATACCTGTGACCATCTTTCTTCGAGTGAAGCTCTGTGAATCCACACTTATGAGTTTTGCGCCAGCGGGCTACTAACGGAACTTTTCCAGTTTGAAACTTTTTGGCGGTAGCTCCGCCCAGCCGGCCCGGAGGGCATAAAAGGCGCCTCCATGCGCGCCCACCCCATTCCTACGCCACATTAGCAACTAGGAAAGGGTGGTTTGAGAGAGTGGGGACGGCCGGGCGAGTTCGTGTGGATTCACAGAGCTTCACTCGAAGAAAGATGGTCACAGGTATGTAACCTACCATTCTTCTTCGAGAGCTCTGTGAATGCACAGTTATGAAGATTTACCGAGCTAAGGTAAAGGAGGTGGGAACAAACCAGCCAAATATGAACAAAATGAACAGGTTTATTACAACCACAACACGAATAAATAACATATCAATCATATAAATATGAGTGGAAGGCATGCTCCCACTTGTAAACACAGTGCAACAAGCACCATTCATGTCAGGCACACAGGCCTCACAGCATAAGT